>MAPW01000007.1:0-422203 GCA_001689995.1 Tilletia indica
CAGGGTTGTTGGGCCCCGGAAATGACCGAAGCAACGAAGGTCTCCTTTCGACGGAACCGCGTGTTGGAAGGCGTATTGAGGCAAGTGAGCAGGACGATCCACCCGTTGGACTCCTTTCTCTCTACCATTTGAGCTCCGTCGACGCTCAGCATGTAAGCCTCTTCCCCACGTCCCTGAAAAAGACCCATCTTCTCCTTGCATGCCCACATCACCGCTCCATCAGCAAAGTCGAGAAAGACGTGGTCTTCATCGCCGTCCTTCAGCTGTTGAATCGAGGTGACCGCACGTTCTTGCAGGTATGTCGATGCTGCTCCGGTCGCCCACTTCGCTCGCGCTCTGGGGAGGATCGGAACTGTGACGAATGTCTTCTTGGCTTTCCCGTTCTGGTGGTAGCGTGGCTCTCTGCAAGGAGCCCCATTTCGAGATGCTGTGCACCGTCTGAGATCGGCATTTGGCCCGACAAAAAGCCATACATGAGTTCTTGCACATGTCCCACCTCTGCTCGTCTAGCTTGGTGATGCGCTTGACGTAGCTGGCGGCCTTGAACTGCGACATGATCTTCACGCCATCCGTCTTGGCCGCATCTTCGGTGTTCTTGGCGATGTCGATGTACGCGGCGACCGTCAAGTCCTTTCGAATGAAGGTTCTGAAGTGCCTGACCGTTGCCTTCTCGCTGGGGCTGAGATCTTCCAGAGAAACGACGACATCTGCTGCACGGGGGGCTCCGTGAGGACGAGGTCCTGGCCTGTAGTCGCCGATAAGATCGTCGAGAAGCTGCTGTCCGTGTCTTGATTGAGGTGGGCGATCCTGCTCGACTCTATTGGGCTGGTGCAGATCGGCATCTGCCTCCATTTGATTGTTGTCGCTCCCTTCAGAGCTGTTCCCGTTGTCCTCCCTTCCGCTCCTTTCTTCGTCGCTACTATCGTCATCGTCCTCGTCTTCATCGTCGAAGAAAAGAGGAAGGTCCGCCGCGACGAGGTCTTCATCGCCGTCGTGATTGGGAACGGATGCAGACGAAGACGGAGAGACTGAGGCATCAGATGATCCGTTGGGAGTTGCCGTGTCGCCATCTATCATGCGCACATCTTCTTCATCTGTAGCCGGGTCCAAGCCAAGATCGTCCCCCGGCTGAGGATCGAAGTCGAAGGCCCAATCGATGTCTTGCTGAGCCGCATCTACGTCTTGTGCCGCTGGAAGAAGATCATTAGGATCATCGAGTTGTTGCTGTAAGGAAGCTTGGGACTCTTGCCAGGAAAGAACCTTTGACGATATGTCCGTGGACTGAGATGCGAGCTGTTGATCCTGAAGCTGATCGCCATCATACGCGCTGTCGCCGATGCTGCTGAGAGTGAGAGTGCTGTCGTCGCTGTCTTCCACATCGATTGCGGTCTCGTTGAGCTCGATGGCGTCCATTAGAAATTGGGAGGGAGCGAAGCCAGATCTTCGAGCTTGATCAAGCTGATTTCGATCCTCGGCAAGGTGTATGGTTCGCCTTCGTGCCGGTATCTTGCGCGGAGGACCAATGCCTATCGTGCATCTGGCGTAGCAGTAGCAGAGGACAATGCGGTCCCGAGTGCGACGGCCGCTGTTGCTAGACATGACACTGACAAAGGGAAAAGACGATCAAGTCAGTGCACTGTGCAAGCTCTAGAATGAGGAAGTCGACGATGGACTCACCACTTTGCCAGTGCGGAACAAGAGCTGCTACAGTGCGGTGCAGTGTGACCAGCTGCGCGTTGCGTGATTGCGTGGTCGTCTGTGTGAGAGAGGGAGACGACAACCGTGAAAAGGTCCGCCATTTTCGCAAAAGGGATGGTGCAGCGTTTGCACAGTGTATCGGCAGCGTATGGCGAGCCAGGATTGCGACGAGAAGAGGGAGAACAGTGGGGAATCTGGTTGACGGTGTGTGGACAGCGTATGGACAGCGCACGGGTTCCGGATGGAAATCTCGCGGAGTTTTTGTTTTTACAAGTCGATCTTTCTGAAAATTCCGGTTGATATGGCCGAGTATCAGCAGCGTATCGTCCGCGTGTTGATACACGGTTCACGCGCGGTGCCCATTTCGCCAGGTTTCAGCAGCGTCTCAGCAGCGTGTGCGTGTATCAGCAGAGTATCTACAGCGTCTCATTTTTTACTGAGGAGCGAGGGAAGCTAAAAAATTGCAAAAAAGTGCAAAAACAAGGTCGTACTGGGGTTCGAACCCAGGTGTCCTGAATGAGTGTGGGATGCGAACCACTGAATCAAAATCAGACGTCCTAACCACTAGACTATACAACCTGCATGCGAGGCGTCGGCTACTTGTGCATTATATACCATAAAACAGTTATCCGGGAAGTTTCAGCGTTCCACGCTTTGGCCGACGATGGAAACTCACCGAGACAAAGGGAACTCTGGGTGAGAGCCGACACCATCATGGCGGAGAGCAGGCAACGCAATAGCTCCGGACCATTGGCAAGTATGTTCTCGTCGTCGCGGTTGGCTTCTGCGCTGCCGCTCCTCCTTGCTTTACTCCTTTTCACGGCAAACCACCACCACTGCCCAGCGTGTCTGGAATGAAGAAGCGCAACACCCGTTCTCCGGCAATGGTGACGCTACTACGCTTGGAAGGCGTCCGAAGCGGGTAGCCATCATCGGTGGAGGGGCGAGCGGGACGTCGGCAGCCTTCTTCCTCTCGCGCGCACAGCAGGACATCGAAATCACTCTGTTCGAGAAGGAGAGGCGACTCGGAGGACGATCGACTACAGTGGCTGTGTTTGCCAACGCGAGCGAAGCCTTAAATGCGCAGGCGGCGGCGGAGCTTCCACCCGAGTACGCACCGATCGAGCTGGGTGCCTCCATCTTCGTCAGCGCGAACAGAAACATGGTCAGTCTCATCTTCCCCTGAGTGTCTGTATGCAAGGCGTGCTGACATTTCTGCATACTGCCGGACAGGCTCGCGCAGCCAAGCTCTTCGGCCTCAATACCACCCAGGGCGGTATCGGGCTTGACGACGACGACTCAGGTGTGGGCACCAGCGTATGGGACGGTGTGAATTTCGTTTATGAAGGCCTCGACGGATCCTGGTGGAACTCGGCGAGGATGATTTGGCGATACGGCTACTCGCCGATGACTATGCGCAACCTCATCGCAGACCTCGTCTCGACTTTCACCACTTTGTACGACCGACCTTCCTGCACAGACCCAAGTCTAACCCCTCGAAGGGCGAGTCAAAGTACTCGACGATCTCCGGCTTTCCGTGGCGCTCAATTGAATCTCTCGCAAGTCGGCTCAAATTCGACCGTCTCACCTCCCAGACGGCAGAGACATGGTTTTACAGCAAGGGAGTGGGCAAGCTCTTTGTGAGTATTGTCTGCGTGTCGCGCACGTCTCCGAGTGATTCTATTGCGTATCTAACTTATTCTCTGATGCACTCCGCCCGACAGGTTGAAGAGATCATCGAGGCAGCTACCCGCGTAAACTATGGCCAAAACACCAACCTCATGCACGCACTAGGTGCGGGCGTCTCTCTCGCAGCCTCCAACGCGCGCTCCGTCGTTGGTGGGAACTGGCAAGTCTTCGACTCCTTCGCCAAGCATAGCGGTGCAACGATCCTGAGCGAAATCGAGGGCGATGTTACAGGTCTTGTCAAATTTGAGGGAGGATGGGTTGAGGCAGTCAAACAAGGCTGGATGTCGGCCCAAGAAGCTAAGATACAGTCCGAGCAGAACGACCCGCCAAAATGGTATCTGGCCACCCGCGCGGGTGAGATCACTTCTATCCTCTACGGACTCTTGACCATCAGTGCCTCAACTGATCATTCATCTGTTTGCAGGCAAAGGATATCTCTTCGACGCTGTTCTTCTTGCCGCACCCTTCCACTCCACAGGGATTGCCATCCTCAACTCGCGTGCTGCTACTTCCGTGCCTCCACAAGCGTACGTTCATCTGCACGTCACCCTCCTCATTACCTCAGCCCCAAGGCCTCGACCCGAACCCTTTGGCAGGTCCGGCGCAGACAAGATCGCTCGCACAGTCTTGACGACCGGTGTTGGCTCTCGAAAGGGAGGCAAGTTGCCCGATGTAAGTTCTGGGCTAGAAACCGTGCTAGGCCCAGCTCAACAGCTCTTGTTGCACTCAGCACTGACGCATGCTTTTTCCCTTTCCGGCTCTGCTTACTCGCATCAGTTCAACGCCCTCTCGTACCTCCGCCGTCTCCCGCGCATCTCAAAGACAGCTCTCACTTCAAACGACACAGTTCACCCGCATCCACCGCTGCTCCCTCTGTCCCAGCCCTTCGCACCGGAGGATAATACCAACTCTGACTTCCTCGTCAAGATCTTTAGCCCTAATCCAATCTCTGACGAGCGGCTGGCGGAGCTCTTCGGGGCTGGAACGGTCAAGTGGGTCTATCGCAAAGAATGGGATGCGTACCCCGTTCTTGAACCGACTCGGGAATCCCACCAATTGAGCTGGACGAGGGACTGTACTACGTCAATGCACTCGAGCCGTAAGTGTAGTCCTCACACCACTCTCTCTTTTCTGATGGAGAAGCATGGTCGTTCTAACTCGAATCTTCTTCCCTTATGCTCTTCATCGCTCACCCCATAGGATGATCAGTACGATGGAAACTTCAACTATCGCAGCTCGGAACGCCGTCGGGCTCCTATTGGAGAAGTGGTATGGCTCTGAGTTGTTGCATGGCGGTAGAGATTGCCCGTGGAGATCCCCCGGCGCAGATGGCACGGAAGAAGAAGATGACAACACGTTCGAGAGCAGGCGAAAGCAGTTGGTCTGGGATGAAGACGTGGTTGGTGATGAGTGGAGTGGGTGGGGATGTCGGAGTGGATGACCTTCTCACGAATTGGCAGGGGCGAAGCGGCATTCTGGTTGGATACACGACATGGCTGTGTACTTAACTCGCCTTTCAGCTTTTGATGAAGGCTATGATGTAAACCTAATTGTAACACTTTGTCTTTCATTTTTGCTGCTTTGAGGTCGCGAAGTACAGATCGGAGCACCAGAATCCCTCCCCAGCCTCAAGACAGCCAAATTGCATGACTGGCGCCTTCTTCTTCGCCCTCGCCCAATGCTGGCACGCCTTTTCCGGGTAACTTGGTCCGAGCGACTTCTTCGAGATCACGGCCGTTCCATCTAAGGACCAGAACATAACCCTCAGCATCGTCAGTGAGCACCGCCCAGTCGTCATCTGGCCTCGTGTCTTCCTTCGAGGTCGCGGGTGAGGTAGAAAGGGCAGCATATCGAGGTGCCCATTCAATCGCATTCGCCTTGCCGCCCGAAGTGGGTGTCCTCCACCGACTCAGAAGCACGGACACTTTGGGGTCACGTCCTGTTCGTCGAAGGAGGTCATCTTCTAGCCGGGCGAGATCCCAAGCGGAGATCCACCCTTTGGTAGCTGGCGTTTTGCCACGCGTGCTTGCAAGAATGGCGCGGCCGGAGGGCGACAGGCGGACTGTGTCGCCGCGGAAGGTGGAACGATCTGATCCTGAAAAGGAACGGTCAGTGTAGGTTGAGATTGGAAGCGCTGCAGAAAAGGGCAGGTGTGGCGTGGCCTCTGATCCTGACCGCGGGGGAACGGGGCTCACTCACCTTCTGGAAGAATGTCGAGCGACGCTCGATAGATCAGAGTTCCACTGATCTTATCCGAGACTTCGAAAACGTCGACGAAGGATGCTGAAAATTTGTGAGAATGGATCCATCAGTATCATCTCTGCGCTTCAGATTCGTGAAGGGCCCTGAGCAACGCAATCTGGTTGGCACAACACCCACTGTGCTCTGTGACCTGAGAATTAGATCAGTCAGGATTGAAGAAGACGAATCAGTCTACCAGTCCAACGGACTCGCATCTTGAGAAACGTACAGAGAATACCCATCTACCGTCCGGGCTGGGTACCACATGTCGTGGGCCATCGCCCTCTCGAGGACTAGCTGTCTCTGTGAGAAAGGTCAAGGTACCGTCGGAAGGATCTCTCCGATACGTGAGGATTGCGTTTCTGCCACTGTGGGAGTTCGGTAAAAGCTATGAGAGCCAAAAACCCACTTCAGCCAGTAGAGAAAATGGTGATTCACTCACAGATCAGCGACGAAAGCAAGTTGGTCGACGCTGATGTCGATGTTGTGAGCCCCGTAACGCTATTCAAACAGGTAGGTGAACAATCCTGTTCCGCTATGCTCAAACTCAGAGTGAACTCACCAAGGCTTTCCGTGTCTTATCTGCATTTGCTAAGGCGCCTTCTCCGCTGTCTCGTAGAAATATGAACTCCTGTCGCTTCCCGCTGACGATTGCACCAGTTTGCTGGTCGATAAGATGGAGCTCGCCTGTGGGTCCGCCAGCGCTGTACAGGTACTGCGGCTGGCCCGGAGGAAGACCGTAGGAAGGAGCTGTGATTGATTCATACGGGGGCGGCTGTACGTGAACGTAGGAAGATGTTGCCGCTGAAATTTAGCCAGTTGGAAACTTGAGGGTCAGCTGAGTATCTTCCGGCGCAGTTTCCTGAGAGGGGGTGAGCTCACTAATATTGACGGTACTGAGCCACTTTAAGTCGACCTTTTTCGAATGTTCAATGCTGGATCCTGCGTCTTCGTCCAGATCAGTGATCGCCCATGCGCTGAGGCTTGGGGGCTGGGCCCATGTAGTGGCATAGACCGTTTTCATTCGTGGCCCAGCTTCGAAATTTTGCTGACCTATGGGTGGCGATGCTCCAAGAGCGAGATATTGGTGAGGACCCTGTGCATTGGATATGGAGCTAGTGAGAGTGAGGGTATGAGTGAGAGTGTCAAAGGCAAGGAGGTGGAGGTGTGCGGTGTTGAAGGTGCCCGTGAGGATCTGGCGGACGCGAGGGCAAGTCTGCATCTTTGACACAGAAGAAAGAAGAGAAGAGTCAACGCAGGGAGGAAGAACTCAATGCAGTGCTTGGGTTTCTCTCAGTGGCCAAGACGAGTTCCCTTTTATCCACAATATGTACCATCACCAGTTTTCGAAGGGAACGGTGGTGGGGGGGGGTTAAAGACGTTCTATAAACCACGAGTCCACGACCCGAACGACGGCCAGACACAGGCTTTGGCCGCGATTTCCGCTGCTTTCTTCCCACGCTCACATGCACATTCTTTGTCTCGGCTCTGTACATATTAATTATTACTATGTCTCAGAATTCAGATCCAGTAGAAAATAAAATGGAGGAAATACATATGTGTTTATCTAATCACGAACTGAAAAATACACCTCACATTACACAATCGACAATCTTCACGATATTCCCTGATGTTTTTGAAATATTGCAATATGTGAAAGGTGAGGACCTAATGTTTTCCCCAAAATTTCGATCTCATGAGTCATAAATGAGATATGATATTGTTATACATTATGCCGATCACTGGGGTCTGGGGCTGTTCCAGAGCTGGGCTACAACAATAGTCGCACGTTTTTGGGCAAAGTCATTGTCATAGTCATAGGCGGTTTTTTTTTTATATATATATATAATATAATACATTATTAAAAAAATGGAAATAGTCACAGACGTAGGTCATCTGGTCAACACCTTTCGAACGGTACCACATTCGAGGCAATCGGATCAGCCATCGAAGAGATATGGCTTCTGGAAGATCGACACTGGTCGATTGGCGGGGGAGACCGCAGGTCCGATTCGGACCTCATCGATATAGGAAAGCGGACGTGCAAAGTACATAGTCTGAATCTACAGGAGTTATTTGACAGAATGGCACTCTCCGTAGCCGAATTGCACAGAATGCCACTTTTGTCAGACTTTACAGAATGCCACTCTCATGATCACGCGACGCGTCCAAACGCGTTCTCATTTGTTACCACAACAGACACCTCTTCCCCCCTCAAACTCACTACTTCTTACTCATCACATATCACTCATTACTTATGACTATCAGTAGCCCCGACTCCTCCTCCCACTCTCTCTGTGCCGTTGGAGATACTTCCGACTGCTTTGAGGACGCCGAGCACGCCGTGGCGGAGTTTGGTATCGTCAATGGCTTTTTCCCTGGCTTTCTCAAGTCGGACAGCACCCGCGTTCTTTTCCGATGCGGTTCGTCAACATCTACTTGTCCTTGGAGAGCGCGCGCTTGGAAAGGCAGTGGAGACCGCGTCAAGATCAGCCGCTTGGACAGTGCGGACGTGCACAATTGCATCGGAACTTTGACTCCTTTTCGACCTGCGTGGTCCAAGTCCTCATTCCTCGTTCACCCCATTGCAAATTGCATGACCGTTCAGGCAAAGACTTCAGCGAAGGATATTGCAGATGTGCTGCGCAAGAGCCTCCGCATCGAACCATCTCAGGCCGCCATCTACAAAGCAAAGAACACCTTACTCGGCAATCACGACGAGGAGCTGCGTAATCAGGTCCTTTGTTTACCGGCATACTTCGCAAGACTTCAAGCTGCGGATGTCGATAGCATCGCGATTATGGAGGGAGCCATCCGCCCCAGCAGCAGATTGGACGGAAGGCAAAGTCGACTTCAAGCGCTGTTTTGTTGCTCCTGGACCCGCTCGAGCGGATCAACCATACTGGCGACCGATCATTGCTTTGGATGGAACGTTTCTTAAAGGCAAAGTCAAGCTCGTACTTCTCCTTGCGGCGACATTCGACGCCAACGACTCTTTGATCATCCTGGCGTGGGCGTTGGTCCATTCGGAGTCGACAAACTGTAATAGACAAGCTATTATGCAAGTGACAGGTAGAGAATTGATTGTGGAAGAGAGAAAGAATACAGGTGAGGGAGACGAGAAGTGAGGAGCTGGTACTGTTGCTATGCGGAGGTGAGGAGGTGTATCGGCCGAGAAAGAGAAGAGCAAAGGAGAGGAAGAAGGAAAAGAGAAGGAGATAAGATAAGATAGTGGCCACGTGGCTGCCATCTATCATATGCCCCCCCCCCAAAAAAGAAGACTGTCTCGAGTCGTGACAGCCCGGAACAGAGGAGGTGGGGATGCGAAGGCCGAAGGGTAAAAAGAGGTATGGAAGGGAATGCGTAAGGGTAAACGGGGACATCAGAAAAGGGGGAAGACAGGGTGAGCGTGTCCGACCCAGGGGAGAAGCGAGGGACGAAGCGGAGCGGGGAAAACGTTTCGTGAAGGAGGAGTCGGATAGTTCCAAGAGGCTGGAAGAAGGCGAGCGAAGAAAGAGAGGGAAGAAAAGGGCGAGGATGCGGAAGGCGGAGACCAAGAAGGAAGCGGAGCGAATCCAAATGTGCCTGCCATGGGCGCAGTGATGGGCGCAGCGGGAAAACAAATCGGACCGGATGGCGCAGCATCGACAGCGGTCGTATACAACGGGGCCTTGTCCGAGCCGGGGAGGACATCATCGACGCTACCGGAGGCAGCAGAGTAGGCGGGATATTTTACTGCGACATCGAACGTATGAGGCACGCTCACTGGGGCGGCCCCGGGATGGTTTGACGCGGCATCCGCTCGTGGTGCGGCGATATCAATGGTAGATAGGCGTTGGAATGGAGTGCCGTGCTGATGAGGGGCTGAAACGGCCGGGAGCGCACATATCGCATCCCGCCGGAGCGTGAAGGAGGCGTGTATGATACGCTCGAGGGCCACGTCCGCCGTCTTAGAGCATGGGCACTGCGACCGGGCCGACACCGAGACCGAAACAGGAGGCAGCGCCAAACGAGCCGCATTCCACGCTTCACGCACGCGCCGAAGAGCCAGTTCTGCGATGGCGAGCGGGTCTCGACGAGGAGACGAAGATTTGGGCGAGAGCGGCTTGGTATACTGGCCTGAATCCGTAATGTGGCGATCAGGGCCCGAGGCCGACGGCAAGCAAGGAGAATAGAAGTCCGAAGCCGGAGAGGGAGAGGCTGAAGAGGAACGCGCAAATGCTGACGGCGCAGGGACAGACGAGCACGGATGTGGCGACGACAATGAGAGGTCGTTGGATCGATTCCGCACAAGTACCGAAGTTGATGGAGAAGTCCGAATCTCGGAATCCCGCACGAGCACTGAGGGGGATGGAGAAGAATGAAGCTGGGTATCACCGGAAACTGGAGGTGACGCGAGGGAAGGTGAAGCTGACGAAGAAGGAGAGGCAAGCCTTGGTGCCTGGGCGATCTCGCGATAGGCCTCCAAATCGCGCGCGCGCAGAGTCTGAACAATGCTTTCGTAAGGTGTACAAGGCACCGAGATTGAAGCCGAAGATGGCGGAGTGTGTTCCGAAAGCAAAGCGGAAGTGGACGACACCGAGGAGCGACGGTGTAGTGGGGCGGTAGAGGGCAGCACCGATGTGGGTACCGAAGTGCGGGAACTAGCACCGAAAGAGGGTGAAGAGGGAAGCTTGCGGACGGAGTCGAATGGAGAGGTGAGTACCGAAGTGTGAAAAGGTGCAGAGATCGGTGTATCGGAGGTGGAGGACGGAATGGAAGAGACCTTCGGAGAAGGGAGTACCGAAGTCGCCGAACGGATGGGTGAAGCAGGTGAAGGAGGCGTAGATACGGAAGGAGATGACACGGACCGCGATGATGATGTAGAGGGGGGCGATACAGAGCTCGATGATGGACTCGTCAGGCAGCGCGCGTTTCCTCGGCCCGTATCTCCCGCCACATCAACCGCACCATTTCGAGCTCGTGATCCACCCACAGCTCAACGCCAGCGTGTCCACCTCTACTCGGAACCGAACAGCATATTTGAGGTCATGGATTTGTCGTGGGAAAGCGAGGATGTCGCCGTCGCGGAGAAGGACCGGCACGGCACCCAGCAGCTGGTCGTTGATGTATACACCGAGATCGGTGCGCGAGGACCAAATGGATGGAGAGCCTCCGCAGAGCTGCACCCGAGCTTCGTCGGCCTGGAAGAATGCTGTGCCTAAAAGAATATAGTCGATAATGTTCGCCTCCTGCCGGTGAGGATGTAGAAGAAAGGCGAAGGTCTTGAGTTTGGGATCGAGTGGGACGAAGTTGATGAAAGTGATCATGACTGTGAAATGTGTAGAGGGTTAAAAAAAGGAGAAGGTGGGAGATGGCAGTGCGGTGGGATAGGATAAAGGAGAAGGGTGGGTCGCTCTGCTGGCGTCGTTGGCTTAGCGGAGCAGAATCACTCTCATCACCATGTAATAGACAAGCTATTATGCAAGTGACAGGTAGAGGATTGATTGTGGAAGAGAGAAAGAATACAGGTGAGGGAGACGAGAAGTGAGGAGCTGGTACTGTTGCTATGCGGAGGTGAGGAGGTGTATCGGCCGAGAAAGAGAAGAGCAAAGGAGAGGAAGAAGGAAAAGAGAGTCAGATAAGATAAGATAGTGGCCACGTGGCTGCCATCTATCATACAAACTCCTGGTCGTGGTCATTGAGCATCTCAAGGCAACGTTTCCATTGGCCGAGTCGGGTGTCATGACTATCATATCGGACAGGGACAAAGGATTGATGAACGCGGTGGAAAATCTCATTCCAAACGCGCAACATGCATATTGTAAATTGTTGCTACCACCTGGCTGCGAATCTGAAGAATCACCACGGCGCCGCCACACAACCCTTCTTCTGGCGATGCGTATATGCGACAACGAAGACGGAGTTCGATCGACACTTGGCCAATCTACGCGCTCGCAGTGATGCCGCTGCAAACTACCTGTGGTCGCCGGAACAAGCGCATCATCACTGGGCCACTTATGCGTTCCTTGGACGACGTTGGGGGCTGGTGACTTTCAACCTCGCCGAGGTCGCCAATGCTCTTCTCGTTCCTATCCGCGCGCTTTCCGCTCTTTGACCTCCTTTCGAGAATTTACGAGCACCAGCAAGCAAAATATTTTGCACGCCAAGAGGAAAGTCGGGCGTGGAATGCATGCATCACACCAGCAGCATTTCGCGCTCTGAAAGCGGCTTGCGAAGCGGCACGAGGACTGTCGGTCGTACCCGCTTCAACGATGTCGGGATTGGTCAGAGATGGCAACAACAACAGCTTCGAAGTGTTCCTTCCAGGCTCTCCCGAAAAGGTCCAGGGCCACTGCACATGCGGCATACCACAGCAGCTTCTTCGCCCATGCGCGCACATGAAGATCCTGAGCCTCAACCTTCGCCAGCAGCCCATATCCTATGTTCGCAGCACCTATGGAACCGGAAATTGGGCAAGCACGTACTCCAGGTCTTATATCCCAGTCTCAACAAGTAATCTCCCCTCTTCAGACTGGCTAGAAGCTCCGGCACTGGAACAAAAGAAGGGCAGACGTCGGACAAAGCGGATGGAGAAGGGGTCCAAGGCAGTGGAGAGCCGTGCTTCGAAACTTTCCAGTGTTTGTCAAGAAGAAGGTCATACGAGAAAGACTTGTCCTTTTGTCCATCAATGAATGCGCTGCCCGTATTGGAATTCACTAGTTATGTTCGTACTTCCTAGTCATCAGTCGGCGGTAGCAATGATGCTTTGGAGTTTGGGAGAGCAGTGTCTTGGAAAAGAGGTAGTGACATTGCTGGGGCTGAATTGACATGGCCTGATGCGTTGATCATTGCGCAATACATAGTGGTGAGGAGAGACGTGTGTGTGTGCTCCTTGTGTCGTGCTTGATGGAAGTTATCGCCTGGCCCCATTGCCTGTGGGGGCCAGCTCCGCGACGTTAAAACAGAGTGATAGTCCGAGTCCCATACGCCAATGAGGACCGCGATCATCCCGACCTCATCGTCGGTGGAGGCCGAAGAGCTGTCATACCCATACCTCGACCCCATGGGCTGTGAGGATCAGGGTACTGAAGACGGAACCGAGTCTCGCAATAGACACCCAACCCCATCGTCATTGGGGTCGGGGCCAATGGTGTATGGAAATGGAAACCTAGAAAAAAAGGCAAAGAGGAAGTAGTCAGCACGCTGCACGGGGATGAGAAGGATAGAGAAGTGAAGGATAGAGAATGAAGGTGAGGCTACTCACAGAGCGGTGCGTCGGATGTGTGCATCCGCGCATGGGAAGGTGCGAGGGGTGGAAGGTGCGAGTATTCTGAACTGAGAGGAGAAGAGAAAAGGGAAAGACAGAAGGAGAAGATTGACGCGTCAGTACCCAGTAGAGAGTAGAGACACAGCAAGGAGAGCAGCGAGGAGCAAGTGGACGGGCAGCACTTACCCCGTTCCCGCAAGGACAAGGGAGGCACGAAGCTGCTGAACTCTGATTGGATGCTCTAGAAACCGGAAAGAGAATGGTGAAGGTGTCAACGAGGAGCTCTGGTGAATGGAGAAGCGGAGGAGGGGTACTACTCACCGACAGACCAGATCCGCGAGCGAAAGAAGGACCAGGCACTTGCTGGATGGCAGGGACCGCCGCGTCGAATATGACTGTAGAGACGACATACAGTGTTAGCGATCGCACCTTCTTACTTGTCAATCTTTGATCTGCGTGCGTACCTTTGCGCATGTGAATGAGTTCAATGATTGTGGTCGTGGTGATGAAGAAGAAGATGGATGATCAGTGATAATGAGAGTGGCATTCTGTAAAGTCTGACAAGAGTGGCAGTCTGTGCAATTCGGCTACGGAGAGGCATTCTGTCAAATAACTCGAATTTACAGGTGTAGATCTATCTGATGCAGAAAAGCTGAGCCCGATCAGAAACGTCGTCGCAGAGGAATGCAGCAAGGCATGTGCCCAATTCGTTTGTTTGTTAGATGTTGAAATAAGGTTAAAAGCTGATTGCACCGTGTTACCAATAGCTGACCATAGCCACAAAGAGCTCTATCGATAGAGCGGAGAATTGTGAACAAGATCTCATGCAACCAAGTACGCAGAAAGTGTTCATCAGACACAGTCGAGCCTGCCGTTTTCAGACTGAAAATTGTAATAGATAATGCTATCACAAGTGACATGTACGAGGTATTCAATGCTGGAAATGAGAGAGAATGCTAAGTACAGTGGCGAGGTGATCTGAGCGGCAGCGCGCTGTTGCTATGCAACGGTGTGAGAAATTCAGGACCGAAGGGAAACGAGCACGTGAGGAATCGGAAGCGAGCGGCAGAGAATCGGGAGCGAGCGGAAAGGAAAAAGAAAAGAAAGGAAAAAGGAAAAAGAAAGGGAAAGAGGAAGGCCACGTGGTAAGAGTCGGCCGAGAAAGTGGGAAGGAATGGATGGAGAAAAGCAAGCGCATAAGCGTATGAGCGCATTATCTCGTCTATCAAGCAAGATGTCCGTCTCGGGACGAACCAACCTTGACAATGCATCGGCATTTACGTGAGAGCTGCCAGGTCGGTGGACGAAGCGGAGATGGCCCAGGTGAGGCAGCAGCAGAGCGCGACACTTCGAAATCACAGGGCCATACTTGGAGCCAGCCTCACTCGTCAACATAGGACCAAGGGGCCCCAGATCCGTCACCACGGTGACGTCGGCACCCTCAAGAAGATGGAGGAACCGACCAAACGCCCAAGCCAAGCAACAGAGTTTCCAACTCTGCAGCGGCGAGCTTCGGCTCCGACGGCATCGTCAAGCGCGACAAGAACGCCACGGGCTTCTCGGTCAACAACAACGACCGTTCCTTCAACACCACCTTACGCGGACGGTGGTAAGGTCCACGCAGCTCTTTGTACAGGGCGGCTGAGAGGACGAGAGCGCTGGCGGTCTCATAGCCACGGAGGACGACGGAGCTCGCCGAGCACGCGGTGGGAGCGATGGAGGGACGGGACCCGAGATGGAGGAATGTGAGATTGGGCGGCAGCATCCGAAGATGAAAAAAGACGAGTCCGGTGAGTCGCAAAACGAATGTCCAGCGCTGAATGTGTCCCGATGCGCAGGTCGTCGGGCACGTCCAGCCGCACACGGTGATCCCCAAGCACCTCTCGGACCCGGAACGGACGCAGCTTCCGCGAAGCCAACTCATTCGCCATGGTGCCGGGGACAGGCCGATCACGCAACCTCACGAAGACCAGGTCCCCTGCAGCGAACGCAGGAAGCGGAGCGTGCGCACGGTCGTGGTGGCGCTGCTGTTCTCGCCGCGCGGCCAGGATAGCATCTCGGGCGTCGGTCAACCGCCCCTCCCCTGCCGCCAGTCGCTCAGGGAACGACCCCACCCAGTGTGCTCCTCGGAGTCGAAGACCGCATGCACGATATCCGGATGCGCAGGAACACCAGATCAAACGGGCAGAACCCGGTTGTAACGGAGGGGGTCGAGTTCATCGCCAGCTCGGCAGCAGGAACCGCTCGCTTATCCCAGTGCGCACAGGAGTCAACACTCAATGCCTGGAGGACGTGCTTGACGATCTGGATCGCACGCTCGGCAGGATTGGCTTGATGATGGTGGGGAACGGAGGGGGCGAGTGTAGCCCCGGGCGAGGCCGCTAAAGCCGTCATCACTTCGCCAGTCAGATGGGCCTCGGAGTCGGGGACGAGACGCCGCGGACGCCAGCCGTAGCGCAAGACGCGGTTGCTGAGCACCGCCGCGATGCCTTCCGCTGTGATCGACGCGGGGCATGGCTCAAGTAAGAGCATGCGTGAAAACAGGTCGAGGACAACGAGGACGGCGTCATTCCCGGCCCTAGAGCGGGGGAAACCGAGGAGAATGTCAAGCGCGATGGCGTCGAACGGCAAAGAGGTATCGTCTTCGATGTCGAGCCCACCGCTTTTCTTGCTCAACTTCGTGGCGATGCACGGCGGACAATGCTTCACCCACGCTCGCACGATGGTGGATAGGCCCGGTCGCCAGAAGTGACGACGGAGCGCCAAGTACGACTTAGTGAAGCCGAAATGTCCGCGGCGATCGTGCACCTCTCGAAGCAGATCAGGGATGCCACTCTCCGGCAGCGCCAACATCTCATCGACCCGACGAGTCAGCAAGTCTCCTTCCAACACCCACTCGCCCGTAACGTCACCGGCCTCGACAGCTTGAAGAATTGGGCCAAAGAACCGGTCCCGGAGCAGCCACGCTCGCCAGCGTTCTCGCGCCACGGTCAAAGGCAGGAGAGGGAGGCTCAGGGTGTGAACGAGAGCGGCAGAGACGGTGGGCGCGGGCGCCAGGTCGTCTGCGTCGAAGACCTGATGGAGCACCGCACCAAAACCGTCTTTGCAGGCGTCCACATACAGGATTTACGGACGCTCGGGATCGGGGTGAGCAGGGACGGGCGGTGATGCGATGGCACGTTTCAGGCGTCGAAGGTGGCCTGGTGTGAGGCGTCCCAAGGAATCTCAATGCGTTCGGCCGTGGCCGGCGTCCCGTCCTCGCGAAGCAGCCGGAGACACTTTACGCACGCCTGTCGTTGCGTCCCACCCGGCCAGGAACGCTGAAACGAAGAATACCTCATTTTTTACTTTACGCAACGTCGTTGCGAGAGCAACCCCTGGAGATGAGATGAGCGATGAGGCTCTGCAAGTCTGTACTTATCGCACCTGAAGCCTGTCAGAGAGCGCTGTTTGACCTTCTTTCTCGCTCGTTGACGTCTTTTCAAATTTTCATCTTCCCAGTACAAGCACAAGCTGACTCTTTTCTCATTTGTGCATACGATAGTTTATAACAAAAAATTCTAGAAAAAAAAAACATCTTCGCTTGTCTGCATCCTCAGCCTGTGCGCCTGTGTGAGGGAGTGAAAAGTCAGCATATACATAAGTAGCATAACAGCAATGAAGAAGTGCAGGCTTCTCTTGAATAACCAGCTGAAAAGCTGTCCATCCTGTGTGGATCAATGGTCTTTCCTGTGCAGATCTCATGTGCCTTGCAGATGACATGGGGCGAAGGTCGTTGCAATTCTATTAATGGAGTTGGCCTGAAAAATGGCTCCTCCACCTCATTTCGCGATTCAAGCGCTCCGAGCCTCTCCCGGTGGCCTGCAACGAGCGTGCGTAAAGTGTCTACTCTCCAGCGCCAGCCTGTAATAGACAAGCTATTGCAGTAAGTGAAAGGTAGAAAATTGATTGTGGGAGTTCAGTACAAGAAGCGGAAGCAGTAGCCAGAAGGTGACGAGGACGAGGGAGAAGGCTCTCGGCCGAGAAAAGAACAAAGGGAAGCAGTAAGTGAGAGAGAGAAAGAAGGGAAAGAAAGGGATAAGATAAGATAAAGACCACGTGGTGAGATCCACGTGGTGCCATCTAGCACATGCCGCCCACAAAAGAAACGACTGTCTCGAGTTGGCAAAGAGCAGAGGCAAATAGTGCGGCGATGATGGAGTAAGTGAAAAAAGTCATGAAGAGTTCGGAGGAGAATATGCGAGGTGCGCAAAGGCCGAAGGTAGAGTACCGAAGGCAGTGGAGAAGTTAAAAAGAGAGCGGAGGGGTTGCGCAGAGGAGGCTGAATGTGGACGGGAGTCAAGCTCCGGCGGCAACAATGTATGCTGTGCGACTGTACTGGACAAGCTATATGTAGCTGCCAGTAAGTAGTAAAGTCAGAGGTATGATGTTCGATGTCGAGAGCAGAAAGAAGTACAAGGGTGAGAAGCGAAGAGGAGCTGCTGGGACTGTTGCTATGCGGACGACGAGAAACAGTATCGGCCGAGAGAGAAAAGAGAACAGGAAGGGATCGATAAGATAAGATAGACGACGCCATGTGGCTATGCACGTGGGCCATCTAGCACATGCCGCCCCCGAAAGAGACGACCGTCTCGGGTCGTTGAGGAGAGAAGTACTGAAACCAGTAGCGATCAGCGGGGAAGAATCAAAGGATGTGCCAAAGAAGACGGGAAGATTCGCTGCGAAGAAAAGTGCGTCTGGTGAAAGGGGAAGTTGAAACTTGGCGGAGGAGAGAATGATGTTGCGAGGACGCGGAAAAGCTGCTGAGCGAGGTGAACCACGGAGCAGTGATACTGATGCTGAGAAGGAGCCAATGCCGACGTCGATACAGCGTGATACGGAGGCACCGCAACAACAACCGAGTCCGAGTGTAGTGATCGGGGAAGCGGACGCGTGGTGGAAACCGCAGGCGGCGACGCCGGGTGAGATGATGTGCAAGCGAATGAGTCACCAGGAAGCGACGTCAATGCACATGAAGTCGAGTCCTGCGGACGCGCAGCTGGCGGCACGCCGACAATGGGCGCGGAAGGCGCCGGAAACGTGTTCGAAGTCGCGCAAAAGCCGCTCTGCTGCTGTATGAGGTCGAGATTGTTGACAAGGGATGCAGAGGAGGGAAGAGCGGAAAACGGTGTGGTTGTAGGCATGGCTGCAAGAGAGCGCCAAGGAAGAGAAGAGTCGAGATGCTCTCGACGGGCGTTGATCCATGCACTTTCTATGCGACGCACCGCCAAAGTCGCAGTAGCCACCTGAGCGTCAGCTGCAGAGTGTCGCAAGTGAAGCCAACGTTCCTGAACCCGAGAAGCACGTCGCCGACGGTGTCGGACGCGTGTAGATGAGCCGGAGTGAAGTCCTGAGTGATCGGAGATGGGCGAAGCGGCTGCAGCGGGCGATTTCAAGTGCAGTTCCGAAGTCAGTACCGAAGTTGGTACTGAGGGAATCAGCGACGAGTGCTGGTCGGGGACGATGGAGGGAACCTTTGCTCCGGATTCAGCAGTAGCATGCGCGAGACAATGCAGGGCAGTGGAAGAGTTGTGCGGCGCCCCTGAATATGCCGGCGACATCTTCGAGTCGGACACGGTGCTGCTGCTGGTATTCGGAATTGAAGCTGCACCAGCCCCGAGATGGGAGGTCTCAGAAGCGAACATATCGAGCTGTGCCGCCGGATTATCCGCAACGGACGAATGCGCGGTGGAGTTGTCACCAGGCTGTTGATCGTCCGGGGCGGCTGCAGATTCAATGAGGCCAGATTCCAGCTCAGGTTGGACAAGGGACTGTGCGAGGCGTTGATGAGCGACCCGAAGGTCGACGAGTAAGTGCTGATAGGCGCGAGAACGGACTGCGGGAGCTGCCTCGAGAGCGTCCAGAGTATGCCGAAGCCGTTGATTGGTTTCGTCCAGTTGCTCGGTGAGCATCTCATTGGTGGCCCACAAGTGATGCCAGGCAAGAATTGCTTCCGGGGTGACGGAGAGGAATGATGCGGGGGGAACTGAGCCAGGTGGAATGCGCCAAGGAGTCGGTGGAGGCATGTCGCTGATGGAAACACGCAGTCGCAGCTTGCAACAGAACTCGTCGGTGTATGCGCTCTTGTAACCGAGATCGATGCGGTCGCCGTCCGAGAGCTGTACCGTTTGCTTCGCGCTGAGAAGCGTGTCGTTGATACGCAGAGCATGCTCATTGCCGTGGCTGATGAGAGCGATGACTCCCTCCAAGACAGAGATGGAAGCGAAATCGTGGTGGATGTTGCAATCATCGAACAGGAAATCGGCCGTGTGGTGAGGAACTGCCGAGGAATAAAAGGAAACAGGGCGTGTCCCGCCGAGTAGCAGCCGTACGGCGTCCGAGGGGGTTACGACGACGGTTTGTGGTGAGAAAGGCGACTCGACGGGAGAAAGAGTGATGTAAAGGGGAGGTGCGGTCATCCTGAGGCGTAGGTGCTGACCTGTGCGTATGCTGGGAAGATGCGTCGAGCAAAAGAGAGAAGAGGGAAGATGAGACGGGGAAAGGATAGATCAGGCAATGTGGGGTAGCCGATCAGGAGTTAAAGTACGAAACTCCTCTCATCACCATGTACTGGACAAGCTATATGTAGCTGCCAGTAAGTAGTAAAGTCAGAGGTATGATGTTCGATGTCGAGAGCAGAAAGAAGTACAAGGGTGAGAAGCGAAGAGGAGCTGCTGGGACTGTTGCTATGCGGACGACGAGAAACAGTATCGGCCGAGAGAGAAAAGAGAACAGGAAGGGATCGATAAGATAAGATAGACGACGCCATGTGGCTATGCCACGTGGGCCATCTAGCACAGCGACCTGGACCGAAGGCACAGCACCAGTTGACACTTGACAGTGCACCATTCCGAAGCACCATGAATCCCGTGGACCCGAGGAGCACCGAGAAGGACACAGGATCGGCGGCAGAGGTGAAAGCTGGGAACGGAGGTGACCAAGCCTGTGAGCGCGGAGTGGCTGCTCAGGTTGAGGCCCGCGGCGAGATGAGGAACGAGAGGGGTGGGCGTGACCAGAGCGACCTTAGACTGAGGATGTGGATGGCGAAGGACGTGAGCGCTTCCGAGAACGGCGTGGAAGAAGTGTGCGAGGAGAAGATTTGCTTTTCCGCCGAAGCTGTCATGGACACAGCGGGTCGGGTAGAACGGGGTTGCCTGATGGCGCTGGGCGGGATGATGTGACAGGGTGCGTCGCCATGCACGATGGCATGCGTCCCGGAGTTAGACTCGTCATGGGCTTCGAGTGCACCAGCTGTTTCAAAGATAGGCTGGCCAAGATTCACATCAGTGGAGGCCTGGATGAGAGCTGCACCGACGCGCTTGAGAACCATTGATGCTGATCGAACGTCGGTGTTCCGCGAGTGTGTCGCTGTTTCGGGGCTGGATCTTTCGGTCGTGGATACCTGGACCGAAGTCGTAGCCATAAGCAGCGCAGCCCGTGCACGTATCCATTCCTGGCGAACTCTAGACAAGGCAACGTCGATGCTGCTATCCTCGATTTGCCGAGCCGATAATCGATGCAATCCAACATTCGAGTTTCGAGACGTGATGTGTCAAGATCCTCATGCGACAGGCGTTCGCGCCGGAATCCGCGCCGACCTCCGCGCTGATGGAGCAGTCCGACCATGAAGTACCGGCAGCAGAGTTCCTCATCTTGGCAAGACTCTTCACTCTTGTGTGGTAGCGGAGCTGCAGTCTGTCGCGGCGAGACTTGAGGAGACGAGACCTGCAGCGGAACTTGATGTCCACAACGTATTCGGCACAATCGCGACGGGATAGGAGGCATAGTAGGTGGGGTATGGCCATGTACCCTACTGGGAGGATCAATAGTATGACGCAAGCGCGCCAACGTCGCAGTGAACAGCGCATCACTCACGCGCTTTAGCGCAAGTACGGCGCCGCCGAGTCCGTGAGTGGACGTGGAAATGTCCGAAGTCGAACGCGTGATACTCTTCTTCTGTTCTTGTTGCAAGGCCGTATTGATGACACAGGAGGCGATGAGATAGGACCTGCAGCCGACGAAGCAGACAGGAATGGACTGGAGGGCGCCGATGAAGTTGGAGATATCGTTGCAGATGTTAACGACGGACATTCCTCGGGATTACCGCGCGCAGAAGGGAGAGGCTGCGAAGCTGACGTGGGACTCGGCGAGGACGGAGTTGCCATCGAAGGCGAAGAGATGAGCGGTGATGTGGGTCTAAATGGCAACGAAGCTGCAGCCGCAGGTGGTGATGAGAATGAAGGGGTATGAGGAGCAAACGAAGGCGACGATTTCAAAGCCACAGTTCCGGTCCGGGAGGTACGGGAGCGCATCGAGTGCAGGAGATCTCCATACCGCGTCGTCCGCGGAGGCAGGGTGATGAGAGGCGTGTATGATGCTTCTGGGTGGACGGCTGGTGAAGAAGAGATACCGCAAGCGACGGATGCGATCGAAGGGGTTGGTCGCAGTACCGAAGTCGGTACCGAAGTGAGGACTGAGCTGGCTGACGAAGGAGAAGCAGCGGAAACGCGCTCGGAGGTGGATGGTGGTTACTGAGACTGTGCGCAAAGGAGAGCAAGCCGTCGTGATTGTGCCCGATGGAGAAGTGAGTACCGAAGTCGATGGGACGACAGTGGGTGCGGGAACTTTACGGGTTTCAGGGACGGGGTCATCTTTCCTGATGCCAATGACCATGAAGAGAGACGGAATGTGGCTCATGGGGCTGGGGTCGTCCATGTTCGTGTATCCGACGTCGTACATGCCGAGCTCTAGAACGTCTCCGTCGCGGAGAGGGTAGGGCCGATGATGTTCCGAGGGAGTACGGACTACGGACCACAGTGGTATTGATGAGAAAGCTGTAAGGAGAATGTCGTCCATCCAGCGCGCGAACATCAAGAACACTATGATGCAGGAGCAGCTCCACGTGCTGCGGCCGCGGTCGAGGAGTGGGAAACACGCCGTTGCGGGAGGAAGGGGCGGGATTGGAGACGTGCACTCCGCGAAGAGTGATAGAGCGGCAGATGGAGTCGTCGAAGGTAAAATGCTTGACGGGAAATTGTTGATCTGCGGCCTTGAGGTGGGGGGTCAACGTTATCTGCAAGGACATAATGTAGAGGGGAAAGGTGGAAGATGGCAGAGAAGGAGAGGAGAAGAGGGTAAGAGAGAAGGGTGGGTCGCTCTGCTGGCGTCGTTCGCTTAGCAGAGCAGAATCACTCTCATCACCATGTAATAGACAAGCTATTGCAGATTTGCAGTAAGTAAAAGGTAGAGTATTGATTGTGGGAGTTCAGTACAAGAAGCGGAAGCAGTAGCCAGAAGGCGACGAGGACGAGGGAGAAGGCTCTCGGCCGAGAAAAGAACAAAGGGAAGCAGTAAGTGAGAGAGAGAAAGAAGGGAAAGAAAGGGATAAGATAAGATAAAGACCACGTGGTGAGAGCCACGTGGTGCCATCTAGCACACAGCCCCTAGTAAGCGACGTCAAAGGAGCGGCCAGGGTGGCGTAGCTCGGAATGAAGGCGCGGTTATACCCAAATAGGCCAAGGGTATGGTACAACTGCCGGAGGGTAACCGGCCTTGCGAGTTCCAACACCGCCCGCACCCGATCCGCCCACACCGCAACTCCTGCCCCCGAAACCTTGCGACCGAGACGGACAAGGGAAGACACCCCGAAGGTGCACTTCGTGGGGCTGAAACGAAGCCCGACCGACTCCGCCCGTCCAAGCAAGACATCGAGGGCGCGGACATGCTCCTCCATGGTCTCGGTCCCGACGACGACATCATCGATATACACGACCGCCACCTTCCAGCGCAGTTCTCCAAGAAGCGAGTCCATCAATCGTTGGAATATCGCGGGCGCATTTCGCAAGTCGAAGGGCACGGTCTTGTGTTGATACAAGCCGCGGTGACAAGTGAATGCGGTTTTCCACCGGTCTCGCTCGCGGACTTCGAGCTGGTGATAACCTCAGATTGCGTCAAGGGAGCTGTAGACGCGCTTGCCGGCGAGGGAGTTGAAGATGGAGTCGGTGGTCGGAGAGCGTAGGCGTCGGGAACGGTGTGAGCGTTCAGCGGGCGATAGTCCACACAGAACCTCCACTTATTGTACTGGCGGACCATGAATATGGGAAATGACACCGGACTGGTACTGGGCTCGATGACGTCCCACTCGAGGAGCTGGTCAATGGCGGAATCCATCGCGCGCTGCTTCTCAGGGCTCGCCCGTCTTGGCGCTTCCGGGTGAAGGCTGCGTTCATCAACGAGGTCGATCGGCATCTCGTGACCTATCACCCTCCCAGGCCGGCCTTCAAGAGCAAATGCGCCGGTATGTCGGCGGAGCACATCAACCAGAGCGGGATGAGGGACTCCGGCCGGGTTAACTCCCACCTTGAAGGCCATCAACCAAGGTGGTCTCAGCTTCCACCGCAGGATCGACCAGACCGAACCCGTCGGATTCCTCCACCATGTCCAAAGGCTGGGCGGCAGTCTCATCCGGAGCGGGCGCCGTTGCGGCTGCGGAGTGAACTGCAACGGTCGACGCCAAAGCTGGTAGCTCGAAGGTGTGAGCGGAGTGTACGCCTACATCACCCAGCTGTGCGACGACGGCATCGGCCACGGGGGTGCGGCGCTGAAGGGTCATATCGGCGGTGCCGATATTTGTGATGAGCAGATGCGATGTGAACGAATTGATGACAGCCAGGGGGCCGGCGAACGTACCGACTCCGCTTCGTTCACGCCCAAACGAGGAAAAGCCGTATAGTAAAGACCGGGTGCAAGACTGCCGGTGTCGACGGGCACCCAGACGTGGGAGCGAGCGCGGACTACCACATCGCGAGTAGTGCAAAGCTCGGCCTGGGGAGCGAACGGGGCGAACATATGCTCATGGACACGGAACGTGAAGGTGCGTCCTCCTTGTTGCAGTTCAGCAGTGCCTCGTCGACAGTGGATGGCGATGCTATGGGTGCTGATGAAGTCTTGCCCCAAGCACAGACCCGGAGCGAATGCCACGACAACATGAAAATCAACCTTGCACTCCAGGCTCACATCGCGACCTCGATCATCACGAGCATCGATGAAGAAGGGAATCGTACACCAGCCAAGCGACGAGGCATTCCCCAAGCCATGGATGGGCATTGGAGTGCCCTGTGCGGTTCCCTCTAGAACTTCGAGCAAGTTCCGATCGACGACAGAGAGGGAGGCGCCCGTGTCAAGTAAGGAGGACATAGGCGGGCCATCTGAGTCATTGATACGGAGATGTGTGGTGAGTGGAATGTGCCGTCGATACGCTGCACCACTGCCGACGTCGGGTCCCGGTTGGACTGAGACTGTCGTCCCTCTACGCTTAATGCGCTGACCCAGAGGTTTGTTTTGATCCCCAGTGAACGTGCGGGCAGTGAAGAAGTGCGGCGCAGTATCAATACGGATCGCAGGTTCCCCCTCCGAAGGGACCGATGGTTTCCCCTCTTCCTCCTCGCAACCCGGTGCAAGATCGAGGGAAGGTGCATCAGTACTACTCTTTTCACATTCAGCAGGGGAGGTCAATATTCCCCGAGATAACACGCCATGAGGTCTCAGGCCAGCAGGTGGTCCAGGTCTGCTGCCATCTCCACGCATGGCTACACCGTCGCGGTACCCCGTGGAGAGGTCCCCTTTTGGACCAAGTGGGGACGCAGCCCTCTCTCCACGACTCTTGCATCTGTCCTCAGGGTGAGTACAGGGGCTGCGATGGCTTTTTCGTGCGCAAGCTCATCAAGAACATCTGATTGACATATGACATTCTCTGCTGCATTGCAGCGGCCAGCGGGGAGGCGCTTCTCCCCCTTCCATCAGCCAAATCCACCGCGGTCTCGTCAGGGTTGGTGCAACGCCAAGAATCCGACCGCTTAGGAGATGAGAAGTGGGCATGGTGAGTGTGGTCTAGTTTTACGTCGTTACGGACGAGTGTGTTGACCGTCACCGCATCCCGACGATCCCCTTCAACAACAGCAATGGTACACTGTGCATCAGGAGGATAAGGAGGGGGGCGGGTGGACACCGAAGTCATTCAGAGAGTACCGGATGATTCCTTCCGAAGATAATGGAATCATCCGCTCCTAAAGTTCAGCTGATTGATGATTCTGGTTACGGTCTGATCTTTACTGAGTTTGATGTGTGGAAGTAGCGCATGACAAGCACCGGTGTAAAATTGTGGCAATCGTGCCATGGAACATCGTACGATACCTAGGTGGCAGTCGTAGTACGACTGAGTAGTGAGTTATGCCCAGAAGCACGCTCGCACGGGTTGTGGCCGATGGAACGCCTTAGTCGAGTAGATGAGAAAGGATGGTGAAGACTTTGGTCACCGGAGAGATGTATAAGAGAGGCGGCTCCAGTCACGAAGTTTATGTTCCCACAATCCCACCTTCTTGCAAAGGCCACCCACATCTAAAACGCAACGACGACGCCCACTCCAGCCTCACAAGACGATACCAGAGCCGGCGGTGCCGCCGAAGATCAGGTCCCCGCTCCTCGCACCCCCGAACGAGGTTCCCCGCGGTGAGCCAGAACGGCGACGATGGCCAGTGAGACGACGAGCCTGCGTTCCTCAGCGAGGACGAACCGGAAGAGTAACGTAAGAAGAGCCCAACACCCAACGTGGAGAAGCTAGTGTGAGTACCGTTTCATGATTCAGCCACGTGCACTTGCTTGCTGTAGAGGCTGACCTTGCTGCCGTGACTTCCGGTTTTCAGGAAGGCGTGGAAGGTCCGCGACCTCACGCAGTGGATCCGTGCCGTTCCGCCGGCGGAGCTTGTTGCTAAGCTGACGACCAGCGAGGAATACATCAACATGGACAGCTTCCTCGAGCGCCTCAGCGCTGCGACCCTCGACGACAAAGCGCGCATCACGGCCAAAGACAGGTGAGCCAACCGCAACGACATTCTCACTCTCTCTTCACTGGACTGGCACAAGCAGCAGCGACGGCGTTTTGCATGTGCTTCGGTTCTGATACGCTGCGAAGGGCAAGTCGGCGTTTGGGTTCAACAACGGCGCGACTGGAACGGCCTTCCCCATGCAGTGGGCCTCTGATGCTACGCGTCCTTCCACCGTCGGTATCGAGACCTGCCACGGCAACACCAACATGAGGCGCAAAAGAACGACAGAGGGTACGCGAGAGTACTCGACCAACGTGTGAGTAGCCTTGGTACTGCATCGTACACTCGAAGTGGAGGTTGACTTTATATTTAATCCTTCACATTTTCCCAGATTCACCAACGCTCAAAGCCCGAAGGCTTGGAGCATGTCGACTTCGCTGCCTCCCGCTAATGCGTTGCCGAAGCACACCTGCGTCGTGCCCTTGCTGCTGCCGAGTGCCGGGACCAGGATCAAAGTAAGTCTGTTGTGGTCGGTCATTTCCGTGATGTTGTTGACATCATCCAATATTCACATTGTGTTTCTGTAGGCCTTGTGGGCGTCGTTGTTGGCGGGCCCTGACAAGAAGTGGACCAGGGCCCGGGGCTGAACCCACTCTCGGGGGCAGCGCCATATGGCCCAGAGTCGAGCGCGCAATTTTCGTTGCCGTGGGACAGGACATGGATGTGGGTATTACAGCTGCTAACTAACTTATGTATGTACACTGAACAATTTCTGCATTCTTGAACCCTCAGCAAGGTCGCACTTCCGAGATCACCCAAGACCACGAACTCGCGCGCACGATCGGAGACGGCCAGAGTCTCCGCTACAACACCGTGCCCGAGGTCACCGTCCTCGACACGGACGACCACGACTTCTGGAAGGTGAGTTGGCACCTTGCCCACGACCTTCCAGCGGCTGGGATGTGGGAAGTCGGGTTCCACATCCGGGCATACAAGAGCGCCGCGCGCCGGAAGGTCGGTTATGGGGTGGTGCTGGAGTCTCTCGACCTCCACGGGAAGGCCCCTGCGTCGACCTTGACCAGTCCCGTTCCGATCAAGAGGAAGCTGGACTACCTCGCCGGGTACGACTGTACGAGACTACGAGGGGAGAGAGGCGAAGAAGCGAAAGTAGTGTTGTTGTTGTCCTGTCGTGCGCGACCTGAACGCCCTGCATCTGTAGTGTTCGCAATGTAAACGGGCTCAGTTCATACTTTACTAAATCCTGATGTTCAATGAGATGCGCGAGCTGTAGCTGAGGTGGCCCTAACGCAAAGTTGTTCATAGAGAGGACGATCAACAGGTCGAAGAAGGATAACCGCAATTCGTCTTATGATTGGCCTGGCGAGAAGTATGTACAAAGAGCTGTGATTGAGAGAGGTACTGTCAGCGCTACGTGATGCGGGAAGGGGTAGGAGAGAGAGAGAGAGAAACTCACAGGAACGGTAGAGAGAACACATCTCGTCACTCGTGTACGTGATAGGAAAACCAAAAACAGGATAATGCATTGCAAAATGCAGACCGTAGAAGCTGGTGAGGATGAGCCCGTAGGAGAGGTAAAAGATAAGGAAAGTCAGATATGTAGCTCAGAGATATAGTCCTATGCAAACGTTCTGCCCTTTCACTCACTGTGCATACGAGGTCGATCGTTCACCAGTCGGCATAGCAACAAGGAAGAGGCGAACCAAACATGAACCCGACCGCAAAGCGTGAACCTTGCGTGGAACAGAATCGAAAGTAGAATCAGAAAGGAAAGACGAAACGCAAGTGGAGGCAGAAAAAATCTATAAGCATGCCAATATGCCATCCTATAAAGTGCTACTATAGTAGTGCTCAGTGGTTGGCATGGACTAAAAGTTCGAAGTCGAAGTCTAATGTTCCCAAAAGACAAAAGTCCAAGTCCAAGTCCAGACATTGATCACAAAGTCAGATTAACAGTCTGATACAACTTTCTGGCGCAAATAGTGACTTCATTGGGACTTTTATGACTGAAAGTCAAAATATCATGACTTAAAGTCCAAAACGCCAATTCTTTTTTGGCCATTTTTAAAATACCGTTTCTAAACATTTCAGCCTCAATTTCGACTTTAAGTGACATAGCCTTGGCCCTTTGGAATCCGGCTGATAAAATGCAAATACTGTTACAGTGAGTTTCAGGGACTGTATACCTTACAGACGTATGGTGTCGGTTTTTGAAAAGCAAAACTGTGACTTTAAAATTAAACATTAAAGATTTTATTTAAGTTACATTTACGTAAGTTATTTCAGACGTTGCACTACAGTTACTACAGTAACTATTACAGTGACTGACATTACCTATTACAGTGACCAGCGTTTAACAACGTACTATAGTATACCATTTTTCGGGGCCGACATACTATACTCCATAGTATGTTTGGTCGGCGGCCCGGTGAGAAATAGGATAGTATATAAATAGTATGGTAGTATCTACTATAGTAGTACTATATCCCTGGGCAGGATTATAGTGGTAGTATAGTAGGGATATATCATATAGTATACTATAGTAGGTTTTCTTGATCAATGTCGTTATGCACATCTCTATAGTACTACCCTAGAGATACTATACTACTACTATTGAGATACTATACTACCTTCCTAGTGAATGAGCACATATTGTGGTATGTTGTGCCCAAATCATGGGTAAAGTTTTTATACTATAGTAGTACTATAGCCCAGCACATCACTACTATACTACCATTGGGCATTGATGCTCATTATACTACCTACTATAGTATGTGTACAGTATGTGTTGATGTACTATAGTATGACTATAGTACACTATAGTACCCATGATCGAGCCCATGAAAGGTAAATTTCGATTTTATACTATAGTGTACTATATCCCTGCCCAAAATTTGAAATAGTATATAGTATGTTTTCAAAAAAAAATCCTACAAAACCAAATGTTATACAGTATGTTTTCGCAAATAGTATATATACTATAGTATATAGGAATAGACAATAGTATATACTACCATAGTATGTTAAACACTGACAGTGACTAGCAGTGACTGTTACAGTAACTGGCAGTGACTGTTACAGTAACTTAAAGTGGGATAAAAGGCCCGTGCGCGACGAAATATCATTAAGTAACTGTAGCAACTAAAGTTACTTAAATGTAACTGTGCTGTACTGTAGGCTCTGGCGGTAAGTTACAACTGTGACTGTACTGCACTGTTGACTGTATACCCAAAATAAGCAACTGTAAGTGACTGTCCGAGCCTTGACGATAAGCTATAGGAACATATGAAAGGATGAAAGGATAACGCTGCCCTAGAGCCTTGTCTCTTACATCCTCGCCTTCTGGACTGATTTATCATTCCAAGAGAACAATGGCAGAATAAAGAGGTTGTGAATTCGGTGAGAGCAGAGAGCAAGAGACTTTAGGGTGAAACAAGGACAAAGGGAAGTCTTGGGTGAGGGAGAGGGGCGAGAGGGGCTTATGTAAGAAAAAGGGGAAAGAGAGCTTAAATTTTAGAAGTCGAAAGAAGAACATCCTCACTTGCGGAGACGATAAGCCGGGTTGGCGAGGATGGTTGGGTGGCAGAAGTCACCGTCCGCAGCGACCATGAACTGAGCGGCCATGTTGCGACCTTGCTCGGGAGAGAGCTCGCGGAGAGCGTTGCGAGACCAGAAGCGGAGAGACCATTGGGAGATTGGGAGAAAATAGAAATGCCGGCCCGAAAGGCGGATCCGGCGCCGGCTAGCCTGATTGTATCGCTCCTTCTCAGCTGTAACAGTGTTGAGTTGAGTTTGGAGCACGGCCGAATCCTTGGAGACGATAGAATCGACATGGTCGCGGATGAAGGGCAGAATGTAGGTGAAATAGAAGTCCTTCGTGAGATGGCATATCTCCGAGTACGTGCTGAAGGTGTAATGAAGTGACTCCTCGAAGGCGGACGCGATGCGGGGCGATGGTGAGCGAAAATCGACCAAATTGGTGTTCGAACGGGTGTCGAACGGCCTGTGGATGGGAAAACTGATGTTTGACCGCGCGTCAGCGTTCCCGTGCGGAACGGTGCAAGTCAAAATGACTGTAAGGGAGCTTGATTATCGTGCTCCTGTTTGATAATAAGCGAGTCATTACTCATTGGAAGAGTAGGGGACGGGGCCACGGGGGTCTTGTCCGAGGCTGTGCGAGGGGGAATACGAGAATCAAAAGTGTGTGTGTACGGCTGCATTGTGTTTGTATGTGTGTGAATCGGTGAGGAACGGTATGGGAAGGTGTTTCTTTGGGAACAACCCGTGAAGCCGTCATCACTCACAACTTCGCTCAGACAGGACCTCTTATAATGTCTCTGTTCTCTCTTCAATGCGCTACGTCCCAGAGCATGCTGCAGCATGTGTGCGTAGCAATTAAAGCAGGAAAAGAGTGCGGTTGAGGTTAGTTCTTTGGGTTGTGTTGGGGAATTGGGTACTGTTGCAAAGGAAGCATGAAATCAGGAACGGGTTGAAGCTCTGGACCATTTTTCAAAATCAAAAATTCTGGAATCATGCAGACACCACAATGGAGAGCGCAGGCACCGGCAGTATCATGCGGATGCTACATGCATGATCTAAGGCTCATCATCTCCGATGCTGGGCGCATGTTCCTGCGTCATCAAGATGTTTTTTTCGTGCGGGGTGCGGCGTATATATTATATATTATTTCTTTGTTTTCTTTTTATATATTTTTCTGTTGTTTATTTTTACGTGTTTTTCATGTTTTTGATTGTGAATCTCGCGTCACCATGGCGACTTCACGTGACTATGATCGTACCAACGCAGGTGAGTGAATCCCTGTCAGCAGTAGGCCCCAGCTGCGCGTCCACCACCAGAAGTGGAAGAGGAAGGTGTATTACTAGACTATGAAGTAGAGCGCTTGGACACCGTTGCCAGGGAATGTAGGCGCCATACTTACTTCAGAAAATAGTGAAGATATAGTAGAGTCTAAGGAATGCACGAACTTCCGCGCCCTCGGCGGACTTCCGCGACTTCCGCGCTTCCGTCCGCCAAAGCCCAAAAGTCCGCCAATTTTCATCCGCGGACGGAATTATTCCGCGCTGCAGAGGTGTGCGGACGGACTGGGGACGGAGGATGTCCGGGCCCGTCGAGGCGCGGACTGTGCGAACACAGGTATCTGAGGTATCTCACCTGTAGCGGTGTCGCTAAAGGAAGTTAAAGGTATGAAGAGAGATCTAGTATGCAGTGTCGGATTAATTCTAAGCGAGCTGCAAGGCTGCATGAGCTGCTTAAATACATATGAGAACAACTGCGGTGCGGGATTTGAAAAGGAATGAGGAAGGAAAAAGTGGAGGGCGCAAAAGGTTGCGCAACGTTTGTGAGTGAGAAGAAGAGAAGGATCTGGAAGGGCTCCACGTGAGTGAGCCATGTGGCAGCCATGTGTGAGAAATGGAGGAATGGTTTGGAAACGGGAAAGGAATGGAAAGTACTTGACCAGCTGGCCTCACCGCCAGCACATCCCCCCCCTAGAGAGCCGACCGTCCCTGGTCGCTAACGGGAAGCCGGGATAAGGCGTCAGCGTTGGTGTGACGGGCTCCCGGACGAAACACAAAGCGCAGATTGGCGAGGTGTGGCATCATTATCGCCCGGCAACGCGTGATGGTAGGGCCGTAGGCGATGGAACTCGTGGAACGCAGCATTTGTTCCATCGGAGAATGGTCCGTGACGACTGTAGTGGTGGCACCCTCCAGGAGATGCGCTAGCTTTTGATACGCCCAGGCCAAACAAACGAGTTCCAGTTCTGGCGCGACCAACTTGGACTCGACCGGGGAAGTAAGCCGGGAGAGGAATGCCACTGGCCGCTCCGTTAGTGTGAGGAGTTCATCACCCTCCTGGAAGGTGCGAGGGCGAGAGAGTGGACCGTGAAGCAAATCCTGGAGATCGGGCGAGGGAGCGGGTCGAACCATCCCCAAGTGGAAGTCATTGAGAGTGGTTGGAGCACGACGAGCCCTGGATGATGGTATGCGGGGCGTAAGTGCTTCTGCTCCCGTCCTGGAGCCCGAATTGGATTCGCCGACGATGTCATCGGCGAACTCGGCGTCGGCATCGACCTGATCTGATGAAAAGGCCGGGCTGCCCGCGGAAGCTGGAGGGACGCGATCGGCGGCAAACGGGTCATCCTCCGCCGGTTCGACATCGAGCTGCTCGATACTGAAGACGGGATCGATGTCAACATCGTCAGGAAGGGCTAGACGGACACGATGAGGCGACACCACTTCGAGGATGGAGAAGGGTCCCGACTTCCGAGCGTCCAGCTTGTCCGAGATAGCGCCGGATAAGGGACGATCCTTCAAACGGATCCACGCCCGCATGCCCGGTACGATCAATGGGGGCTGGGCGCGGCGTTGGTCGTATCGTCGCTTCTGCTCCTGACGAGCAACTTCAATGTGCTCATACGCCTCTGTGATACGCTCCTGCGCGGCCGAGAGGCGTTCCGGAAACGATCCGACGCCCAGGTGTTCCTCTGCGTCGAACACGGCATGGACAATGGTGGGATGACTGATGAAAATCAGATCAAAGGGACGTTGACCGGTCACGGTGGAGACGCTACTGTTCATGGCCAGTTCGACTGCTGGAAGAAGACGACGGTCCCAATGAGCTTTGGAGGAGAGGGACATGACCTGGAGGACGCGTTGGAAGGTCTGCACCGCCCGTTCAACCGCATTCGCCTGCTGATGGTATGGACTCGACGGGGTGCTGACCGCGCCGAGGGACTTGCACAGTTCGGTCATGATGGACCCAGAGACGCGGGCCTCGGAGTCTGAGACCAATCGCTTTGGTCGCCACCCGAATCGCAGAACGCGATTGCTGAAGATAGCAGCCACTCCCTCGGCAGTGATCTCCTTATGACATGGCTCGGCGAGGATCAGTCGCGAAAACAGATCCTGAATGAGCAAAGCAGCGTCGTTTCCCGATCTTGACTTGGGGAACCCGTAAATCAGGTCGATGGAGACGTGCTCGAACGGTAGGGAAGGATCGTGCGCGATGTCAAGAGTACCAGTCTTGGGGGACAACTTCGTATGACGGCAGTGATCGCAATGCTTCACCCAGGCACGAACGGCCGTTGACAGCTGTGGCCGATGGAAGTGGCGACGGACGGCCAGGAAGGTTTTCCAAAAACCAAAATGCCCGCCGTCATCGTGTAGGTGCCGCAGGACAACGGGGAGTCCAGCCGCAGGGAGGGCGAGGCGATCATCTGCACGGCGTACCAGCAGGTCGTTACGCAGAACCCACTCGTCCGATGAAGATGGCGATTGCTCCGCCCGCTTCATCAGAGGACCGAAGTGCTTATCCTCGCGTAGCCAAGCGGCCCAACGCTCCCGAGCGAACGCCACCGGCAATTGTGCCACGGAGAGCGTGTTGAGGCTGGCGTGAGCCACGGAGACGGGTGCCGGATTGGACGTGGTGGAAACTTGATGAAGGATTGCGGCGAGAGCGTTCTTCGACGCATCCGTGTAGAGGATGTAGGGTCGGGCTGGATCTGGGTGCGCGAGAACCGGTGGATTGGCGACGGCGGCGCGCAGACATTCGAAACTTTCTTGTTGCTCCGATCCCCAAGACAGAGGTACCCGGCCCGCCGAGACCGCTTTTCCTTCAGTGTTCACCAGCCGGGTGTGTCCGTCGGCGGATTCATATCTCCATCCCTTGAGAAGACGCGTGAGAGGAGCGGCTTTCTCCGCGAACCGTGGAATAAAAGCACGATAATAGCCGAAAAGTCCCAGAGTATGGTACAGTTCTTGCAGGGTTGTAGGGCGGGCAAGGGTTTGAACTGCTTGAGCACGGTCGGCCCACACGGCGACCCCAGCACCGGACACTTTGCGACCAAGGAGGGTGAGGCTAGGCACCGCGAAGGTACACTTCGCCGGGCTGAACTTTAACCCCACCGCCTTGGCGTTCTCGAGGAGGGTCTGTAGTGCAGCGTTATGCTCCTCCAAGGTGTCCGCGGCGATGACAGAGTCGTCAATGTAGACGACGGCCTGCTGCCATCGGAGGCGACCGAGAACCTTGTCCATGAGTCGTTGGAAAATGGCGGGAGCGTTCCGCAGTCCAAACGGGATCCGCTTGTATTGGTAGAGGCCCCGATGGCATACGAAGGCGGTCTTCCATCGGTCGTCCGGTGCGACCCCCATTTGATGGTATCCTCGAATTGCATCCAGAGAGCTGAACCATGTCTTCCCGGTAAGGGTCTGGAAGATGGCATCGATCGTAGGAAGTGGGTATCGATCCGGCACCGTCTTGGCATTGAGTTGCCGGTAGTCCACACAGAATCTCCACTTCCCATTCTGTTTGACCATGACCACTGGGAAAGACACAGGGCTTTGCGATGGCTCGATTATGTCCCAGTCCAACAGCTGCTCAATAGCAGCGTCCATGGCGGCTCGTTTCTCGGGACTAGCACGCCGAGGAGGCTCCGGCGGTAGGACGGCGTCAGGAACCAAGTTAATGGTCATGTCGTGGCCCTCGATGCGACCCGGACGTCCGTCGAGGGCAAAAGCGTCCTTATGCTCGCGCAACAAGGATATGACGGAAGGATGTGGTTCGCCCGCAGCATTGGTCCCAACCCGGAAGGCGTTGTCGACCAGTGTCGTGACAGCGTCCTGAGTTAGAGTGCTCTCCGGAACGTCGATGCCGTCGAAGACGTCCAACGGTAATGCGACCTCCTCGGGTGTGTCAGATTGAAGATCCAAAGGAGGTCCGGAATCATCGGTTGAGGTAGGTGTCCCCACGGTGAAAACTTGTCCGGACATCGACATTTGTTCTCCTACGCGGGCCCCGGCGGCGTCGGCGATGACAGTACCACGTTCGAGAGTGAAGGGATGGGATCCGTAGTTTCCCATCAAGACATGTCGCTGTGGGCCGTGGTTCATCAACCCAGCGGGGCCGGTAAGGCGGACGGTCTCATCAGGCGTGACGGACAAGCGCGGAGTGACGGTGTAATCAACTCCGGGAGCGAGGCAGGACGCGTCCACGGGCACCCAAGTCTGGAAGCCTGGTGAAATCGTCGTCGCCGTCGACACGCACAACTCTGCGTCTGCAGCATAAGGGCCCGCGATCTTCTCGTGCACTGGAAATGTGTACCGATCGATCCGACCCCGCCCTCGTGCTGGAGAAATCGATACGCCATATGCGTCGATGAAGTCCAAGCCTAGGCACATCCCCGGCGGGAATGATGGGAGGACATGGAAGTCCTGCTCAAACTCGAGGTGGAAATGTTTGCCGTGGGAGTCCGTCGCGTGGAGAAAGACGGGAATCGTTGTCCAGCCGAGAGTGTGTGACGCCCCAATGCCCGTGACCTTCATGGCTGTACCCGTTGGTTTTCCGCCCATCTTTTCCAGCAATGCAGCGTCAATACACGACAAGGTCGCACCCGTGTCAATTAAAGTCGAAAGGGCTCTTCCATCGGTATCGTTCACACGAATGTGAGCCGTGAGTGGAATGTGAGAGCGATAGCCTTGACCGGTCCCCGTGGCAGGTTGGCGCGGAAGGACTATAACGTTACCAAAGGCCCGTTTCGGCTGACTCAATGCAGGTAAGGCTTCGTTGGGACGTAGGGTGCGTGGTGTTGATAGGATGGGACGATCGACCAGGAATAGCGTTCCAGTACTCTCAGGCGGAACACTCGAGTCTTCAGTCTTCAAGGCATCGTGATGTTGTGAATTGGACATGGAAGGCGCGAAGCCTGATTCCATCGGAGGCTACATGACAAAGGAAGAAACACATGAGAATTAGGGGCGGGGAAGCGTAGTTCAGGATCACGGTGGCGTTCAACTCACGGAGGAGGATTTGTACTCCTGAGTGCCGTTCTCCTCCATTCCCTCCTCCTGCTGTGCTGATGTCGCCGTGTATGCAGAGGGACCCTGCTCCTCTTCGAATGGATAGTCATCGTCCTCGTACACTTCCAAAGTGCGAACCTGAGGAACGAGATGCGCGTGTTCGAAGTTGAAGTGGTCACCCTTGCATTTGCCACAAGGTCTGGTCAACACCATTGGTGTGGGCCTTCCGTCGACGCGGTACTTGCGAGGCTCTCCGTTGGCAGCGGGAATCACTCGAGCCGGATCGTAGGAAGCAGCCAGTGGCGACATCGTGGGAGTAGCAGGCTGGATCGCTTGCGACGTCGCAATAGGCAACGTCGGAGCGGAGGCGGAGCGCACCATGGCCTGGGACTGCACACGGCTTACAGCTGATTGAACTGGTTGGCTGTTGTGAGAGAGTGTGGACGTCTGTGGCGAGCTGATCGTAACGACCGTTGTGTCTTGCAAGGGAACCTTGTACTGCTCTCGCCAATGTGGTTCCCATTCGCTCATCTCGTCTCGGAGCGCCTGCAGTGAAGGATTCTGTCGAGGTAGGCGTAGCATAGTAATGAAGGTAGTAGGAAAGCCGTCCCTGATATCGGTCACCAGGGCGTCCTCCTTCTGTTCCGAACCATATGCTTGGCGTAGCAACCGGATCTTCTGGAAGTAGTAAGCGGCCACAGGTTCCTTCGACGGATTCCACTTGCGCTCACGAGCTTCGCGGCGTTGCCGAATTTCATTGACCGGAAAAGCTGACCGCATCATGGATGCCCAACTCTCGAAGCTTGTGAGATTGGCTGCTTCGGTATCGGACAGTCCTTCATGCCACACTGCAGCATTGTCGCGAAGAGCGATGGGCAGGGCCCGTAGAACCGCAGATGTCCAGGCCTCGGAGGTGGGAGACTTCCAGTGTGACCGGATAACGTCTCGTACACGGCTCAGGAAAGCCTCAAGTCGGCTTGGGTCGCCGCTGTACGTCCCAAGGAACTCTTGCTTGCATATGAGAGGCTGACTGGGCCGTATGTTTGGAGCTGGTGCGATCGCAGGTGTTTCATCGTCCTTGGATGGCGCCAATGTGCGATCTGGTATCGTACCGGAAGGGCGTACTTCGGTAGCAGCCTCCTCACCATTGAGGTTGTTATCAGCCGAGTACCCCCCGTCGTCGTCCAAGTCCTCCCCGTTGCCACCCATATCTTCGCCTGGTCCCATAAACTCCTGCACTTGTAGACCGATCTTGTTCATTGCCCGGCGAACACGGCGTCGGTCGTGCACATTGAGGGTCTGAAATCGATCCAGTGGTGATGACCCGGTAGCATCCGGGGTGGTGAAGGTTGTTGCTTGCAGGGTGTGGGCGGGAATAGGTGTGGAGGGGCTGGACTGGAGTGCGGATGTTCGCATGTGTGGGGGAAGAGGTCGAAGGGGTCGACGGGTGGTGACGAAGGCAGGTGTATGCTCTTCTTGACCCGATATCTGGATCCGACCAGGGTCGCCCAACGCGGCAGCGCGTCCATCCTCAGAGCCGAAAGCTTCTGCACTTTCCTGGTGCGCCAGGGATTGCGCGCGTTGTATCCGTTCCATCTCGCTCAGCCGTTCTCCGAACCCATCCAAGCGGGCTTCCAGTCCATCGCGCATGGAGCGAACCTCATCAATGATGGATGTGGAATGCAGATTGGTAGATGGAGTCGTGAGAAGGGGTGCTGAGTGGTGAGAAGTGTTGGACACCACCGAAGCTGCACGGCCACCTCGGTTGCCACGACCGGATCGGCCTCGTTGTGGTGTTCCGGCAGCCTGAGACATGCTGATTCAACCTTTGGCGACGACGATTGAAGTTTGGATGGTGTGGGACGGAGGGAAAGACTCGACCTCGACGCCAATAGTCGATGTCCAAGCAGTGGTGCCTGAAATTCGGAGGTCGAGAAGGTGGTAGAGAGTTGTCTTGGAGAGGAAGGGGTTATGAAAGAAGTAGAGAGTGAAGTGAAGTGAAGTGAAGATGGAGTTGAAAGGTGAAGATGGAGAGCGCTGAGAAAGGGAAAGCCGACGTTGATGTGTGGAGGTGCTTTGGAGTTGTGGAACTCTCGAGACCGTCCAGCTGGTGCAGAGGTGTGACAAAGTTGTTGAACTCGTCGGCCGTCTGCGAGGGTGTTACTGTAGAAGGTCGGTGCAACTTCAGTAAGAGAACCCTCTCATCACCATGTGCGAACACAGGTATCTGAGGTATCTCACCTGTAGCGGTGTCGCTAAAGGAAGTTAAAGGTATGAAGAGAGATCTAGTATGCAGTGTCGGATTAATTCTAAGCGAGCTGCAAGGCTGCATGAGCTGCTTAAATACATATGAGAACAACTGCGGTGCGGGATTTGAAAAGGAATGAGGAAGGAAAAAGTGGAGGGCGCAAAAGGTTGCGCAACGTTTGTGAGTGAGAAGAAGAGAAGGATCTGGAAGGGCTCCACGTGAGTGAGCCATGTGGCAGCCATGTGTGAGAAATGGAGGAATGGTTTGGAAACGGGAAAGGAATGGAAAGTACTTGACCAGCTGGCCTCACCGCCAGCACACGGACGGAAGAGAGCGCCGTTACGGATACCGTCTGGAGACCGCGGACGGAGGACTCAGCTGTCCGAAAATCGGCGGACTTCCGGCGGACTTCCGCGCTTCCGCCACATCGCCATCCAAGACTTAAAATTTCAAAGTTACGCAGGGTCTCTTCGATTGATCGGGTCTCAGACCACCGAGTCTCGGGTTTCATATCACGTGATCGGTAGTCTCAAGGGGTCTCGAGACTTGAGACCCCTCTTCAAATGGTTTTTCTCACCCAGATCAGCATGTAACTCCGAAGTCTGAGACTTCAAGTTGGGTCAGAACATCAAGACCGCATAGGCGCGGAAGTCCGCCGGAAGTGGGCGGACGGAAGATACTTCTTTCAGAACTTCCGCGCCCCCTGCGCGGACGGAATCATCCGCGCTCGGCAAAGACATGGCGGACTTTTGGCGGTACGGAAGTCTACCGCTGGCAGCAACAGTCTTGGGCGGACGGAATGTTCCGTCTGGGAAATTGGGCGGACTTGAGGCGGAAGTGAGGCGGACGGAAGAAGTCCGTCCGGGAAACTCCCGCCTCATTCCTTATAGTAGACAGGCTGACTCCGACGCGACGAGTTTCTTCCTGGGGAAACCCTTGTTTCACTGTTCACAGCGCTGAAATTTTTACGTGGCGCCTCCGTGTATGGGCGAATACAAATTCTTCTCGGCCGGACATCAGCCAGGGACATTTCCGGACGGCGGACGCACTCTACGGCTAGACCTGACACCTGCTGGTTATGACGCAGCTCAAAGCCTTCGAAATACTTAGAAAAAAGAGGATATGACCCGCTGGTATTACGCTGCTAACCCGCTGCTAACCCCGTACAAATTACAATCTCACATTGATAGCGGGACACAGCATGCTCGAATACACATTGAATTACAGGGATCGCGGATACATCTGCAAACTTCCCTTCTCCGCTCATGACTCTTCTCCTCGTGCCCAAGTTCAGCATTTGTTGGCTTCGTTAGCAGCAGAGCCGGGCGCCCCTGACCCCAAACCTGAGACCACTGGTCGTTTTCCAAGATGTTCGCTCGAGCTGCCTTGGCCGTCGCGGGCCGCGGCTGTAAGTGTGATCTTCTTGTTATTATAGGCTGCGACCAGAGAACGTCGTCCTTTGATCGCCGTTTGCCAACAGTGATCCCGTTCTGTTTCAGCAAGCCGATATCTATTCTCTCGTGGATGGACTGGCAGCAAATGTAAAGAACGTCAGTGATCGCACATGCAGATGTTAGGAGCGTATCAGCGAGGGATGACTTACCTGAAGAGCGGGTTCTGATATGATCCCGCTGTCTAGTTTTTCTGAGATCCGGTTCCGTCCACTTCCGTTCGTCTTCCTGCTCTTGCTTTCACCAGGAGCTGTCTTCGTGCTTGCTTCTTCAGACGGGATCTTGAATGCAGCACAGATGATCTTGGAAGCGTGCTCGATGTGGGTTCTGCAAACCGGGACGTTTTGGTCGTTTCCACAAGCGTGGATCTGCGCCTTTGACGTCGTCCAATCTTCAACAGGCCTTCCAGAAGACGGCATGCGTTTCATACGCTGCCAAGGTCCTCGCTTGTCTGAAGCTCGATCCGGTGCGAGTACCGACCGAACGCATCATGTCCGAAGCTTGGCCCGTGATTGTCCTCATCATCGGGAGTTTCCTTCAGGTTCTCCAACTTGTATCAGCCACGCCATGAATCCCTCCTTCCCCGGTCCAGTCGATCCTAAGCCAAAATTGATGGCATCCTGCGGGCTGCGGCACCTTCAACGGATTCCGAACTTGGTCTTGTTGGGAAAGAGCGTCGCAACGAATGTCCAAGTTACAACTGATGGCTGAAGTTGTGGGATTGGGCCGTTTGTTCGTAGGTAGCGTGTCGGTCTGTCGCTCTATATGAGAGGTTGAAGCTGCAGTCCAAGTACTGGCGAACACTGCTGTGACCTGTCAGCGCTTTGGTTGCGCTGGTGATCGCTTTGGAGGCTTTGACGTAGCTCTAGAGACATTCAGACGGTCAGTGATAATCAGAAGATAGCATGTAGGGGAGAAGGGAACTTACTCGTTGACGCCGCTGCATGCGTCTTCAAAACCTTGCTATGCTCGTTGAGCTTCTCGATTGGAGTGGGAGGCTTCACCCCTCTCTTTTGAGGCGATTCCGTGTCGGAGTCCTCGCTAAAATCGGTTGCCTCATCAGACGTAGAGGGTTCTGCTGCGCTGAAAGTTTTGGAGTTAAGTTTCGTCTTGGAGTTAAGTTTCGAAGTGGAAGACGACTTGTGCTCGCCTTTGAGGGTGTGCCGCGATTCTGCCGTCTTCTCTGTCTTTTATGCTGCCTCCAGTGTGCTTCGCTGTCCCGCGTTCTTGTTCTTCAATCGTATTTCGATATAAAAGAAAGTCTTGTATTGGTGGTCGAAAAACGAGAGCTCCTGAAATCGAGCTTCCATTTTCTTTGCGATTCTGATAAGCAACGGAAGAGCCGCATGCTTGAGGGTGCGCAACTTCTCAGCAGCGTGTGCGTGTATCAGCAGAATATCTCCAACCTCTCATTTTTTACTGAGGGGGAGTGGTGTTACTATTCTGCTAGATAAAGGTGTGCAACATGGATTGGGCTCGTCAGATGCAAATCAGAAGCCGAACAGATGAAAGACAGAAGAACATTGTTTACATAGTCAAGGAGGAAGGGCCAGCCGGAACAAGCCGGATATGTGGGAGCGACAAGAGCATCTGAGAAGATTTTCAAGCTCCGTACTCCGCTTAGGTCGAAGCTTTTCCTAAAATCCCACTCCATACTACGTTCGGAGATTGACGGAAGTGGGTGACTTGGCTTGTCTCAGCAGATGTAATAATGGGGTCTGGTTACAAGACAATCAAAAGGAAGATGAGAAGGAACGCACTCCGGGGCGCCCCGACAGGTTTCAACTCTGGATCCCAGTTGTCCCCATGTCCCCGTTGGCTTTGTCGACCAATGTGGTTCTCGAAGCCGAGCAGCGCTGTTGATCGCATCCCGTGTGCCTTGAGGGCAGCATCGAGGTGCGATCCTCGTTCACGGCGGGTCCGACAATGATTTGACACCGCCTCGAAGATGGCATTCTCCTCTGCGGTAGCAACCTGCCTCTTTGGTCCTTCCACGAGACCGCAATAGAGTGAAGTTCGACTTTCCAGAAAAAAAAACGCCCTGAAGGCTGAAGCCCGAAGCCTGGAGCCGGAATGGATTCATATCGGTTTGGAAAATCTCCGCCGGAAAAACTTCCAGTCAGTCCGCAGCGTTCGGCATCGAGCGGGGAACTGCCGTCGGCATTCAGAATCACCGGAGAAATCCCAAAAGCTCATGCAAAAATCAGAAATTTGGCAAAGTGGAACAGGTTTCCAAAGCAAATGGTAAAGATGAATCAATAGGTTTCAAAGAAATTGACCAATAGGGACAGTTGGAACAGACTACCACATGTCCACCAGTCCACATCAGACATCTCAGCTGAGGCTGCACTCTTTGCGCCGATGACCTTCCTCCCCACAGATGCTACACCTACAGTGCTGGCCTGCAGAAGACGTCGCTCCTTTTTCTTTGCGCACTTTTTGAGGCGACCGCGCTTGCGCTTCATGTTGCGAGGCAGGAGGCTTGACGTCGGAGAGGGAGAGGTTTATGATATTGATTTTGGGGGGGGGGGGGGGAGAGAGAGAGAGAGAGAGAGTGTCGTTACTTGTTGTACATCTCCTTGCGTCTCTTTTGTGTAATATCAATGATAGTAAGGAACCGCTGAAGACTGTAGCTTTCTAATCAATGCAACATCATGCTTGCATGGTCGTAGACTCGCAGAAGCCCACTTGGACCACGCTGGCGGAAGATTCACCATGTACTGGACCTCGTGGACGCTGGTGACTAGGCCACTCAGCGGTGTGCTGCAGAGTGCAGACAGCGGTCATGTGGCGGGCCTGTTTGATGGTGGTACCACAGGAGACTCGCACTTGATCGCCTCCATACGGCGTACAAAGATTTGCTCCATCTGATGCACCGATGCACGTATATGTAGTCGAGGCACAGGCGGTGAAGCTCCCGCGCCTCTAGTAGCTTGGCGTTGGCAATTTCTGCCAAAGTCGATGTGACGTGCCCATAGCGCCGACCTTTGACTGCATGCTTTGCCCACTTATCGGCATCGATTCTCTCCAGATATTCTGCTGCCTCTTTGTCCACTTCGTTGAGCTGCATCATCTGCCCGTCGAAGCGATCCTTCGTGCGGGCATAAAACTATTGTCCAGAACAACCTCCCAGCAGCAGCGGAGTAGCGCCTGTCTTTGATGTTTTTGGCGATATGAAAACAGCAGTAGACCGAATGTGCATTTGGGAGGACGCCTTCAATGGCCGAGAGCAAGCCTGCGTTCCTATCGCTGAGCACTGTAGTGCTGGTGTGACGGAAATAGGGTCAGGAGTACATCAACGCGGTTGAAGGTCATGGGACCGGCTATTGGATCGGGGCGGATCCACGGTTATTAGTGAAGGAGATGCATCCCAAATCTTTCTGTTGCACGAACACCACTGTACAGACACAACCACAGCTTCAGACAACAGAATCGACTCGCTTTTCTCGTGCAAATTTCTCAGTGCTGCCACAGCTAGCGCCGTTGAGGCCTTAAAGAGAGTGGCGCAAATTGTTCATAAACCAGTGCCAATTATCCTCCGTTTCTCCCGGAGTAAGGGCCCAGCCGAGCAGAATGAGAGAGCCAGTGCCGTCTATTCCTGCTGCAAGTTTGAGACGCATTTCGCATGTGGTTTTCATTAATGTTGCATCGATGGCGAGCCAGTGGCGGCACTTGTCCCATGCGAGTCGACAGGCGCCAGGGCAAACGAAGACCTACTCAAAGACGCCGTCTTTGAGCTCTAGTACTGCGTGGGTTCCTGGATTTGCGGCCTGCAGTTGCTCCACGTAGGCGAGCAGGCTTTGGAAGCTGCCAACCTCATCTCCGTACGCCTCACTCAGAATAGCTGATTTAGCCTTGTATACTGCGTCCTTCTCGGCCTGGTACCCCTTGAGATGCTTCAGCTGTTGAGCAATCTCCTTGGCCGACGTCTTTGGAGTGATCACCATGACCCCTTTGATCTATGCACACATCAAAAAATATGAGAAGCATTAACCCGTCAGCCACACCACATCAGTGCAAGAAATCCATGAAGCATGAAGCCCGAGGACCCTGACATGTCCCGTACTCCCACACGTACGATAGAAACAAGCAAACCATGATCATCATTTGAACTCTTCTTTCCTCCCGAGAAACGCCGACGCAGTTGTGCTCGAGCTTCAGTTTCGTCAGAACGACATCGCCCTTCGTTGATTTGACGCGGGCATAGAAGCCGCAGGCGGCATAGGAGCACTGCATGGTCGCACAATGCGCTTTGGTATCGCGGATCGCCTACTTTGGCGTTCCAGCCGTCCTGCGCAGCTAGAGCGCGAACGGCCTGTTGGAAGGCTTTGACGGAATCGTACTGCTGTCCAAGGGCTAATTCCACCATCTTGAAGTGCAGACGTGCGGTAGTGGACCATAGGGGGAGGTGTTTCTTTGATACTATGTACGCGCAAGGGGGCTGCAATTTTTCCTCTGGCGATATGCCTCAACTGTCCCTTTTTGTCAATTTCTTTGAAACCTATTCCTCTTTGCCATTTTCCTTGGAAAACTGTCCCTCTTCGTCAAATTTCTTCCCGGAGTCTTTGCAGCCTTTCATGCCTCCTTTGCTCGCCAGTACGTTTACGTTTCTCAACTATCTGTAGCAGGAAGAGGATCAACTCGACTCCTTGGCGCGAAATCTTCTCATCCCCGAAGTACACAAGAAAAAACGCGTCGCCCCGGCTCGGATTGCCTGGGTGCAGAGGATCTTTCAAGACGATCAAACCCTTGCTCCGATACTAACGCGGGCCTTGTGCATCTCCCCCGAACAGTTGGATCAGGTCCTAAAGCAGCCCTTAAGCCAAGATGAGCGAGCTCTTGCATATACACTCGACATACTCTACGTCGGCTGCGCCAGAGTCCCGGCCAAGGTGTTGTGCAACGGGTGCCAGCCCATGTACGAGCGCTACAACTTTTTTCATGGCAGCGAAGTTCAAAGGGCAAGATTCCAACAGAAGTCGAACGCTCAGGGCAAGGGGCAACAGATGAGAGGACCTGCCGAAGATTCCGACCTACTGTATCAACAAGTCGAAGAGCCCAGACACAGGCGACGACTCTGGAGAGGACCTCAGCGACCTCAGCGATCTCATCGAGCTCAGTGCGCTCAGGTGCACGACTTGTGGCAAGGGCTTCAAATATAAATCAGCCCTCGCAATACACCAAGCGACGCACAGCGATGAAAGGCCGCTCAAGTGCACGACTTGTGACAAGGGCTTCAAGAGGCGGGGGAACTCGATGCACACCAGGTGACGCACAGCGACGAAAGGCCATTCAAGTGCATGACTTGTGGCGAGGGCTTCAAACAGAAATTAACCCTCCATAAACACCAAGTGACGCACAGCCTACAACCTTTTTCATGGCAGCGAACTTCTAGGCAGGGCAAGATTCCGACACCCGGGAGGAGGATCTGCCTCATGCCTGTTCCAGAAGGTTTAGGTCCACCAGTCGGCGCGATTGGTAAGTCACTAAGTCATCTGTCAGCGTTTGAATTTGGATGTTTGTTTGCTAGATTCACACTGTTTTCCTTCCAATCAGATCCCAGGGTTCGCATCTTCGCCGCGGTCTTTGACCCCTTAGTCGGGATAGCGCTGAAAGTCGGAGACGGCACGGATGCCCGCATCTTCTGGTTAGGAGAGCACCTCGACGATCTCCTTTCAAGGATAGCAGCATCGGACGCGAAGAGACGGTATCGAATGTGTAGGGGTTATTCGCGTTCAACAGCTCTCCCGCTGCCTTCCGCTTCCGAGACTCGCTCTCCTTATTCGCGTTCTCCTCCTCCATTCTCTTGATCCACTCCGCTGCTTCTTTTGCCCTCCTCGTATCTCGTGCCTCCTTCGCCTCTTTCTTTTATCTTATCTTCTCTATAATATTCTTGGACAATATCTCCGCTATTTTGATCTCCTGTCTTTTGCTTTCTTCTCCTTCTTCGCCTCTTTTCTTTCCCTCTGCTCGCTCCCGAGCACCTCATCTTCTCGCACCTGCTCGAGACTGACCTCCTCTTGCTGCTTTTGTGCCTTAGCTGCCTCCATATCTGCAATTGACTCCGCCTGAATCCAGAGCTTAGTCTATCAGAATTCTCTTTCCGCCACTCTAAATGCCCTAGGCTTCGCCTTTAACCTCGCCGCGCGCATCCGAAGATTTTCGACTGTGCCTTTCAAATGAAGATTTTCCGGCGATGTCTGTGAAATACAATCGGATGCTGGGACGACTGTATCCATGACCCGCTGAGAGCGAAGGGCTGAATAAGCTCACATAGGGCCTCGGCAAGGCTATCCGACAACCATGCCGCCCTTACCGCCTCTTCGAGCTCTGCATCGCTGAGGTGCGTCTCCGCAAACGTAGGCCAAGCGCGAGGTATGACCGCAACACCCGCGAGTGATCAGATGCCGGTGGCTCTGTAGCCCGCAACGACTTGGCCGGTGTCATCGACTCAGACGCGCGTCCCCATAGAGTCCAAATACCCAAACAAACAAGACGAAGCTGCCGCGGAGATTCATCGGCCATCAACCCGCAGAAATGCCTCAAGCTGCACCCGCAAGACAACTGACAATCGGCGGGCTCGAACGGGAAAGTTGTCATCAAGAACTCCATTCGTTGGGGTTTCGCCCATGCGGCATGCCACTTTGCGAGGAGAGAAGCACGTCCGGTGAAGAGATGCCATTCCGTGGGTGCTATGAGTGGGCAGTGACAGAAAAAGAGATATTTCCGACAACCGCGAGCTCCCACAGAATCGATTTTTCCACCCGTTCACCATCACAAACGGACAAGATTTTAGAACTGCACCGGGACGAAGAGCACAATGACTCAGGAGAACGATTGCGCAGGTCAAGGCACAGGCGTGTCCCTCGATGGGGTCACCGTGGAGGGTCGAAAAAATTTCGGTTGCGACGGTGATTCAAGAAGGTGAGGACGGTGATTCAAGAACATCAGACTATCGTATGTATTAGCTGCGGAGTGGCTATCGACCGTACCCCCAGCAAGGGGATGGAACATATTACTCGACAACGGTGTCTGGGTGAGTTCCTTCGGGTTAGAGTTAGGGCAGATACGATATCCTGAATTCCTGATACACATTTTGTTTCGTTTGACAGACCCTTCGCAGCATGAGGCTTTCGCTGCTGCTATCAGCTACCTGGCAACCGAAGGGCACATTCATCAAGAATCTTCTTATCGATGCGGGCTCCTTGGTTGAGCATCTCTTAATCAAGATGGTGGCTGGTGCCCGGCTGTTCAATCTGCTCGTTTGTTGCTCAAGATGGACGAACCGTTCAGCTGCACCGGGACGAAGAGCACGATGGCTCAGGAACAACAATTCCGCAGGTCAAGGCACAGGCGTGGACGTGATGGGGTCACCGTGGAGGGTCGAGCAAATTTCGATTGCGACGGTGGTTAATGAAGGTGAGGCGATCAAGCTTGCGCCCAAGACGCTTGACGCTATCGAAACTACTCCGTACTCCGGCTGATTTCAGAGACCCAGTAGGATCTCACTCCGTACTTCGTCAGAATGACAGGCGCTTCAGGAAACGTACTCCGTACTCCGTCAAAGTAGATAGTGCCTCAGAAGCTCACTGCATAATCCGCAGCTACAGAGCCCGTATACTCCGGGGGAGATCCGCACCCCGGGAATGTATCTTCATGCACCCAACGTCCCAAACTGTGTTGTAATTGGCAAAATATATATAACATTCATCAATATTATAACAGCTGAACTTGAGGGATCTGCCTGAAAGCGCTTGAAAGTTGAAACGCTGTGTTTGTCCAATTTTGGACCGCAAGATGAGAATTTGGATTTTTGTTTGAAAAGCAGCCCAAAAATCCCTTCAGTATACCCATGTTCATTGCAAGTACCTTTCATGTCGAAATCTGTGGAGATCCCAGAGTGGGGATGGTCACGGAGTAGCTCGCGGAGTAGCGTTCGCGGAGTTTCATGAAACTCCGTGAGCTCACTTCGCGAAGTACGGCGTACGGAGTGCAATTTGGTTAATTTCAGCTTTGAGCGAATATTTCGCGGAGCATCACTGAACACTTTGGCGGAGTACGGAGTCTTGCACTCTGACAATCCCCTTATTTCGCGGAGTCCGGAGTGAAATGAAAAATTTGATGAAACGTTCGCGGAGTACGGAGTGACACGTTCCAAATCAGATTACTTCGCGGACTTTCATGAAACTCTGTGAGCAAAGTGATGTGGGTCACGTGACCAGAGAATTGCGTAATAACATCACGTGACACGGCGGCCGAGCGCACAACATAAAATTGCACTGCCTAACCACGGAAACCGGGAAACCCCGGGACCAACCGACCAGGTCCACGCCAGCAGTGAAAGAGGTATTGTGAAGGCAAGATAAAATGGAGAACTGCCTGAATCACTGCCCTCTGAGCTCTGCTATGCATCATGCATGGATGTACTAGACAAGCTAATGTTTATGTACTGTACATCTATCGCAATCAAAGGGCATGTAATATTCGGCCTCTCTTGTTCAGTCTTCAGGCTCTACACAGACGTGAAAATATTGTTGCGTTTGCGATGCTGACTTCCTCTTATAAAATATAACCCCCTCAGCCCTCACACAATCTCTGTGCGCAACTCAATGTTGAGAGAGAAAGCTCTTGACCGAGAGAAAGACAAGAGAAGTGGTGGGAGACCGCATGGGGAGAGATTTCATACACAAAAAACACGTGGATTTCCTCGTGGAAAATATCCACTCACGAAGTACGGAGCTTCGCGAAGTTAATCATACTCCATGGCTCGGAGTACGAAGTAAGACCAAAATCAGACTCACATTTTTCACGGAGTACGGAGGCGATGCTCAGACGCTCTGTGTATCTCGCGGAGTATCGAGAACTTTTACAAATGCAGATAAAAACTCCCGGACCCGGAGTACGGAGTTCCTCAGTTATGAACTGAGAAAAGTTGACGGAGTGAGGAGTTCGCCGAAAACTCGCGGAGTTTCGCGGAGTAGCACTTGCGAACTCCGTACTCCGCGAGTTACTCCGTGGCCATCCTTATCACAGAGCGCCACGGATCGGGGGTAACTCCGTACTCCGGCAAATTTTGTAATTTGTGCTACCCTCATAGGTCCGCTCCGTACCCTGGGACTGGGAGATTTTCTGCCGTGGCCCGATGGTAGCTCCGTACTCCGGCAACATGGATTTACCCTGCCGATTTCCGCTCCGTACTCTCGTCTCCCACAGAGTACGGCCCCGGATAACCAGGACGCTCCGGGAAAGCTCCGAGACTTAGTCCGTGTTCATCCTTTTCTTGCATCTGGGTAACGCATTCATCGTCTCCTAACGCATATATCCTCCCCTACCTTTTCCTTCCTCATCAGTGATTCCTGAATCCTGCCCCTTCTGTGCCTATAACCCAGCACTCCATGCACACCTTCTTCGGCTTTGTTCTCTCCCTTTCTACCCCGTTGGTCATGCTTGATGTTGGTGATTATCAGCGCTTCCTGCTAGTTGTTCTTCTTGTCTTGTCTTGCTTACAAGTCCCATCCCTTTGTCCCTTCCTCGGTTCCTCACAGCTCGCCCACCATCCTTTCTTCTCTTCTTTTCCACCGACTCTTCCCTCTGTTCCCCTGTTTGCTTCTATCCAGTCTATGAGGATGCGTCGGTTCGGTCAGCTACGTCGGTCCCTGCACATTGTTGTGAGTCAATCAAGTCAATAGTGCCATTTCACTTTATTCCAGCTCCCTACTACCGCTACTACCGCAAAAGTCCATTCCTCTCTCTTCAGACCTCAAGCAGCGTGGAATCAGTCAGAGTCATTCCTCATTTCCTTTTTCAGAAACGATGGCCTGTGGACAAGAAAGAGGATCTGATCTGAGAGGAAGATATTGAGAATTTAGGAGCAAGAAAACAGAAAGAAAAAAAATAGACAAGAGACAGGACAACGAGGGTGAGAGAAACGAAAGTGAGAGAGAGAAATCATACAGACGATAGAAAAATAGCGAAAGAGCAAGACGGAGATAAGGAATGCACGAGCTTCCGCGTTTTCGGCGGACTTCCGCGCTTCCGTCCGCCAAAAGTCCGCCAATTTTCTTCAGCGGACGGAGTTATTCCGCGCTGCAGAGGTGCGCGGACGGACTGCGGACGGAGGATGTCCGGGCTCGTCGAGGCGCAGACGGAAGAGAGCGCCTTTATCGATACCGTCTGGAGACCGCGGACGGAGGACTCAGCTGTCCGAAAATTGGCGGACTTCCGGCAGACTTCCGCACTTCCGCCACATCGCCATCCAAGACTTAAAACTACAAAGTTACGCAGGGTCTCTTCGATTGATCGGGTCTCAAACCACCGAGGCTCGGGTTTCATATCACGTGATTGATAGTCTCAAGGGGTCTCGAGACTTGAGACCCCTCTTTAAATGGGTTTTCTCGCCGAGATCAGCATGTAACTCCGAAGTCTGAGACTTCAAGTTGGGTCAGAAGATCAAAATCGCGGAGGCGCGGAAGTTCGCCGGAAGTCCGCCGGAAGTGGGAGGACGGAAGATGCTGCTTTCAGAACTTCCGCGCTCGGCAAAGACATGGCGGACTTTTGGCGGTACGGAAGTCTACCGCTGGCAGCAACAATCTTGGGCGGACGGAATGTTCCGCCTGGGAATTTTGGCGGACTTGAGGCGGAAGTGAGGCGGACGGAAGAAGTACGTCCGGGCAACTTCCGCCTCATTCCTTAGACGGAGACGCTGAGAAAGGGGGAGAGAGAGAGATAGAGGGAGAGAGGTAAGGAAACAAATTGTAAAACACAAGAACTCTGTGATACATACCTCAACATAGGCATCCCAGACGGGAGTCTCTGCCTCCACACACTCGTCCTCATTGTTCCAAGTTCCTACCAAAGCCAGACTGCGCAACGATATCGCGCACTTCGCGCCAGACGGCCTTCATCTGCACAGTGCGGCACGCGTAGGTAGAAGTGAGAGAAGCCAAGGATCAAGGTAAACATCAGTATATGTATTGCATTGCATTGTCGTTACGTCAAAGTCATACTCATAGTCCACACCACATCCACACCACACCGCACCCCACCACGGCACCGCCATCAACCATAACTCATGAGTCGTGGGCCATGCAACATCGCTCATGTGGTTGAATGTCTCATGTGGGGGGCAAGGAAAGGATGAAGGAGAGAGAGAGGGGAGCGCCGAGCCAGAAGCCATGGCCCACGGCCCATTCCACGTACCACCATCACCTATGAATTATAGGGCATGGCTCATGGCATCGTGCTGGCTCGTGCGGAACTTGGGATGAGCAAAGGAGGAACGAAGGAGGGAGGGGAAGAACGGAAGGGAATGGGGGCTGGGGTTGAGAGAACAAGAATGTACTGAACTTTTTCCAGCGATTCTCAACACCCTCCACGTCTTTGACCTTGCTGCCAGAAGGGCCCAATCCTTTGATGGCCTCTGCAATCTCACGATCGGCCTTCATCTGAAGGAATCGGGACGGTCAGGGTTGCCCAGGGAGTAAGGAAACGAGAGATAATGTCAGTGAAGAGTTCATTTCAACCCCCTTCTCGGGCTGTAGCTATTCCACAGCCACATATCTCATCCCTCGCACTAAGGTTGAGCACGGAGTAAGCCCCGGAGCGGCTTTCCCGGAGCTCCGTGATTATCCGGGAACGCACTCCGGCGGAGCCCGGAGTGCGGAGTGTATTTTAAGGATTTACTCCGGGGAATGCAGAACAGCCGGAGTACGGAGTGAAAGTTCAAAATGTGTGCGGAGTACGGAGCCAAGGTATCCCCTCCGTCAATTTATGGACGGAGTGCGGAGTAGCATTTCGAAAACAGCTTCTGCTTGAGCGGAGTAAGGAGCTCCAAAATCTCATTTCGAACTCAGTTTTCCCGGATACTCCACCGGAGCTCCGAAGCGCTCCGGCTGATTTCTCTTCATTTACAGGTATCTCTTCTGTAATTTGTCAGGTTTTCCCGTGTTTTTGAATGGGAGCATGGCTCATACATGCTCAACACCTCTATATAGTAGAACATGCACCAATACTACCTTCATGGGTGACTCAAGCTTCATATGCGCTGACCATCTTGACCCAGCCGGAGCTAAGCGGAGCTCCCCCGAAGCTCCGTACTCCGCTTGTACGGAGCGCGGAGCCAGTTCTTCGGCACTGCAGAAATATTACCGGAGTACGGAGTGCGATTTCAGAAAGCTTGAAATGTTTCCCGGAGCACGGAGGGAGATTTTCAAAAGCGGTAAAATCTATTCGGAGTGCGGAGTATAAATTCGACTGGTAAATTTCCAGCGGAGCGCGCCGGAGTAGGGATCCCGGAGTACGGAGCACTCCGGGGCGCTCCGTGCTCAACCTTACCTCGCACACATGACGCTCTTTCTCCAGGTTCAAAGCCCCCTTCCTCGCCCGCTCGCCGTCTTTCCCCACCATGGAAGCCCGACCTCCTCCGCCTTGCCTACCACCGCTCGGCATCTTGCTACCGATAACACAGCCCTGGACAATCTTCGGGAAATTCTCCTGACCAATGGGGAGCAGCTCGTGGTTGTGCCCATGCCGAGCAAGAGATGGTACGTTCCCGGCCTCTTTCCCTTTCTCTCCTCTGTTCAAACAACTGACAATGATGCTTACCATTCCGCCAAGTTCACATGTTCCCAGACACTCTGCCAATTAGCCGCATTAACATTCTCTTTCAACCTCCGCACAAATTACCCATTCTTCTACCTCCAACTCCCAGACACGAATTACCAACTCAACAAAGCCGAGATCCCGCCCTTTACATTCCGGTCGTTGAAGGAGCGCGACATCTTGCGCGAAGAGGTTTTGGCGAGGGGTGGGGACCAGCGGGTTGTTGAGGGTATCGGCGCAGATGGGGAGGATCCTATGCTTGGGTTTGATAGGCCTGCTGAGGGCGTCGGTGGAGACGAAGAGGGTATGCTTGGGCTTGATAGGGCTTTTGAGGGTTTCGGCGAAGACGGGGAGGAGGAGGGTATGCTTGGGCTTGATAGTGCTGTTGGGGATTTGATGAATGCTGATCTTGTGCTGGACGGGCCACCGGCCACGTGGTTCAGCCACATGGCTCGCCTATCTTATCTTACCTGCCCTTTCCTCCTTTCGGCTCTTCTGCTTCTCTCTCCACTTACTCTCATACCGTTGCATAGCAACAGCTCTCTCTCGGCCCATACCTCCCCTTTCATTACTTCTCTCGCTGCTCACCACTGTACTTAGCACACGACATCGAACATCATTCCTCTGACTTGACTATTTGCTAGATAGCTCACAGCTATTCTAGTACAGATCTTGCTCGGAGGGAGGAGGAGGAGGAGGAGGAGGGGAAGTAAGACCGTGGGGAGAATGTCGAACGGCGTTTGAGTTCGTTGGAGAGTCAGATGGGACGTGTGCATGCGGGTGGAGGTGGAGATGGAGAGCGAAGGGCGGACGACACACCACAGATACAGTAGGTCCAGACTTCCAATGTCAGTGGATCGGAAGAGAACAACGACAACAACAACAAAGACGATGCCGACCTCGGTAAAGAATTCGTTGTCGAAATCGAGGCCGCAGTGCCGCACCTCCGCAATCGGTGAATACAGCAATGGGCGTGTGCACTGACGGTTCGTCGACTGCTGCGGGTGCTGCCACCATTCCGACGGGCGGCAACAACAAGTAGGAGGACGGAGAGAAGGTTTACGAAGATGAGAACAACAACATCATCACTCCTCCCACCCATCAAAATGCTACCAGTGCTACAAGGAAGCCCAGGACGAGGAGCTCGACAAGAATCAAGAAGACCACGAAGAAAGCGTCTGCTTCTGCTGGTGTCGGCACCTCAGATCGGAAGAGCAAGTAAACAGACAAGCTAGCTATGAGGACAGTAGAGTATTGATTCGATGGAGAGAGAGAGGAAAGAGTACAAGTAGGAAGCTGCGTGAGAATAAAAGGGAAGAGCGAGAGAGAAATGTCGACCCGACAAGCGGTGGCTGTGTGGCAGCAGAAGTGAAAGGAGAGAAGTGGTGCGAGCAGAGCGGAGCCGAAGATGGAAGCAAGTGAGAAGGAAGAAAACGGAAAGGGAAAAATAGGAAAAGAAATAGAATGAGAACGGAATTGAGAACGGAAGAGGAACTGGAGGAAGAGAATAGAGAAATGAAGAGGAATGCCTGGTACACCTGCTGCTAGTCAACCCCATCTAGCACATGCCCCCCTGCAAGCTGGATCATCCCGGAGGCCGGATCCGCCTTAGGCACCAATCGTACAAAGCATGAGCGTTCGTACGCTTACGACCCGGCTTGTGAACGAATCGAAGATTGTCCATGTGCGGCATCAAGATGGCCCTGCACTTGGAAATCGTAGGTCCGTAAGGAATAGATACTGTCGATGTCAACATCCAGCTGAGCGGAGCGTGATCCGTTACTACGGTGAAAGGGACCCCTTCCGGCAAGTGAGCGAGCTGCGAGGCGTCCGAATGCCCACGCCAGACAACAGATTTCCAATTCCGGCGCTACCATCCGCTTCTTCGTGGGCGTTGTCAATCGCGAGAGGAACGATATGAGACGCTCCATAATCGACACACGACGACCATCCACCTCCACCACACGTGCACCAGAAGAAGGGGAAGCGAAAAGGTCGTCGGGCGGGGGCGAGCCGGCGGAGAACGACTGAGTGTCAAAGTCGCGCAAAGTACGCGACAACTGGGGTGAACGCCGAGAGCGACGGACGGACTCGTGAATTTCCTCCGCCCTCGCGCCTGCATCAACCTCATCATATGCTGAACCCATACTCTCCTCTAGTCTAGGCGCCGCGACCTCGCCCGAACCAGCAGGCACATCAGCATCGATGCGGACGTCGGCGTAGGGATCAGCACCTTCAGGAACGACGTCTAGCTGCTCCACGCTGAACTCAGCATGGATGCGCAGGGGGGACGGTAACGCGAGGCGGACACGGTGCGGAGAGAGGACCTCTGCAACAGGGCACGGTCCCAGTTTGTGAAAAAGGAAGAGGGACCGTTGCTGCCGCCTCGTTCGTTCGGTGCTCCATCTTGCTCTGGCGGTGGTTGTTCTATGCATCAATCAAAGCAGCAAAGACATCTTCAGTGTCCAATGTCGAAGCATGGAAGCGCGTTGCTGTTCGGTGATACACCCACGTTCAGCTTCACTCTCGTCAGGTCCTGCTCACCGTCACATATAAAGAAAAATTGCGAGGTGCTGCTGGGCAGAAATATTCTTTGTCGGACCAAAAGCTCTTCTCGGCTTCTCGCAATCTCACATAGTTGGGCGAATAGAGCCCGAAATGCCGCTGAAGGTACTCCGAGAACCTCTCTAATCCGAGCGCTGCTGCCGCTCAGCAGGTCCTGCATAAAGTTCTCCCCGTTGGCTGTGTACTTGGCTTCCTTGAGTATGAATCGTTTCGCATATATTGCCGCGATGAGACCAAAGGTCGCCAAAAAGCACGCGGCGCCGACGACGCTGACTACCCAGACCAATGCAATTCAACTTGAATATCATTGCTGTGTGATGGAATATCATTCATTAGATCAGCGAGTCGCCCAGTTTAAAAAATGCGGGCCCTTCGGGCCTTCGTTGAAATATCTCACCAAGTCCACGACAAGTCGACAACGAATCTGGATGGGAGTGGAGGGGGGACAGGCGGAAGGAGCTCGTGTTCTTGCTGGTTTTGTGGGCAAGAGGGATGTTTATGTCGGGACGTCATCAGCACACATTAACGATATTCAACTTTTAAACCCTCCCACGTCCCAAAATCAGGGGAAAAAAAAGCAGTATATCCCCCTCCCTTTTTCTCGATCGGCCGAGTCAGGATCATGATTCATAACTCACGTCTGCAGTTGTGCCTGACTTTTGACTGTCACTGGAGATCGTCTCCGCGATACCGCGTAAATCTTTTGAGCAACAGAAAGGACTTAAATTTGATTCTGAAGTCTGAGCCCTACCTCCCCCCCCCCCTTCAGGAGATTGATCGAAGTACTGTACTTTCCTCTATAGTGCTTGGGTAAGTCTTGGAGCTTGGCTGGAAGGCCATCCCAAAAGGTGCGGTTGAATTGCTCGGCATCGAGCTTCTTGTTGGTGATCAACCAGCGCCGATGAGCTCGAACTTGCGCTGAATTTCAGCGGCCTCTTCGATCGTGTGCATCTTCTTCTTGCGCTACCGCGGAGCCACCTTGTCGAGGTCCGAAGTCGTGTACTTGAACCGGTGTTTTGCGAGTGGGATAGGCGTCTCGGAGCGCGGATACCATCGCATCGTACTTGCCCTCCTTGAAGGCCGCATGATCACGGATTACGGAAGAACTGCCGAGGATCGCCGCCAAGGTTGGTGTAGAGAACCTTGACATTTCTGCGCTGGTAGTGGTGGAGTGTGCGACGATGATCTTCTCGACCTTGCGAAGGAAGCTGTCTAGCTGATCACTGTCGCCGCGGAAGGTGGAGGGGATTACTACTATCTCTACAGCAGCAACAGTTCGTTCATCTTCTGCGCCGTCGCCGGCCGCCGCTGCTCCCCTTTCGCCGCCGCTGCTACCCTGCCCCGTCGTTGTCGCTGTTGTTCGTTCCGCTGCTGTTGCCTGTCTGCCTGTCTTATCTGCCCGCCGCTGTTGCCCGTTGCTGGCTGCTGCCCTCTCTGCTCTTCATTATCTTGGTTTTCCTCGCGTCGGTGCCCGCACACCGGCCCGTCTCCGTTTCCCCCCGCTGTGAGTTCTGTCATCGACAAAGCTTTCTCGCGTTTACGAGTTACCTGATACCTCTTACGATGCGTTCATCGTCCGCACACGAGAACAACAAGAATTGACTATTGTATTGCTCTTTGCGCGGCGTTAATAGATGCCTTCTGCTACTGTCTCTAAGGCCCGCTCCTCCCGACACAAAGTTGTTTTTCTCGTCGGCTTGGCTGCGACTCTGTATGCTGCCCGCTACGTCGAAAAATACCGCTTCCATTCCAGGTCAAGGCGAGGGCTGGCCAAGGTGGAGAGCTGGCTGGAGCAAGACGGCACGATGGGCAGGAAAATTCTTGGCGTCTCTCCAGAACGTGCGATCGAGAAAGCTCAAGGTCTCGCAGAGCTGAGTTGGAGGCATGATGCCATGTCACTGCGGGAGCGCATTGGCATCTCTCTCTATGTCAGCCGTTTTTCCGCATCATGCCGCCAGGCCGCCGACGTACTTGGGCGAAGCCCAGGCTCCATCACTTCGTGAGTACACTTTCGTTTTATTTCTCTCGGGTCTCATTATACTCAAGCTGACAGTATCTACATAAATTCTCCTTGCGCAGCGTATTTCGCCCAATCGTCGCTAATCTCGTTGAACCTGCCGTCTACAATCAACGCGTTTCTTTGCCCACGTCGACCACGCACCTACATGCCTCAATTTCCGGGAACCCGCGCCTCTCCCCGTTTTTCAAGGATGCTGTCGGGGCTGTTGACGGCTCACACGTTCGAGCGCATGTTCCGACTGTCGAGCGCGACCGGTTCTGTAATCGCAAGAGCTGGACATCTTTCCAACGTCTAGTCTCATCGTATCAGACGTCCTCGGACTTTGTACTGTGTGCGTTGTGTCAAGCAGCAGCCAATTTCCACGTGGCAGAAATTAGCCGCCGCTGTGACCGCGTCAGCCGTCCGTTAGGACGTCTGATTCCGTGAGTAAGCAGCACATAGAGCAGTGCAACCTCGATCACAAAAGTAGCATTTCTCAACACGAAATTTACATGGATCGAAAGGAAAGGCTCTGAACAGCACACTGTTCAAGTTTGAAGCGTTTCTGTTGAATTCCCACTGACTTCCTCATAGGCCACGTTTGACCTCAAAGTTGCGATTTTCCCTCTTTCTCACTGAGAACCGCCCTCTTCAATCACCATGTATGCGGTCGTTTGCTTCACAACTTGGAATGAAAATTACATTTCTGTGCTCGTGGAGGACAGCTCTACAACTTCCATTAAGAGTGCGAAGAATTTCGGGGCAAAGGTTGCAAAGTGTCTGTTTTCCTATGCCTTGGAATCAGACAGTATAGCAGACACATTTCTTTGTGTCACTGGCGTCTATTTTCGACGCACGTGACACACACTCATATGTCATGTCTGCCTTACTGTCTGATCATATGAGACTATCCAACGTCCTCACCGCTTGCGATTTCGATTCGTACTTCACTTACGTGCTCAATAGATGGGAAGGCAGTGTTTCGGACAGCTTTTTTTGAGCGAGGGCGCTGAAAGGGGGCTTGCAGTTGGCAACAAGGAATCAGCTCCTGGGCGACGCCGGGTTTGGCTTCAGCGACAAGTTGCTGATTCCATACAGAGGAGTACGCTACTATCTCAAAGAGTACGCCAATGGCACATGAAGTTGAGTATCTCGCCTTGCCTATTACGTCGTCTTATGCTGAAACTCACTTACTTTCTCAGACCACGTAATGCAAAGGAAGTTCATAATCGAAGGCACGCTGATGCGCGCAGCGTAATGGAGCGAATCTTTGGGGTAATATTCAAGATTGTCATCAACGACTTCTAATTCGAACTCCAGACGCAAGCCGACGTGTTCCCCTCCCTTGCCGTCATCCGCAACATCATTCGACGCACCGATCCGCTAAGCGGCGTCGATCCGCGCTCCGTTGTTGCAACCGAGGATGCCGGCGACGAAGACAACGAGAGAGACACAAGGTCGGGCCTTTCGAGGAGGGGAATTCAAGAGGAAGGAAAGAAAGCGGCAGCCTACCGCGACCGTATCGCAACTAGGACGTGGCACACTGCGCGCCTGTAGCTACACGACAATGCATAGGCGGTCACACATCATAGACGAATTATGATACACCAGTCCACAGAAAAAAATGTGATTGAGAATTGAGAACATAAGACTTGGGAGTGAAGATGAGAGCATATGAAGAGGGAGAGCGAAAGTACACAGACAAAATCACGGCTCTACAAGAAGCTTTCAGAAGAAGCCAGACCGCAGCTCTTCGCGCTCGCGGAACGACCTGTAGACTGCGATTCAGCTAGGGACTTTGGACTGTACCATGCTCAACCGAAACAAGTCGTCGAAGTCCAACGAGTCACCGGTCACCGTCGCACTCCAAAAGCTCGTCCAGCGTGGCAGCGAGGTGATCCTCGCGGTCTTGACAAAACTATCGAGAGCAGCAACAATCCTGTCCATCGCTTCCACGGCCGAGGCCCGCTTGGACTTGCGACACGGAGCGTTGAGGCTGTGTGAGAGAAGTAAAAGCAAGAAGAGAGAGACCAATACGACAAGGAAGACAAAACGGAGATACAAAAAAAATACTGACATCGGGGTCACTATCATCACTCGCACTTCTATTCTCTTCTTCGTCTTCACCATCAACTCTTTCCGCCGCGTCCTTGGCCGGCTTGCGCTTACCTTCGCCGTGGCGGAAAAGACCACCAGTGGCAGTGTACTTCGCACAGAAGGCATCCGAGTGTGGCTAGTACTCGAAAGTTCGGCTTGCCACTTCTTGTACTCCAGCGACGCGTGCAGTTCAAAGAGAGTTTTTGTTATTATCATCTATCGCTTGAACGGAACGCTGAACACCAAGCTGTGAGAACGCTTTCATGAGTCATCAGCGTCACTTATATTCAGCAGCTGCTTCCAAATATCAGGCTCTGCTGTGACCTTTTTTCTTCCCTCATCCCATCCAAACTTGCTCATGTGGATCAATTGACGAACGTCTTGCCAGTTTGTTTTGGCCTGCAAAAAATATAACAATAATGTCAGAACTCTGAAGATGTAAGGCCAAAAAAGAAGTGGTCATGTTCTCAATTCCCAGCTAACGCCTCAGATCTGCAGTCCACTGCACCAGACTCAGCACTCGGCAGTCGGCGGACGTATGTACTGACATTGCAAAAGTGGGATCTGGTGCTGTCAGCGGCCTTGATCGCCCCTCTCTGACGAATGAGAACGATCCTTGCGGCGATCGAGACCGTCACCTCCCGCTGGAAAACAAGAAGTGAAAGTGAGGGTGCAACGTGAGCACGCACTGTGTTTCCCTCACATTTTGGAGTTTAGGGACTTCGGACATGCATTATGTGAACTTTAAGCTTCATGATATTCTGACTGCAATTGCGACCTTCTACGTTAAGTGCAGTGAAAAGACATCTGAGGCAATTTGGCATTCAGATGAGGACAAAACTTGCCAGGTGTCGAAGATATCAAGTGTATTTGCTTGATTCCAGCCAGATCTGCACGAACTTGCGCACATACTTCACCGTTAGTTGTCAATAAAATAAGGTGAATAGACGCTGTCAGTTCCCCACTTGTTTCATCGATCCTGCTGGGACGGTTCAGAAATCTGATTTACGCAGGCCGAATCGACCAACTCAGCCACGCTTCACGACATCGTGCGCCTATAATAAAGCTCGTGAGACACGTAGACGAAGATGTCTTCCGCCCGGATGGCAGCCCAAACGAGCTATTGAGAATTCAGCGCAATGTTCGATGCGTGTTTGAATTTCCGCAACCTCTGAAAACCCCACACCCACGTCAACCCCGTCACTCACCGACTTGTGTACCGTCGACAAGATGAGTCCGACGGCATGATCGTGACGTTCCCTCCCGCTCAAGCTGTGATGTACAGGCTCAAATAATTCAGCAATTCAACCACATCCTTTGGGATGAGATTACTGTTCGGACGCACTGAAACATGTGATGGGGATAAGAAATGTAGAAGTGGAACTTTTGTCTCAGTCCGGATTTGACTTGGTGGTGATTCAAAGAAATCTTATGAGTGAACCATGTCGAAACCTTATAGAACTTAATGTGATCAAACACAGAATCACCACCAGACTCATCCACCAGTCGCCATAGATCAAAAGCACGGTTAAGATGGAGCACACAGAAGGAGCTGGGGTATCAACAGAAACCGCTGAGGTAGCGGTATAGGCCTCGAGAGATTCAAACAGACGACTCAGACGACTAAGAGAACTGTTACCGTCACCGTAAAGCTGCAATGGCCCGACCTTGAGGTCAAACCCGCCTTCAAGATCCGGATTTACCAACGAGGTGTGATTGAGATGCTCCTCAGCGGAATGAAAATCCTCTTCATTGCGCCAACGGCAGCCGGAAAGTGTGCTCATTGCTCTTCTCCTGCTCAATAGTCTCGAAGAGGAGATGGCCAAGAGAAAAGACTATCAGAACAATATGGCGCATTATCAGACAACCTTGAAATTCGAATTGACGAGCTTGATCTTTACTGTACAGAGTAGATCCTCGAGCAACGTACATCAATTCCGAGCATCGCAAAAAGAAACTCTTTGATCAAGTGCGGAAGGAGGGTGTTCGGAATCGTCTTTTGCAGCATTGAGATGGCCTTGACGAACGACTCCACCTTGATGTTCGCCGACTTGTGGTTGCGTGACCGACTTGGTGGTATCTTCTTCGACGAGGCGCATACGCTGCGGGATTGGGCGGTCAAGTCGACGTTCAGAGAGCGGCTGAAAGAGGTCTGTAAGCTGCGTCATCTGATAAGCATATATGATAACAGTTGTGCCACCTGCTTGTATGCGGCTCATAAGCTGACGTTCTTGCTGTTCTACGGGCTGGATGTCCCGGCATGGCGATGTCGGGTACGCTCCCGCTCGCATACCGCAAAGATCTCTTGACGTTCTTTGAGCTCCGCGACATGTCCATTGTGGATCTCGGCGTGGATAGACCCAACCTTTGCATCCAAGTGGTGCCGATGCTTCATTCCCAGTCGTCGCTCTTGATCTGGCCCGCTTTCCCCGGAGATATGGCCAAATCATCGCCCTGAACCACGTCCGCTGCCGATTCTGACGTTGATCTATCAAAATGATAAAGTCAACAATCAGAACAGGCTCCGAGTGGTATCGAAGTGCTACGCAGCGGCCGGATACGAGGACAAAGTCACCATTTACTCGTAGACAGCTCGGAGAGCCATAGGTCCGAGATCAAGTACATGATGGAGAATGGGGACTTGCTTTGTGTCATCGCAACAGAGGCACTGGGGATAGGATCAGATATCAGGGTAGTGTTGCGCGTGATTCTGTGGGGCGCGATGGACGACATAACTTCTGGCGCCTTGCAAAAGTTTGGACGAGGAGGACGCAGCCCTGATGCCCGAGCCGACGGTATCATGATCGTGGAGAGCTGGACCGTTCCACAGCACTTACTGAAGTCTCTGATCGCTGGAGAAGGCTTGCCGACTGAGACGATGAGCGCACATGTCGCCGACGGGGTGGTCAGCGATCGCGTCAAAAAGGCACGGAAAGAGGCGGATCAAGACTTACTTCAAATTGTAATGCGTGCTTTCGACGCGAAGGTTGCCTTCGGAAAGAGTTCCTCGCCCTTATGGATCACCCCGAAGAGATTCCGTATCCCATCCAGGAGGTGTTTGGAGTGTCAAAAGACCATTTCAAAGATCTACCGTGCTGCGGAACTTGCAGCCAAGTCTATATCCCCAAGCTCCCGCGATCGTTCTTGCCGCCGTCCAAACCAAAAGTCGACACTCTTCCGGAGGTCAAAAAGGTCCAAGCCGCTCTCGAAGAGCGCCCGATTCACTGGCGCAAGGAGCACACGTGGGGCGCCTGGAAAGATGATGCGGGTCGGATGTTCCTTGGCTTCGATGCCTTTCTACGCATCACGGACATCAATTCTGTGGTCAGCAATGTCGCTAAGATCGCGCACGGGCTAAAAGCAGACGACTCACCGTCCACCGACCCAATTCCGTCTCGAACGTTTGTGCACTGTGCAGTCCTGCTTCAAGGAAAGAGTGCTCCCGGGCGTTGAACGAATTGTAGGAGGTGCGTTGTCGGAAGTAAAGGACGATCGACCAAGAGTCGCTGCGCAGACAGCGAGGGCGAGGGTGGAGGCTCGTGCGGCGCGAACGAAGGACAATCTTGAACAAAAGAGGAGAGACTTCGAGCAGAAATGTCGGAAAAAGTGGGCAAGGTAGTACGAGGTGTTGAAAGCCAAGGGTGGCGCCGCTCCGAAGCAATTTGAGCGCTGTTTGACTTGGAACAATCAGCACCCTCCAGAGCAGCATATCTTTTCCTATGGACACATCCGTAAGTTATCCGGCACACGGGCGACGATACCATATGCGATCTGCAATTATGTCTGATACTTCGTGCGTAACAACAGAAACAAACAACTTGTGCCCATCAGAGGCTGCACTCGAAAGTCGAAAGTCAGACATCTGTCAGCCAGCGAGCCTCTACCTCGGCCGTCACTCTTCCTCCTACCATCTGATACTCACCCATCGATTGCCAGCTCAATAAACCCGCCCATGTCGCGCTCAACATCGAAGAAGATCTCGATATCAGCACCGTCGTCCCCTTCGCTTGTATTGCGCTGCTTCGCGTGATCATGAAAAGACTGCAGACTTGGACGCTTTGACGGCGACGACTTGACGGCATCAGGATCAGCATTGCGTCTTCATTCATCCTCCCAGCTCCCATAGCTCCAATCGCCCGAGCTCCTCCCTTTCGACTTCACCAGCTTCCTTCATAATCTTCTTTCTCACTCGGCCACTGTTCAGCTACAGTTCTCATCGTCGCAGCAACAGCATCGCATTGTCAAGTCCCCTCGTTTGCCCGTCACCCCTAGTCTTGTAGAACGCATGAGATCCAGTTTGTCCTGATGCCCCGGCCGTTGAAGTTCAGTCTTCTAAGCTGGTACTGGGTTTGATTGAACATGATTCAGCGAGTAATACTAAATACAGTGCCAAACTGCCAAACTGCCAAACTCCCAAAGATTGGAGAGGAGGGTTGGAGGGGAGGGCCAGTCCGTCCGTCGAAACGATAGATGTAGAAAGAGGACGGTCGAGAAGGAAGGGCAATGTGAGGGCGTGGTGCATGAGGCTGTGAGCTGAGGTCTGGGCGAACAGGCTGTGTGTAATCTGTGGACTGTGAGGTGTGGACTGTGAGGGGGAAGAGAAGAGATATGTGAGCGTAGTGCGCGTATGTATGGTGGGCTGAGAAGGAGAGCAGACGTAGGACTGTAGGATCAGGTCAGCCGTCAGCTCAGAGTAAATACGGTTCACTAAATGGCGACCTCCTCGAGCTTGGCTCCTGCAGCTCCACGGAAGACACATACTCCGTTTCTCTGTCCCTCACCGTGCTCCTTTCCGATCGACATCCGGCTCTCGCGCCTTCATATCCCTCTGAAGATTCTAGATTCCTGGCTTCTTCGGCTGCATGCTCGTTCATTCCCGCAACGTCGACTGTGCTTTCTCAGCTGCGCTACATCTCCACGGAGCTTCAAGAGATACGCAGAGCCCAGCGGGATGCTCAAAGCGCGGCCGATGCGCATATATGCCCACAAGTTCCGCCATCTCGTCCCTACGGTCAGCTTCTTGCCGGCCTTCGAGTCCATAATGTGGATGATCCTTTGCCTTCTCCGAATTTCATACCTCCTTCGTCAAGATCGCCTTCCTCTGCATCCTTGTCGGCGTCGCCTTCGCCATCTTGGACTTTGCCATTTCCGGCGGCGCCATCTTCTCCTCCGTCCACTTCGGTACTGACTTCAGTACTGGGTACTGCATCGTCATCAACCACAGTTCCATTATCGGATCCGCCCTCTCCGAAGCATCCTCCGCACGCATCCACAATGATCTCGGCACCTCGTTCGATCACCACCTCGACGGCCCCTGCTTCCGCGCCTTCTCCACTCTCTCCGTCCGTTAAACCTGTGCGCATCACAACCTGCGACCAGACCATCCCTGCTTCTTCGCGCACTTCGGTATCGGCATCGGTACTGTCGACTGCTTCGGAGAATGAACACGCTCACATGGCAACAACGATCAATACTGCTTCGCCCGCTCCCACCTCCTCTGTCGGTACAAGAGCAGGAGCATTCACAGGTTCCTCTTTCTCCGCCCACCCTTGCCCCTGTGATCACGAAGCTCGATGGCGGTACAAACAACATGAAGTGCAGGCTTAGAATATGCGGAGACTGCGGCTGCAGAACGCGATGACTGCCGTTGATCGCGTCGGTGCTGCTTGGCATTACGCCCGACGCGAGGTGCTTGTGGATTCCACTTCCTCCGGCCGGTCTTCGTGCGCCTTGGAGCTCCCATTCTCTACCTCCACCTTCAGATCTGCCTCTTCAACGACCGGTTCGGCAGACGCGTTGCTTTCGTTCGCCCTATCCGACGAGCTCCCCAAGACACCAGCACCGCGTTCCTTCTGCAGGTCTGCAAAGCCCTTTCTCGCACTCATCGACTTCGCTCATCACCTGCCTCGAATTCTTCCAGCCATTCTTCCAACATCGCAGTACCTGCCATTGTCTGCATGCAATTCCCCTCCGCCACACCTGCGGTCTCCGTCGCACCTTCCCGCCCGCTCGCGCTTTCGTTCCCTTTCTTTTTTCTGTGACCCCTCATTCCTTCACCGTCCATTCTCCCACGACGACCCGAGACGGTCGCCTTCTTTTGGGCGGTGATGTGCTATCGGTCCTGTCGACTCGACAGCCGATATCTTATCTTATCTTCCCATCCTTTCTCTCTCACTTCTCTTTCCTCTTTTTCCCGATCTCCTTCCTAATTTCCCCGATAACACGTGGCTCTTCTTCCTCACCTGTCCTTCTCTATGTAGCGGCTCCTTCCTTCCGACTTCCACAATCAATCACTTCACTCTTCTTCTTACTATTTGCTGATAGCTTACAATAACTTCAGTACAACAACACCAAGAGCGACTACGATATACGTACTTGAAGAAGTACGAGGTATACTGCCGGGAGCGCCAGCCTTAATTGACTTCATACCCCATCACTACCGCTAAACCTTCGCTCTTCATCAAGTTTGCCATGTCAAGAGAGCATACGAGTAGAGTTGTGGTTTGTGCACCCCTTCCTGGTACCCGTCATCTTCACGACTTCACCCGAATGCCCAGTACTCCTCCTCCCCGTTCTAGTGCGGGGTGAAATGTCCCCTCTGCTGCGAAGTCCCCCTCTCGGCTCCCCCTTCGAATTCATCCCTTTGACCCTTCATTGCTGCTCTCATCACTGATACGATCCATGCAGCTTCAAAGAATCGATGTGCTGAGTTGCTGATCTTCGTTTTGTTTCTGCCGTCTAGTCCATGTAGTACATAAGTGAGCGCAAGAGCGATGATGGCAAGAAACGAACGATTGCGGGCAGGCAACTGGGCTACTCGGCCGTCAAGCAGCGAATCAATGCCTTGGAGTAGTTTCGGAAACAGAATGAAGATGATTGGCGCAACCACGGGGACTATCAGGCTTCTCGAATCAAGCTGAGAGACCATGGAACAATCAGTCAGCTCGAGCTTACCGCCAAGAGAGACAAGCGCAGCAGGGCGAGCTCCGGTCAGGAGCAAAAGGCTATGGGATCGTCCTCAGGTATGTATCATTTTCTGTGCTCCCTCCCTGCTTTGACCTGTCTGGCTTAAGGATGTCGGTCATATCTAGCGGAGTTGCGGAGATTATCTCCTCTCCGCTACTTTCGCTGCAGCGGAGTTTTTTTTCTGGGATTTTTATCTCCGCTGAAGTCATATCTCCGCTTCCCAACTCCGACAAACCTCCGCTGCCATAGCGGAGAAACTGTGGAGAGTGGGGGAGGGAGTTTTTTCTTGAGGCTGAAAAATTGCATCTCCGTCGGGGGCGAGGGGAACTCCGCAAAATCTCCGCCAGACCCTGTGACCCGGGGTCTCACCGGGGTTTCCTTCCAGTTTGAAGAGTTTCTTCGATTGGGAGAGAGTCTGGGGTCACGCGCCGGAGTCTCAAGTCTGATGCCGAATGAGTCCGGATCCGCACCGGGTCCCGGTTCGGACACCAAATTGCTCGCTAGCGCCTCTTACTCCCCCTGAGCCTTATACAAGCTCAGCTGTCATTCTTGGAACGTCGATGGAGCTTGGAACGTCGATGGAGGCCTTCAGCGACCTCATTGACGGTTTGAGACTGCCCTGAGCCGGTATAGAGCGTTGAGGTCAGGGGAGATGAGCCACTATGTAGCGGAGGTGCGGAGTTCCGTCGGAAGTGTACCGGAAACAGGGGAGGGAGATTTTCGTTTCGCTGTTTGTCTTCTTTGCCAGCGGAGTTCCGTCGTTATCTCCGTCAATACCGCGGAAACAGGGGGAGGGAGATTTGGATTCCAAAACTGACTGCGGAGATCTTGCGGAGAGTGTCGGAAGGGAGAGGAGTTCCGCCGGAGTTCCGGACGACATCCTTAGTCTGGCTTTGACACACTTTCACTCCTATAGCTACGCTCAAGAAGGACGAGATCATTAAGATGTCAACATGGGCATTAGATGAGGGCAGAACGCCAGCCAAAGTTGTTACACTGATCAGGAATAGGGCGATGCTTCTTGCCTCCATGGAGAGCGCGTTCAGATTGACTCATTGAAACAGCTTGAGTGGCCAGCCGCCAGATCTCTTCGATCACTATGCGACTTTGGCTGATCGTGACAAAGAGGACCCCGTCAAGGTGTGTATACCTCCCTCTTCTCAATCCGGATTGCGTGTCTTTGTTGACTGCCATTGCTTGCATTGAAGCTCTTGGCCTTCCGCGCAGACAACAGCAAGACCAATCAAAACGGACGCTTGGACGAGTTTGCTATTGCGCGACACCGAGATCCCCTCCGCTGCGCAGTAGGCGCAATAGCCATGCAGGCGCTGTAGTCTATGCAGCTCGGTAACTTGGATCGTCCCTTGTTCGAGCCCGACTTCAAAAGCGTTAAGCAGGGCAAGCATGGGTACAGAGAGTGGTGAGAATGGATTATTTTTCGGGGACGACATTCAGCTGCAACACATGAGATGGTCTACAAGAGTGAGTTCCCTGCTTTCCTTCCCCCTTCCTCCTTCCTCCCTCCCGCTCTCGGGCTTCGGTCTCACTCTCTTCCGAGAAGACTGGGTTCCGCAGTTCCGTCCCGTTCAGCTGCTATGGAATGTGGACGGTGGTAATGTGGATTGAGGGCTTGCCGCGGGATTCTATGGGTTGGTTAGTAGGTCACTGCTGATGAATGTGGTTGATGGGTGAGTTCGTGACTGCGCGATGTAGTGGTGGCCGATCGTGAGATGGTGAGGAACAAAGGTGAAAGTGGTGGCTGGTTTCGTTTCCTGACTCCTGTGCACAATGTGATCCATCTTTTCGACAATCTGACCATTCTTTCTCAAAACCATCGATGCCGCTCACGACAGCGCTGTGCGCAAGATTTTCCAGGCCAACGATGTCGCAGTCGGCAAGACAACGCATGCTGGCAGAGCGGCGAGCGCGATGACTGCTCGTGAGAATAGTGACAGTATAACCGGAGCAAAAGCATTGGGAGGCTGGTCGGACGGTGGCGCCTTTCGCTCATGCTACGATTGATCTTTCCCCTCGATGCCATTTGGGCAGTGGCCGGTTTCAACGGACAGGATCTGGACTCTTACCATCTTCCACGAACACACACAAGTGAGTCTTCCTGCTGCTCTTTCCCATCCCACTTTCACCCGTCCAGCCGTCGCTGTCTGCTGAGTCCTGCTGGGCATGTGAACAAACTCGCCTGAAGATGTGGACTGACGTGGCTCGCGCTCTTCCTTTCCCCTCCCCAGAGCTTCCAAAGAATCTCCTCACTCAGCTCTTTCCTTGGGTGGAGGAAAAGCAGGAGAAGTTGAAGGAGCGCCGAGCGGCAAACGAAAGCGCTTGCGACTTCGCTCTCTCTCCATTTCTGGCCTGTCTCGATTGGTTTCGCGAGGTGATCCTCCAGGACGCTACATGTCACGAAACGGTCGTTTACTCAGCTCACTTCCGGCATCAACGGCTCACTTCGCTCACTTCGCTGGGCTGGCTCAGTTCGGAACCGACACCACCAACAAGCCTCAACATCTCCTCGACAACGAACACATCAACATCTCTTCCGACCTCTCGCAGTGAACCTCTCCCTACCCTTCCCAAGGGCTCTGAGCATAAATAGCTCTCTGTCCTTGTCATTCTATTCCTAGTTGTATCCTTAGCAATCGACCTGTCTCTTCTCCTTACCCCGTTCTGCCTGTCCCGTTCCTGCTCTCTTTCACCTTCCTGGCCTTTCCGAGGTCCTCCGCCCTGTTCTCTGACACTGCAGTGCTGAGTTTGCATCCCGCCTGGACCGAGTCTCCACGCAGGGTTGGAAATTGTAATCTGCAATGCTTTTTGCCTTAATGTCCACAAGGGCAACAGCCCAGTGGTTCAGATTAAGGTGCAGCGGCAAATCATGGACTCGTAGCTGAATATCGACTGCAAAACATCAACAAGCAGCCATAATCGTGCATTAGTCAGTAATTATTGGAGATGCTTAAATAGCAGATTTGTGATGCTTAGACTGTAACTCACCTTGTTGCAGTCAAATACTTCTAAACGATGATCGAGTGCTACTTTATTTTCTTCTATTCCCTCCACATGTAGAGTCGGCGATGCAAGGTGGATTTCTTTTGCCTTGTTCACTGCCGACGTTTTCCGCCGTTTTGCCTGCTTGTCCGACAGTGAATGTTGTACCAACTGACCCCAGAGCGTGATCAAGGTCCCTGTCAGCCATTCGTCGCGCTGGAAAGCGTTGAAGTCGGACGCGAACAAAAAGGTTGGATTTTTTTCTCCGATTTGGATGTGATTGCAGTCCTTCGGGCCGACGCTCTCGATGTACGCTGAGATAGCCGCATAGATTTTGTCATTCTCGGTGTCCTCGGACGTAGCACCTTCAAAAAGGAATGAACCAACCAAATCAATGAATATTTCCCAGCTTTAGGGTCTAGCAGTGACTAGCACGGCGGACGTGCGGTTAAACATAACCGATCCTGCAGAAACACTACTCTATATTTATTCTCACTCTTTTCTGGCGTACCATCAGTAGGTGTCTTTGCCTTCTCCTGCTTCAGCGCTTCGAAAAGGTCTGCTGTAGTCTGTTTCTTTCCGCCGGGCTTCAGAGAGAACTGCAGAGAAGAAGTGATGCTGGCCTTGCGTCCTGGTTGAAGAGGCTGAATGTTGGGCGGTCGACCTGTAAACGCCTTCGTTGCTGCAGCAGAAGGAGTTGACAGGGCGGTTAATTCTTGGGAGTCTTCTCCCTCGCCTGCGCTAGTAATGCTTCACCGACATGGGTGATGACTGATGGGGCCCAAGTGAATTCGAGGGTGACAGCACCAACATATGTTGTAGGGTCAGATCACCTATGTTGCAGGGTCAGAAGTATATGTGTTGTAGGGTAACCACACCTATGTTACAGCGTTACAGGGTCAGATGCGCACCTATGTTGTAGGGTCAGATGCATATATTTACAGGGTCAGATGCACATATTTACAGGGCCAGATGACCTTCGTTGTAGGATCAGACTCAGATACATATATTTACCGGGTCGTTGTAAGGTCAGATGCATACATTTGTAGGGTCAGATGCATGTTTTTGTATGGTCAGATGCATATATTGACAGGGTGAAATGACTTCGTTGTGGGGTCATACAGACATATTGCTCACGTGACGCATTATTGTAGGGCGAGATGACATTCTTGCAGGACATTCCCCCATTTTCCAAGCTGAACAAGGTCCGAAGCGAGGCAAGGGATACTGAGCAGTGAGTGCCTGACATCTGTTTCAGACGTAAGACATTACCAATACTGACGCTCTTACATACCTTGCAGGAGACTCGTCAACGGTATCATCCAGCTCGAGGGCGACCCGGCAGTGGCTCAGTTCCAACAAGAGAGCCGCCTCTTTCAAGGCTTCAAACACCCTCGGGATGGGGATACCCTCGGATCGGCAGTCAAATTTCCTCGGTCGGACCTTCCGTCTCAGTTGCAGGACTGGCTGCCACGGTGCCTTCCACCAAGAGCGACAAGCCTTGGCACAGCTGAGGAACCCCCCCCCCCCCCTGGTTTCCTTTCAGCTCTACTGGCCTCTCCTGATGTCTCACAGGTCTCCCAAGCTCCTCGTGGCGCCGTCGCCCTCCTTCACTTGTCCCCAAGGCTCGGCGTACAGCGTACTAGTGTGACTGCGGGTGAGCTCCTTCGTTCGGATGACCCGCTCTTACCCTTGAGCTGACTGATACTGTGCGCGGGCCGAGACGCTGTAGCTTATAGTAACTAAGGTCACTAGGCTCGCCGTCCCGGGAATTTGAGTAAATGGTTACTGAAAGCGATTTGCAAGTGGTGACAGCGGTTGGACCTTAAAAGTAACTAAATACTAACTTTGATAACCATATGTTACTGGAAAGACCAGTCAAAACCAAGTAACCAACTAAAACCGGCATTGAGTATCTGGGCAGGTTCTTTCATCGGTTGCTTATTTCAACGCTAAAACATGCAAGATCGGAGATCCTGACACCACATTCTGTTTTGTTTTGCAGACCCTTCGCAGTATGAAGCCCTAGCCGCTGCGATCAATTTCATGGCGGCCGAAAGCAAAACCCTGGCCATCAGAAACCTTCAGCACTATCTCCATGGCGACCGTATTGAAGGGTTACGGATCCGATAGGTCAGCGGCTGCTTCCTCTGCAGTATGACCGATGACCAGCAGGCTGCAGGGATGGTTACTGGCTTACATCGACGGAGAGCACGAGGAAAAAGCTAAGGTCGTCGAAGCCGTTTTTTCGCGACGATGGACTAGCTTAAGCTCTCCCTGGAGAACGACTGCACTTTTTATTGGCTCAATTATGCAAGAAGAACGCCAAATCATTGTGGAAGACGAGGTGGCCAACGTTGTTGCAGAGTTAATAGATTTGGAAGTTTTTCATATCATCGATGATTTTCTCCATCTACCCCCTCTCCGCGGTGAGGTGCTCATCGAGCTTTTTCGGGACAGTCGGCCTGATGCTACTTGCGGCTCCGGCCATCAGAAAGCACATCAGGGAATCATTGTTCGAGCCGAACGATGATCTAATCCATCTCTCATGGGCGCAACTTGCAAATGGGGATCTCAGCCTTCGGTTCGACAGTCGCGATTCTTACAAAGATGCACGAGGCATCGATGGACGCATCGGCTCCACGAGTAGACAATTTAGACCTTCAAGCTCGGAAGCGCGCGCGTGTTGACCCAGATCATCGACTGCTCGGTTGAAACTCGAAAGTCAGTCTCGACGTCTTTTCTCCTTCGTCTTCTTCTCTATTTCGATATGTACACGCACCCACGTCTTTTTTGACAAACCGTCATGAGCCCTGAAAGCAGAACAACGCTCTTCAAATCAGCGGAGACGGGAGTCTCTCTCGAACAGATTGGAACCAAGGCCGCGTGATTTCTATCGAAAAGTGCGTGAGTTCGATTCTTTGGAGCCGAACTCTCTATGCAGTCCTTGAACTTCGTCCACGTCCCCGCCATCTACAAAGATCTTCACGGCCGTGTGAGTGCTCTGGCGTCGCGGTCAATATGCCGAAAACCTGCCGGGCGTGGCAAGTAGCACTTGCGGACTCCGTGCTTCGTGAGGAATTCCGTGACGATCTTTCAGGACGCACAGTACCAAGAACAAGCAAACATCGTCCACCATACACCATCTGAACGAAGAACCGGTGCAAGGCTACTGGCTACAAGCTTACCCTGAAAAATTACAAAACTTTCAGTCGGCTCAATCATCCGAGTGAAATACGATATCATTGTGGTCGACGAGGTAGCTGAGCTTGTCTCAAAGATCCTATCTTCGGAGGGCCCCCAAATCAGTGAAGACCTGCTGCTTCTGCACCCTCTTCGGGTTGATGTGGCCATCCATCAGCTTCCCAAGTCCCACGACGCTTGAACTGTGTGCATCGCGTCGACGGACGCTGCTTTGACGCTGGAGCTGTGTGAAAGCCCGAGTGGCAGACGCTGGTAAGACGTTGGTCCGTAACTCCAGTGTTACACCAGCGCTTTGACAGCGTTTCATTTTTCCGTGAGTTTTCCGCCTCTGGGATTGCCGCGCACTGTACTGCGAGCTACTCCCGCATGGCTGTCGTGAGCACTCGGCTGCTAGCTTGAAAGTCGGCAGGCGCAAGTGATTCAGCATGGCTCAAATTTCCTCTACGAAAGTATGGACATGACCACGCGGGCAGACTGGACAGGCGGGTGCCTATGTTTACTCGGCATCCTCCTTCGGGCACTTATGCTGAGCGTCACGGCGTCCCAATGGCTCGTTGATGTTTCCTGAAGCGTTAGCCTCCTGTCTTCACGTCTGGATCACGACCTGATCTGCGCAACGGAATCCAACATCCTTCACTTTTTATCCCCGCGCCTGCGTAGATCAGGTCGTGATCCAGACGTGAAGACAGGAGGCTAACGCTTCAGGAAACATCAACGAGCCATTGGGACGCCGTGACGCTCAGCATAAGTGCCCGAAGGAGGATGCCGAGTAAACATAGGCACCCGCCTGTCCAGTCTGCCCGCGTGGTCATGTCCATACTTTCGTAGAGGAAGTTTGAGCCATGCTGAATCACTTGCGCCTGCCGACTTTCAAGCTAGCAGCCGAGTGCTCACGACAGCCATGCGGGAGTAGCTCGCAGTACAGTGCGCGGCAATCCCAGAGGCGGAAAACTCACGGAAAATGAAACGCTGTCAAAGCGCTGGTGTAACACTGGAGTTACGGACCAACGTCTTACCAGCGTCTGCCACTCGGCTTTCACACAGCTCCAGCGTCAAAGCAGCGTCCGTCGACGCGATGCACACAGTTCAAGCGTCGTGGGACTTGGGAAGCTGATGGATGGCCACATCAACCCGAAGAGGGTGCAGAAGCAGCAGGTCTTCACTGATTTGGGGCCCTCCGAAGATAGGATCTTTGAGACAAGCTCAGCTACCTCGTCGACCACAATGGTATCGTATTTGACTAGGATGATTACAGATATGAAATTTCTGGCCTTCGATAAAACTTCCGTCCGGCGTCCGCCAATCTCCGCTGTTGTTCCGCAATCCGCTGTACTAGCAAGGTTTATCCGCAGTTCGGAGTCGGACATTTGACATCAGGGAGGTGAAAACCTCAAAAAAAATTCAACGGGCGGAGAAACGCGGACAGGGTCAAATATGATCAACATCCTTACAGGGATGATGGTTGGATCGTCATTGCAACCGTAGTCCGTTAAAATGTAGATTGTAGTTTGTGCGTGGTTAACTGAACTGGAAGTCAACTTAAAATCTGTTCTAAAAACTCGCATCACTCAAGCATCCGCGTTCACGGCGATCCCAAAGAATCAAAGGCCTTCCCGAGGATCTACCGGCTGGCAGCTGCTGCTCTCAGTGGGTAAAATTGTGCTTATAGTGAGTAAAAATTCATGTTCTCAGTGGGAAAAGTTCAAATTACCCTATCGCGCTCTAACCATAACCCCCTTGAGACTTGAGTCTTGTCATTGGTAAAATCTACAGTTAGATCTGTTTTACGCCTTCAAGGCTCCAAGCTATCCCATCGCTGCGGCGTTCAAGTAATCAAACCAGTCAGTAAGTTTGTACCGACGTCGCGCCTCGGCCTGAACGCGGACCTGTTGCAGGCCAAGACCCAAGCATGGTCTGCCCGTGTCGAGTGAGGACATTTCTAGTGTTTACCTGCTGTGCAGTAGCCAGTAGGCTTAGGCGATGTCACTCAGCACTGGCTGCCTTCTGGGAGGGCAAGGAGATGAGGGACGTGAGAGATCATCTTGATGATCGACCATGCTGTCGCGCCGCGACAGGAAGAGCAGTTAAATGATGCCCGGCAGCACTTGTAGCTACAATCATTTTGGAGTTTCTAAAGTATGATTCATAGCTGTCAGCTCTGTTTTAGCGACCCAAAACTGCTTCGTGTCGGACGGCTGCGTAGAGTGTAGACAAAGAGACAACAAGAACGGGAGATAGACGCGCCGTTGCAGTCGTACAAAGCGACGGCTCAGGATTCCAATCTCCGTTTACCACCGCTTCGGAAGCCCAACTGGAAGGTGTTCTGATCCCTCCCTCCGCAAACACTATCTCACTGAAGAAAAAAGAAGGCAACACGGACGGATCCTGTCAGCACAACAGGGAACGAAAAGGCGACGCAGCGCGTGAATACCGACGACGACAATGACGGCGACGTGTGCGACGAGGACGGCTCCGTGTGCTACGAGGATGGTTCTAGGACATTGGGGCGAAAATTTGACTCCACAACCTCGTCTCCGATACCGAATGTCACTTTCCATCGCTTCTGAGCAGGTTAGCAATTGGCGTTCCCACGCCGACGTTCCGAGAAAAAAAAACAGAGTCTCGCACCTTCGCCAAAGAATCCATTGTGAAATGAATTCGAAAACGCCAACCTTGCCGGACCTGGGCCCAGCTCGAATATGCACCAGAAGACCTTGGTGAAAATAAGCTAGTCAAAACCACGCCCATACCTGGTTCGTAATTTTCGTCACAGCGGCACTGACCTTTCTAGTAAACGAGCTCCATTTGAACGCTCATGGATCCGCCACTTTTCTCGATCAGTATATTCCTTGCTTTAACCATGGCTTTGTTCCGCGCCATGGTTTCCGACTTCTCATGGGCAAACATTTTTTGGCGATCGATACCCTCCGTTTGTTATGGACCCAGGCGCAAAGATTCCGTGGCATGAACCTGTCAAGCATAATTCAGTACGTGGCGATGTTCGGCATGAGCCACTTGGAGGCGTACGACCACGTCGCCGCTTTGTGGCTCAAGGCTCTCGCCCAATCGCAAATCGGCCCCAAGATTGGGGCTCGTCGGTCGAAACCAGTCGGAGCCCGTCAAAAGTGGATGGATAGCAGGTCGCTCCTGTTGATTTTGTCCGTTGGGCGACCAGCGTTGTTGCTCATGAGTGCGGCGCATTTTCCTTGGTTAATTTTCCTTGCTTAATTTGGCACTCAGGGTCTCACGTGATTTCACCACGTGATCACCAACCTCCCCCCACTCTCATTTCTCTCGGCCGATACTTTTTCTGTTTCCCACACTTTCAAAGTCCGCCCTCCACTCATTATGGCCAGACCTTTTCTCCACATTGCTTTTGTCTTGTAACCACGACCATCCCAGATTTTTGGCACCCGTGGGGTGCATTTCCCATCCTCACCACCGTCCGCGATCCACGCACATTCTCTGGCACTGTCATCGTCTGCAGTCCGCACTCTTGCACACTATCATCGATGTCCGCAGCGCCAGCAGCGTCCGCATCATCGTCCGCATCACCGTCCGCAGTCACCAGCGCTTATAGAGCCAGAGGCTCGGCAGCAGCACGGAGCACCTCCGTCTTATCCCTCAGGGGTATAGGGGTACGTGAGCAGCTCGAGATTATCAACAGCTCCCAGCTAGGCGAGCAGACGAAAACCTTCAACCCAGTTGGTGAAGCTGCGTGGCGCCGCGGAAACTTTCACTTGTGAAGATTTTACTTCACAGCACACTTGGCCTCGTTCTGCACGGCCCAACAACAGTTGGACGGCGTGAAGCACGTGCACGATGATTGAAATGCAGACTTGATGGACCAGAGGACTCCCGGATAGTCGGATACAACCATGATCTCGACGTTGCCCCTGTGACTCTCCTCATCCATGCGCTCACGGAGTCGTCGTCGAGCCCAATTCTCGCGATTGAACGAGCAGGAGAAACTCGCGGATCGGATTTTTACGCAGTACTCCGCAAGCACTACGATTGGTGCGACGAAGCAACCATTCAAGAGATCCAGGTCACCTTGGCTACCCTCAAGCAAGGTTCATACTCGATTACTCAGCAAGGACAGACGCTCGAAGTGTGGTTTGCGAAGGCAATGGGAGCAGGATTGATTCTGACCGAGTCAGAGAAGGTCAACTACCTGTTTGGGTCTTTGCACCCACGGTACGAGACTTGAATCATGACGCAGAACTTCATCCCACCAGGGGTCCCTGAAGAGCTTCGCCAGAGCTTCAACGATCGGCTAGCCGAAGCAAGAAAGGCGCGAGGACATCAGCGAAATCTCTCGGCCCGCGCATTTGCCATTGGCTCGCACGGTGGGGCTACTCCCTCTGGCTCTGCATCAAGAGGCGGACATACATCGTCTCGCGGTCGTGGACAAAAAACTGGTGCCTATCGTCGGTCTGTCAAGTGCCAGTTGCCACAACTGTGACCAGACCGGGCATTGGAAGAACGAATGTCCGCAACCGAAGCGCATTGGCAAAGGAGAACCATCCAGCAAATAGGATCCGTCGGTGACCGCCATCGCAATGTGCACGTGCGATGGTCCGTCGCTGGAAACAAGTACTCAAGACTGGATCATTGATAGTAGTGCCTCACACCACATGACATTACAGGATCAAGACAACTTTCTCCTCCTGGAGGCCATCCGGGTCAATTATAGTGCAAGTGGCAAGTGGTGATATGATTGGAGTTAATGGAGAGAAATGAGGCTTCGGGACGCACTTCATGTATCCGACCTTTCGGTCAATCTCATTTCGGTCCCATGACTCCAACGTCAAGGCTACACGACCATATTTGATCGGTACGGTGCAAGAATCGAAGCTCTGTCCGGCACCACCACCATCGCTCACTTTGACGACAGCAGTCAGCACCGGTACCTGGAGTGTAGCGACATTGCTAGTGCCTCACAACGTTTCTGTTGCGATCAAAGTACCTCTTGGAGGTTATGAAAGCACAGATGGGTATGTTTCATGCCGTTGTTGTGTCCTGAAATTGCTCATTTTCCAAAAATTCCGCACGATTCCACGGAACTTTGACGGAGTTCCGGCGGAGCGCACTCGAAATGAGGTCACGAGACCCTTTTTGACTGTCAGATGACCTCATCGCTGCGTCGGAATTCCGCGGAAGTTTCGTGAAAATTGCGATAACATTGAGCCGACTCCGCGCTCCGCATATTTTTCAAGGAAGCTCATCATCGGGCTCTGCGCTCCGCATAAATCCCGACGGAGTTCGCCGAGCGGACTCCGCGTGTTTCAAAGTCCAGAAATTTTCAAAAAAAAAAAAAAAAAAAAAAAAAGGCTCCGCGCTCCGCCTCCGGCGGGCGCATAACCCGAGCTCCGCGCCAGCTCCGGGGACAACCTTGAATTCAATACCAAGACTCGGGGCGGCTCGGTGGACGCTGGAAGATGTTTGGCGAAGGTGAGTTACTGAGTTCAATCGGAGCTAACTGGTTTTCTGTTCCTTTCTTTCTTACAGGACCTGACGGGCTGCGGTGAGTTCGCGCCGATCAACTGACCCACAGGGCCACAGGCCACACGCCCACGGCCCACACATCCTTTATTTCTTACATGGTCTGATGGAACAAGGTGATCTCTACTTGGTTCTGCTGACGTTTCCTGCCTTTCACTGAATGGCGAGATATGTTGGAGCTGACATGTTGCCCTTCTTTTCATTGCTTGCTCCCAGGACCCAGGAGGCTGACGGAACAAAAGAGGCGCCAAGGCACATTTCCTCTCCAGCTGGGGCCTGGAGTGGCAGGACGTAGCACGACTCGCTCAAGGTGAGCACTGAGAAGTTAAACTGAAGTGAGCTCAGACTGGATCTACTGACATTCTCTTCTTTCCTTCCAGTGGTCGGCAAGCTTTTTATTACAAAAAGTCTAATAGTCTAGACTTTTTCGGGCTTAGACTTTTACATTTTTGGGCTTAGACTTGGACTTGGACTTTTTCGCGGGGAGGGCAGACTAAAAGTTTAAAAAGTCTAAAAGTCCAACACTGCTTTGAAATGTCCGACTATTGGACTGTCAGTCAGACTATTGTCCAATAGTAACAAAAATGCTTAGACTTCTTTGGACTTTTAGTTCTATACTCATACCGCTGGGCGGCTATGTGACTATAAGTCTGTTCTTTTGTGACTTAAAGTCGAAATTGAGGCTGGTATTTTTAGAAACGGTATTCTGAAAATGGCCAAAAAATTGGCGTTTTGGACTTTAAGTCATAACATTTGGACCTCAGGAAAAGTGGGCCGGATGTTGAGACGCTGTTGAACGCCGCTGAGACGCTGTTTAGACGCTCTGGTTGTGGGCGTCTCAGCGCCGCGTGTGATGCGTGCCAACAGCGTCTAAGCAGCGGGAGACACGCTATCCATCCGCTGCGTACACAAAAGAGGCGGTCGACAGCGTGTCTCCCGCTGTGGACACGCTGTAGACACGCTTTTCTTCAACTTCTCTTCCACTGCCTTCCCGCTTGGTTTACACGCTTCTCACACGCTGCTCACACGCAATTCACACGCTTTCATTACGCTGGCACCTCTTGGAATTGGCACACATTGGTTCTCGTTTCGCGCGCTAAGTCGAAAGCAGATGGAGGCGGAGGACGGAGAGTCGAGAGTAGGCCAGAAGAATGCGAGGGACTAGGGAGGGCCGAGGATGACGATACATGCGCAGACCAGCTGCGGAGCGGCTGTAGACGCGGGTGTGGTCGACTGGTTGCTGAGGAGAGCGCGGCGAAACTCCCGGCGGCCGAGGACTCCGCAACCTTGCCAGAAACTTGCAATACGGACGACGTGCGTATCATGATTCACGATGGCGAAGACGGATGGCTGTTTGTTACCGGTGATGGAGGTGAAAGAAGTTAGTGTTTGCCTGCAATGTAGGCACGCATGTATGCGGCTATGCGCTGCGCAACGAAGAAAGCAAGTCGGGGAGGACTTACATTCGCGCTGTACACCCTCAACTGATTAGGGTGAGCCATAACCGCCTTCCCGGTCTGTGTAGGAAGTCCAGTGGCTGTGAGCTGAAGCGTGCGGGGCGAGGGATCGGAGAGGGGTCGAAGGAGGAGGTTGCGATTCTCATCTGCGAGGTGAGCCATCGTATTGCGTCTGAAGCGCGGTTGTACCGCCTTTACCAATCCAAGAGAGAAGGAGACGTCAGTATTCAGACATCAGTGCAGGAGGCAGGAGGCAGGAGAGGGGATCTGAAAAGAAAGTGGCCAGACGAAGGGACAGGCACTCACCCTCAGGCAATCTGTATCCCACATTCCCACCCAAGCAACCTTCGCACCCGCCCCCTCTCCGTCCTACACTCCTACGCCATCATTCTGTGGTGCTGCAATTGTTGAGGAGCAGGGAGTGTGCTGCTGGATAATGGAGGTAGTGTCAGCACATGCCTGATAGCACCGTAGGTCGATTGAGCCTCGCATCACTCACAGGAGCTCAACGCTCAAGCAGCGAAAGCGCAACGCGGCAAGCTTTGGGCTTTGCGGTCTTGAGGATGCGCAGTACGCAGATGTGCGCTGGTGCGAACTGCGAGTGGGAGAGGTGTGAGCGCAACAGCTGTGAGGCGTAAGGTGTATCAGAGAGCGAAGGATGTGGTTAGCTGATGACTGCCTGCGCAGTGCGGAGCTGGTGGTGTACTTACCTGCCGTGCGCTAAGTCTTTTGATGCAGCGTCTTGAGAGCGTGTGGGTATGGCGTATGCTTGGTTGATAAGCCGGCGGGTGGCGACAGAGCACGAGGTTGTCGAAAGCAGCGGCTTCGGAGCGTGTCGGAAACGAGGGTGCTGGTCAGGCACTCAGGCTGGACTGCTTGGAGGCTTGAAGGATGGTGCTGTGTGGGCGCATCGTGTCCATGGGCCATGGCGTGTCGGCAGCGGGAGTGATACGCTGTTAGAAGCTGGCGATGTTAGGTCGAAAGCAGGCTCGTGCTGAGCGTGAGTCAACGGCGTGTCCCGCCCGCTGCAAATCCGATGTCGCGTGAACTCGCGTCTGAGCAGCGTCTCATTGGCGTCTCAGGAGCGTCAGCAGCGTCTCAGCATCCGGCCCACTTTTCCTGAGTTTGGACTTTCAGTCATAAAAGTCCCAATAAACTCACTATTTGCGCCAGAAAGTTGTATCAGACTTTTAGTCTGACTTTGTGACTAAAGTCTAAACCTCAGAAAATAATTCGACGCGAGCGAGACGCTACCGAGACGCGACATGCACGCTACGCGTCTCAGTAGCGTCTCGTTCGCGTCTCTCCGACGTCCATAGAACGCGACCGGGCCGCTATGGACCGAAATGTGTCCATCAGTCGCGTTTGCGGACGCGATGGGGATGCGAGGGGTACTCGACCAAAACGCTGCAAAGATGCGAAGGACAAAGAGACACAGTACTCGATTGCATTACCATTACGGTCGATAATACAAGCTCCAAACTAGTCCGCCCAGGCGCCAAAGTGACCCGCCGCAGAGATAGACGAGCTCCAGCCTCCAGGAAGATGAGAAAGCCAGAACGATCTACCGATGTCCGATGAGTGAGAGTACCTGAGCGAGGGAGAGTACCTGGGCGAGATGGTTGAAGGTGTCATCGAGGGGTTTGAGGGTGGGTAGCTTGATGGGCGGGGGGAAGGGTATCAAGCTTCGCCTGGTCGACGGCTGTGTCCTTGGAGGTGTCGGAGATGACGACGTCCCTTCCCGTGATGGATTCGCGGACCGTCCGGGCTCCCTGAGCATGAAAGAACTGGGCGGATCTGGAGCATAGAGAGAGAAGACAAGAGAGTTAGCAACTCAGCATGTAGCCGGCGAACAGGTTCAGTAAGCGAAAAAAAAATTGCGTCAGCCGTCAGTGCAATGCTGCAGGGGGAAGATGTCAGAGGGCAGGAGGCAGAGGATGGTGATGCCGTGAATCGTGATGATCAGAACGGAACAGCCAGCATGCAGCATACTGTGGAGGGACCTCAGTGCTCGCTTTGATCCTGACTGACCCAGCGCTCGTCCGCTCCTGTAAAGAGATTGTCTCCGGGAAAGTGAGGAACCTTCTGCGTAAACCATGTCGTCTGCAAAGAAAAGAGGAAGACGTAATACTTGATGCTTGATAGGGAAGCAGGAAAGCAGGATGGAAGGGTCAGGGAAGCGGGATGCTCACAGCTCAATGATACTCATCTGTCTCCAATGACGGGCTCTTTGTTCTGCTCGAGGAAAAGGAGGCCAATTGACGATCGAAGGTCGAGAGCCGAGATTGACGAAGCGATGGAAACTTAGGTCAGTCCAGGAGCGCAGAAGACATGGAACACTCGTCTCACCTTCGAAGCGGATGTCGGATGCGGTGAAATATTGGACGGAGGGACCAGAGCAACGATCTGATGAGGATCGAAACGTGCAGTGTCAGAGAGAAAGAGGATGAAGACGCAGAGAGCGGAGAGAAGGAGGATGAAGAAGGGAAGGAGAGGAGAGGGAAAGTGCAAGGGAGGAGAATTAGGAAGCATGTGGGGACTCAAAGGTGTTCGCAGAGTAGAAAAGCATGAAGCAGGGAAGCGAAAAGGAAAGAAGAGGGAAGGTGCAAGAGAAGCAGAGTTCAGGAAGCATGATGGAGAGAGGCATAGGAGACGAGAAAGGGGAGGGCATGATACTCATCTGTTTCAGGGTGGCCAGTGGGAAGGGAGAGTACCTGTAGATCGATTATATCGATAAGCGTGGAATATAGCCATACACTGGAGCATATATGCACCAACAGCACAAGGAGACAAGACGAACTAACTCACTGGTGGACGCAGACAACGGCAGATATAAACCACGTCGCTCTTGTGTTCAGAAAACTGCAATTAGAGACCTAGAAAGTCAGTATGCCGCCAACTGAGTAGAGAGCATATATGTAGCAAGAAGGGCAAGGATGGGAGAGATCAGGAGTTGAGCGGAAGAGACTGAAGGAGATGCAGAAGTGGGGGAAAGGTAGACGAGCAAGAAAGGAGCACTGGAGCAGGAACACCATGAGGAAGAGAATGTGAGAACGACGAAGACTGCAAGAGCAGATACTTCGCAGAGACACGGAGAAAGGTCACCGGGAATTGGGATAGGGGGGGCGAAGAGTGGGGAGGAAGGGATGGTGGAAAGAGAAGGAGAAGGAGAGAGAAAGATGGTGCCGACTGCTGTGAGGGCGTGAAGCAAACGATGAAGGGGAAGAAACACCTGGGAGAGAGGAGACTGGAGAAATGCAAGAAGTAGGGAAGAAAAGGTCGCTGATGAAGTGGGTTATGGAACGGGTCTGAAGGAAGAGGGAAAAGCAAGTAGCAGCAGGAAGCAGGGAAGCATGAACGAGCAGGGAAGCAGAGAAGCTTCAAAATGGAAGGAACAAGGAAGTAGGGCCAAGGACAATCGATACTTATCTTGGTTAAACTACCGACCCACTCTCTTCCTCAGGTAGAGAGCAAATGCAGAGGCTGGCGAAGCGAAGTTTGAGGCTGAGGAGGACAGTAAGGTTGAGCACGGAGTAAGCCCCGGAGTGGCCTTCCCGGAGCTCCGTGATTATCCGGGGACGCACTCCGGCGGAGCCCGGAGTGCGGAGGGTGTTTTTAAGGGTTTACTCCGGGGAATGCAGAACAGCCGGAGTACGAAGTGAGACTCTGAAACGTGTGCGGAGTACGGAGCCAAGTTATTTCCTCCGTCGATTTTTGGACGGCGTGCGGAGTAAGATTTTGAAATCAGTTTCTACTTGAACGGAGTACGGAGCTCGAAAATCTCATTTCAAACTCTATTTTCCCGGATACTCCGCCGGAGCTCCGAAGCGCTCCGGCTAATTTCTCCTCAATTCACAGAAATTTCTTGCGTGATTCGTCAGTTTTTCCCGTGTTTTTGAAAGGGAAAATGGCCCATGCATGCCCAACACCTCTACATAGTAGAATACGCACCACTACTACCTCCATGGATGACTCAAACTTCATATATGATGACCATCCTGACCCGGCCGGAGCTGAGCGGAGCTCCCCCGAAACTCCGTCTCCGCTGGTGCGGAGCGCGGAGCCAGATTTTTGGGACTCGGAAATTTTCCGGAGTACGGAGTGCTATTTCTGGAAGCCTGAGATGTTTCCCGGAGCACGGAGGGAGATTTCCAAAAGCGGCAAATCCTGCTCGGAGTGCGGAGTAGGAATTCAACCGGTAAATTCCCAGCGGAGCGCGCCGGAGTAGGGGTCCCGGAGTACGGAGCACTCCGGGGCGCACCGTGCTCAACCTTAGAGGACAGAAACTCCCAGTCAGTCCAGAGAAGGCAGAAGGGGAGGCAAAGAAGACTTCGATCTTTTGTCCTCGTTCCTCGAGAAGGCCGAGGTAATGCTGGCGAAGAGTCGAGAAGGGCAGGGGAAAAGATCGAAGTCTGGGCAAGGAGGAAGCAGGGACCAGGGAGGAGAGGAAGAGGCCAACCAGAATTCTGATACTCATCTACTGTCAACGAGTAAACGAGCGGGCGGCGGGCCTCAACCGATCCAGACGAAGTCGAATGCTGGAAGAAGGAATCGAAAAGTCAGGAGAAGCAAACAGGGCAAGGAGAAACTCACCTGAGTGGGCTACTTGGTGGCGCATGTGGCTGATGGGAAGCTCAAGCATGAATCACAGCAGAATAGGAGTCAGATTCTGTTTGAACGGGGTGAACCGTGAAGGGAGACTGATAGATACTCACTCAGCTGGCGTGTCGCCGAATGCCGGGTCACCAACGCTTCTAAATGCACGCAGTTCGGCGGTTGTCGGTCGCGGCTGCTAAATGCTTGAATCAGATATCTGTGAGAGATCAGGGGAATGAGGATGGACGAACAATGTGATAGGGGAAGAGAGTGAGTGCAAGATGAGAATCCGAGCTAGGGAAAGTGAACCGAAGCATGGAGGAAGAATGAACTGCGGTTAGCGGAGAGGGCTTCGTAGTCAGCGGCACAGTTCCTGGGAGCTGGGAGGAAGGGAAGAGAATTCATTGCTGGAGAGTGGAGCCTGGAAGTCGGAAGTTCGAACAATCGCATTGCTCCCCATTCTGTTGGCTCTCCTGCCTGCGCCTTGAACGAGCTCGACGGTCAACCCTTTCAAAAAAAACCAGCATATATGCACATATCATCTTTGCCAACGCTACTCACTGATCTGATCGCTCCGCATCCCGTTCATCTCAGCGTTCATACTTCACCGCTTCAGAGCCCCCGGTGGCTGCGCGCCTGGTATGGGCTTGGTAGAGCCTGGGATCGTAGCTTGACATTGGCTGCCTTGATTTGCTCGGCCGTCAACCAGATTTTGCCGTTGTTGTGCGCCACGATCAAAGCATTGATGGCTTCGTCTTTCTTCCATTCGGTGTTGATGCTCATACCTGCCGACTTAAGCAGAGCCTGAGCGGCACCTTTCGTCAAGCGCTAGGCGGTTCCGAGTATGATGCAAAGGTGTCAGCGACCATCAACCTGGTTCAGCTGAACACGCGACTACTCACCTCCAAAGCCTTACTAGAACGATCCCTCGCTCCAACTCCTTTGCTGTATTATTCCGCTTGACCGCCTGAGTACCCTCGGGTTGCGAATGTCGGTCGTCCAAAGATGCGGTGCTGGGGCCGACAACAGAGCTGGTGCCAACAGGGAAGTGGCCGATCTCGTTGGTAGGATTGCTCGCATTGGTGGTGGCGGTAGTAGGGATGATTCCTTTACTGCTTCCGGCGGCGGTGTTGGTATTGTTGCTGTAGGTTCCGCTGTTTTGTACAATTGGAGCGTGCCGCGATCGTCCCTCTCCTCATCGCCCTCGGCTCCAACTTGAATGCGATCTCGATCGATTTGCTGACCTGTTCGAGGTGCGTCCGAGCGATGGGACGGTGCGGCGAGTTTGGAGTGGCCTTCAACTGCTCGGTGGAGATCGACCAGATGCGCAGCAGAGCTGCGATGACTCTGCAAGCGTTTCGAATGCTGCCCCAGGTAAATTTGTTCTTCAAGGGTTCCTCTCGAGCCACGCTCATCCAGACTCCAAGAGCGTCGTGTCCAAATGATGCTCCTTGCTCGTCTTCGTCGTCGTCGACCTGGGGAGTGACGGTTTCGATGGCATTTAGCCACCTCTCGAAGTCGGCACTGCCTTTCCGATCCGGGTCGTTTCCGTAGTCCCGGGCGTCCTGTAGAGTTTCTAGCGCCCTCTTGATGTCCTCCTTCACGTCCAAGCCAACGTAGCGAATCGCATTGCCCTCTGGAGCACTTCAATCATTGGAGTCTCCAGCCTCGCTGTATCGTCCTGTCGCAACTGTGCAAGAGACCCCTCAGCATCTATGGGGTTGAAAGCAGAAGATCGAACTCCGGATGATGCCCATTCTGTTGTTCGCGACTTCGACTGTGCTGGAGAGCCTAATAGGGCGAGTGGGGTCTTCTTGATCGAGGAGGAGGAAGGCTTTCGGACTGGTGTAGATTGATTTTCAGAACCTGAAAGATCGTTCGAGTCAGCAAAAGAACATGAAAAACAAGAACGTATAGCACTCACCTTTGGGGCTAAGTTCCCAATCCTTCCAGGGCTCTTTGGCCTTGGCCTTTCCCTTATCCTCCTTGCGTAGGGCAGGGCGGGCTTGACCATCTGAGTCTTCAGAAAAGGAATCCGAGTCCTCCCGTCGTGGAACCATATCAGCGTCCCAATCGTAGTCGGGCAAATCCTTCAAGTCTGCATCGTTGTCAGACTCCGCAACCTCATTTTTTCTCTTCTTCTTTATTGCCTGTTCCCCCCGCCCAGAGCTGGTTTCCCGCCTCCGCTTCTCGGCCTTTTTCGAGTTAAGTTGGTGGGCTTGATAGGAGATGGTGGTCGACCTTTCTCAATCTTCTTTGACGCATGCTTATTCCCCTTTTGCGGCGGTGGTGGTTGACGACGGCGCTTTGGCTCCGGCTCAATGTCCTCTTCGACGTCGTCATCTCGGTCGTCGTCGTCGTCTCCTTCACCCGCGTTTTTCCTCTTTGATTTGAGGTGTCGCTCGAACCATTTGAATGCCTTGTAGTGACCTTCGCAGAGCGCCAGCACGGGAAACTGCTTCTCCAACCTCTCCGCCGCCTTCTCAGCCACATAGATGTGGTTTTTGACCACCATCCAATCCCCATTGGCTCATTGATCCCCTTCTTGTCCAAGAACTCTTGGAAAATGCCGGCAGCCATCTTCGTAGCTTTTTCGATAGCTGCAAATTTTTTGCTGCTGACTGGCTGACCGTCCTCCTCCACGGTGATATCTTCCTTCGTGAATTGTTTCCGAATCCTTTTAGCGTCCTCGGACGTCCAGAACAACTCAACAGAGCTTGGAAAGTCTTCGCGACGGGTGCCATGGCCTGCATTCGATGTTGAAGCCTGGTTGAGCTGGACGTGGTTGGCAAAGATGTTGTGCCAGTCTGCTGGTTGGATAGAGCCTGTATGAGCATCTTCAGATGTAGGTTATGCTCTCGAGCCGCTGGAAAGCTGGATGGTGGGCTCGAAGCATCTGTTCTGGGATTTGCGCCACCTCTGATGCAGTCCATTGATGAGACTGTCCGCCTCCTTGTCATACGCTCCGTTGTCCGTATCCACCCATCCCTGCCCGTACCCTGCATTCATTCCTCCTCCGTGCCCAAACACGCCGTAACCGCCTCTGAGCTGTGGGGATGTGAGAAGCGGTGGAAGACCGTTGAGGTGGGATCGCTGCGTCCATACATGGCAGCTGAAGCACTGTTGTCTCTACGTCCATAGCCTGCCACCGAGGACGGGCTGTGACTTGGGCCGGCAGCTGAGTTCAAGCCGTCTTCTCTTTGCCAGTCGTCCTCGTCTTGAGACATACTTGCTCGGCGTTATCAAGAAGGGCGGTGGGCTGGCTCTTGAGCACAGAGGTACTGCAAAGAAGGGAGGGCAGTGGAGTAGATGATGAAAGGAAGAGGGTGTGGCTGGGAAGTGGATGATGGAAGTGATGGAGGAGGAAGGTGGTGGTAGCAGAGTCAGAACGACACGTAGAGAGATGGAACAAGTCAGCATTCAGCTCGTCGCAACACGACCGCATTCAAGCAAGCAAGCTACCTTCAGGAAGTGAGCGTCTTCTCGATGCAAGCAAGCTTTGTTTTCTTCCCGCCTTCGGCCTTCCTGAGAACAGGCAAGCATACAAGCATGCTTTCATTCTTCGCCGAGCCAAGCAAGTCTTCTCAAGATATACACTCGTCCACCCAGCTCAAAGGTTCCAACCAGTTCAACCACAGAAGTAACGGGTACGAGCATAGATCGGTTGATCAGGTTCCTCGAATGATCTCCTGAGCGATTTGAGTGTTGACAGAGGGGAGAAAAGGGCATACGCGTCGTCCGTCTCGATAGCAGCTTCGCTGGAGTCAACGGTCCCGTTGTCGAAGCAAATGAAATGGAGCGCTCGCCCATAGCTATACCCTTCCCCATCTGCATTCCGATATGCAAAGTGGCATGCCTGTCTAGCAGAGGGAGACTCTGTTCGTGAGCCGCGAATGCTTGCACCAGAAGGAGTGAAACCTTCCCTCGCCGGATGATTGGGGGAGGAGGGTTGGGATCTTGCCGTCTCGACCTAGCTTGAGAACCAAATCTTTCTCCTGCTGTTCCTGTCGTGGCTCAGATCGACGTGAGACGTGGTCAGTCGGACCTTCAGAACATGCCTTGTAACCTGCTCCGTCCCGTCGTCGGCGGTCTCGTCTTGCAGCACATAGTTCAGCAGTCGTAATGTTCCCGTCGCACAGCATTGTTGGCCATGTTCACGAATGGTGACTTGTACGAACGCATTGATCGCTTGGCCAGGCCGATTTCGCGCTCACACCGCGCCTGTGAGGTGACCCGCATGCTACCGTAGGAGAGGGCGCATTGCGAGACGTGAAGCAGATAATGTACGGAGATACTGCAAGTAAGGAGAGCTAAACATATCAGTAGCGCATCGCCTTGGCATATCAACGGAAATTGGAGAGTACCATAGGACTCACGTAGACCTGGACAGAAGCTCGACATCATCTCGAACGAACAGATCCTCCCATGCGCGAACGAAGGCAAAGAAGTGCTGCTGCATCACCGCCAATTGATCGAAAGTGCAGCCTGCGTCCGATACGGCCAGTCGAATGCCTGAAATAAGATGGCCGATCATCGACACAACCTTGACTGGTGCACCGATCGAGAAAAGGAAGGGCAGAAGATACTGATAGACGACCGAAGACCACTCGTGCATCTTGTAATGAGAGTGACTGTATTTGTACGGGTAAGGTTGAGCACGGAGTAAGCCCCGGAGTGGCTTTCCCGGAGCTCCGCGATTATCCGGGAACGCACTCCGGCGGAGCCCGGAGTGCGGAGTCTGTTTTTAAAAATTTACTCCGGGGAATGCAAACAGCCGGAGTACGGAGTCAGCCTCTAAAATGTGTGCGGAGTACGGAGCCAAGTTATTCCCTCCGTCGATTTTCGAACGGAGTGCGGAGTAAGATTTTGAAATCAGCTTCTACTTGAGCGGAGTACGGAGCTCGAAAATCTCATTTCAAAGTCTATTTTCCCGGATACTCCACCGGAGCTCCGAAGCGCTCCGGCTAATTTCTCCTCATTTACAGAAATTTCTCCTGTGATTCGTCAGTTTTTCCCGTGTTTTTCAAAGGTGAAATGGCCCATGCATGCTCAACACCTCTACATAGTAGAATACGCACCACTACTACCTCAATGGATGACTCAAACTTCATATATGATGACCATCCTGACCCAGCCGGAGCTAATCGGAGCTCCCCCGAAACTCCGTACTCCGCTGGTGCGGAGCGCGGAGCCAGATTTTTGGCACTCGAGAAATTTTGCCGGAGTACGGAGTGCGATTTCAGAAAGCCTGAGATGTTTCCCGAAGTACGGAGGGAGATTCTCAGAACAGGTAGAACTTACTCGGAGTGCGGAGTAAGAATTCGACCGGCAAATTTTCAGCGGAGCGCGCCGGAGTAGGGGTCCCGGAGTACGGAGCACTCCGGGGCGCTCCGTGCTCAACCTTATGTACGGGTCTCGAGGCGCAGCAGAGGAGAACGTCGATGGAAGTCCGGACGCAGCTTCTTGGACGAGTTCACCAAAGAGCTGCTGTTGATCGTCGGTAAGCTGGAGAGGATCGCCCGCCACTGGGTTTGTGAAGACCTGCCACAGCAGCTGTGGGAGGTTCATGCCAAATAGATGGAACATGTCACTTGGAAAGAAGAAGGGATGAGTGAACGCGGGAGAAAAGGCGAGAAGAGGTCGCCCAATCACGCCGGTGTCTCTTCGGGCCTTTCTCAGCGTGTCTTGAGTGAGGCATGAGTTGAGCCGATCCAGATCGTCTCCGTACGTGTCGTCGTCGCGTAGAAGAGTGCTGCAAACATCTTGTGCCCCATACTCGTCCGGGCGTTGGGCGTTTCTTTTGTTCAAGTCCTTCCCCACAGTCCGGAGGGGATAATACCCGCCAACCTGCTGCTTCGCTTTCGACGGCAGATAGTTTGCCTTCATCTTGCACATTCTGCAAGCGGCTGCGCCAGTCGTGCCGGTCATCTTGCTCATCTTTGAGGAGCCAGGTTGATCCGCACAAGCCGCCACGAGCCAGGCCTTCCACAGGAACCACTCCTTCTTCCCCCCATCCCATATCCAGAAGCCTCTAGCAGCACAGGCTAACTCCTCCATCACGGGCCAGAGAAATGAGTCCATGTCTATGGGATTCCTTGGCCCGGGAATGATCGTAGAGACAAAGGTCTCTTTTCTTCGAAAGCGTTCTCCGGGAGGCGAGTTCATGGATGAGAGAAGTATGACCCAGGCATTGACATTTCGCTTCTCGACGACTTTGGTTCCGTCGGCACTGAGCATCAGCGCATCGTGTCGAGGGTCGCTGAACATTCCTTCCTGCACAAACTGGTGGTGAAGGTTACCTTCGGGCCAGTCCTTAAACCGATGCTCGTCTTCACTGAACCAAGTCTTTTGAGCTCGTATTGTCCGCTCAGCCAGGTATGTTGGAGCGGTTCCTGTTGCGTACATCATGCGAACCCGAGGTAGGTATGGAAGGGTGATGTATTGCTTTCGTGCCTTGCCCTTTCGGTCGAATCGCTTCTCGTCGCAGATGTCGCATTCCTCCAGATCTGCATTGGGACCAACGAACGCCTTGCACGAATTGATGCACATGTCCCAACGAAGCTCTTTCATTTGCGTGACTCTCTTGACAAGTTTGATCGCCTGGTCCTTCGGAAAGATCTTGATCGCAGGATTCGCCGCTTCTATGTTCTTGGCAAACTCGACGTACATCTTGTGCGTCGCTTCGTGCTTGTTGCAGGTCTGGAAGTGCCGAAGTGTGGCCTTCTGACTTGGGTTCAGATCTTCAACCAGGAATTCCAGGGAGAGGTTGTCGGGAGGGTCCGTAGGCTTGCTACCGGGCTGATATTCTCCCGCCAGAGCCTCGAAAAGATCTTGACCGAATCGAGAATGAGTGCCGCGGTCTTGCTGACCTTCGCTGCTGGAGCTTGACCTGGAAGACATGCTGGCCGTCCTCTGGCGTCCTGACTCGCCATGAACATGGTCTGACTCGCTGTCGCTGTCGCTCAGCCACCGTTCCTCGCCCGAATCACCTTCACTAGACCATCTGTAAGGTTTCCCAACTACAAGAGGGCGTTCAACTCAATAGATTCGGTGTTGGACAGTCAATCACGTAGTACCGCTCGTTGTATAGAGACAGAAGGGACGTGTTGCTAGAACTTTAGCCTATGTCTACTGAGTTTGATCACTGATCTAGGTGTTGGTAGTCCTACGGGAGTGGTAGTGTAGAGGTTGGTGATAAAAGAAGAGCTTAGAAGGTGGATGAGACTCAGGCTTCACACGGTAGACTTAACTCTGCAATGTTCTGTGATTGCCAAGTTAGGTGTCTGGATGTGTGAGGGGAAAGTAGGGCTGGCTTGCGGAGTAAAAGTGCGGAGTTTTACTCCGCAAGTGCGGAGTAATCGAATTTTTCATGATTTGCGGAGTACTCCGCACCTTCATCGGGCGAAATGAGGTTTTGTGCGGAGTACTCCGTTACTCCGCACTTTTTCCGGCAAATTTTTCGGCTTACTCCGTACTCCGCACTTTTTTTGGCGGCCGGCGCGAGGTTACTCCGTACTCCGCAAATTTCGCTCCAAACCGGGCGCGGAGTACTCCGTCACTGCGGAGTATGTGCGGAGTAGTCCGAAAATCAATTGAAGATGGTTCCAGAACGGTTCCAGAACGGCACCAAAACGGCTGAAAAAGTCTCATTTCGAGACGGTGGCGCTTTTGCGGAGTAAATGCGGAGTAAGCGGAGTAACCAAATTTTTGGCTGATTTGACGACCTTACTCCGTACTCCGCAAAATTTTACCTCATTTCAGCGCGGAGTACTCCGTTGATTTTCAGCCCAAAAAAACGTCCTCCGCACATTTTGCGGAGTACGCTGCGGAGGAAGAATGCGGAGTAACTCGTGAAAATCTGCGGAGTACTCCGCAATTTCGTGAAATGAGTTACTCCGCAAGCCAGCCCTAGGGGAAAGAGCTGGGGGGATAAAAGTGATGGTTGAGGGAGAAATGGCTGCCCTTTTATACCTTTCAGGTCTGATGGTGTTTCGAGTTTCTCGAAAACCCGAGTAGACTCAAAAGTCAAAATCGTTGCGCAACGATTTTTGCGCGATGTTTGAACCAAAACCACGAATCGTTGCGCAACGATTTGTGTGCAACAATAGAACCAAAACCATAGACCACCAGCCACAAGCAGACATTACTACATACAGACGCATTAACCAGAGGTCAGAAGGAACAGGATAAAATCAATAGGACAGTATGGTAGCAATGAATGAACTGTGAAGTTGAAATGTGGGACAAAGGTGGAAGGAATGGTTTAAAGTCGAATACCAATCGATAATTCTTACATCCTCCCCTCCTGGAATGACTTATCATTCCAAGAGCAATTTGAAATGTGAAGCTTCATTCTCAAGGCTGAGTGCGAAGTAAGGGAGGTAGACGACCAGAAAGGAGGAAATGGAACGGATCTTGTTCAAAGCTTGAGTCTTGAGTCTTGAATCTTGTTTTGTGCGTTGTTTATTGGAGTTTTTCAGCTGTTTTTGGGTTTTTGGTGGATTTTTCTTGGGGTCGAGGCAAGTAGAAGCCAGTTGTCATTCAATTTTGCCTTCGTCATTACTCATCATCGAGAAAAAGGACACGGGGTTCGTTGTCTTCGTCGTTCGTCGTCGGAAGTCTTGTGGGGTAGTCGTCCCATTCTTTATCGTATGGGTCTTGCGTATCGTCATCAATGCTGACGAGGTTGGTCCGGAGCCTTGCTGGGCAGTCGGAAGCCCAGTGACCAAGTCCTCCGCAGGATCGGCACTGTCGGTCGGTTTAGGACCTGTGGGTCGTAAGGTACCTGAAGCTGTAGGACGGGAAGGCGGATCGGTGGAGCGATTTCCATAGAAAGGGCGCCTGTAAGTTCCCGTAGTTGGCTGTGGAGCTGTCGGCTTGGTTTCAGTTGTGATGTAAGGAGCAGCAGGAGATTCGGTCTTGATGGAGGACTTCTGTGTCTCTTGATCCGAGCGCTCGTTGTCATTGTCACGGGTTGTGACGATCTTCGAACGGATGCCGCATGTCGATTGGCGCGTTCTTGATCCATGGCGGCCTGCACAATGTCTTCCCAAGCGGAAACCTCTGCGTCAATCCCGCGGTTGGCAATGATAGCTGCACTGAGGCTGTGTTTCATTCCGTTCAGCAATCGGCGGTTAAGAGCGATAGGACTTGGATACTCCGTCATCTGATCAGCAAGCCTGAGCAGGTCGGCCTGGAAAGCGTGTATATCCTTTGAGCCTTGTTCCATAGTTTCGAATTTGTCAGCAGCCTGACGAGACAGCTCGTCAACCAGGAATTGTCGACGGAGTGCCACCATGACGTCGGCCGCGCTCCATTGCTGTGCCGTGGGAGCGACGTGACGCCAATACCAATCGAGCGGGTCTCCCAAGAGATAGCCGCCGATCAGTTGAATCTTGAGGCGTCGGACATGGGAGAATAGAGACTGAAGTAGTGCGCCACAGATTGGGTCCAGTCCATAAATTTTGCAGTGAACGTTCGCCCTTCCACTTGTCCGGACCGGCGACTTTGATGCCGAGTCGAGAGAGTTCAGACTTCTCTCCAACGTTATTAGAACCGGGTTTATCCGTTGAGTTCATAATATCCGCGACCTTTCGGTCAATTCCGTTGAGTAGCAAAGTTGGAGGACTCGCGGGTGCACTCGGATGGCGGATTGTCGGGGTCGCAGCAGAGTGGCGGGCTTGGCGTGCTTCATGAGCACGAGGAGGGAGGAGGCCGGCTCGTCTGAGGCGTTCGTCTTGACGTTCACGGAGCATGGAGTCTGTTTCGGTTGGGACTGATGCGCGAGGGGCCGATGCTTGAGGAGTGGAAGCTTGGCGAGGCAAGATCTGCGGCTCAGGAGTGCGCTCTTGAACCCTTTTGTTCTTAAGCAGCGTCTGACGAAGTGTCAGGATTCGGATCTCGAGTTCAATCTCTTCCGTAGTCATTGTCCCGGGGCCTGCTGTTCAATCTGCAGACGGTTTGAGATGTTGCAGAGAAGTTGTCGTTGTCATCGGTAATGTCTTCTTGACGAATCGTGTTGATTTCGGAATTTCCATGTCCGTGCTCACGCTCGAGGTGTTCAGCTTCGAGTCCGCCCGAAAGCGTAGAGGAAGCTCGTATGCCGTGGGCTTGAGCTTCACCTAGATGAGCATCATCGACAGTGGAAGAGTTGTCGATAACGGCGTTGTTATCGTCGAGAACGGCGTCGCGGTTGTTGTCGAGGTCCTTGCGTTTCTTGGGTGCCATAGCAGTAGCAGAATACCGTGTTGGCCACGGAAGTGTTGAGAGTTAAAAAAGATGTAAGGTTTCCCAACTACAAGAGGGCGTTCAACTCAATAGATTCGGTGTTGGACAGTCAATCACGTAGTACCGCTCGTTGTATAGAGACAGAAGGGACGTGTTGCTAGAACTTTAGCCTATGTCTACTGAGTTTGATCACTGATCTAGGTGTTGGTAGTCCTACGGGAGTGGTAGTGTAGAGGTTGGTGATAAAAGAAGAGCTTAGAAGGTGGATGAGACTCAGGCTTCACACGGTAGACTTAACTCTGCAATGTTCTGTGATTGCCAAGTTAGGTGTCTGGATGTGTGAGGGGAAAGAGCTGGGGGGATAAAAGTGATGGTTGAGGGAGAAATGGCTGCCCTTTTATACCTTTCAGGTCTGATGGTGTTTCGAGTTTCTCGAAAACCCGAGTAGACTCAAAAGTCAAAATCGTTGCGCAACGATTTTTGCGCGATGTTTGAACCAAAACCACGAATCGTTGCGCAACGATTTGTGTGCAACAATAGAACCAAAACCATAGACCACCAGCCACAAGCAGACATTACTACATACAGACGCATTAACCAGAGGTCAGAAGGAACAGGATAAAATCAATAGGACAGTATGGTAGCAATGAATGAACTGTGAAGTTGAAATGTGGGACAAAGGTGGAAGGAATGGTTTAAAGTCGAATACCAATCGATAATTCTTACACCATCCTTCCCCCTCATTTTCGTCAGCGCCGCTGCTCTCTGTTCTCGAGTCGCCTTCAGAGGTGTCCGACTGCGCTTGGCCAGAACTCGTCGAGCTCTCACTCGCGCTACCGTCCATTGTAGAGTCTTGCTGGTCGCCAACGCCGAAAGAGCCAAGAGGGCTGTTATGGATTCGACTTGATGAGCTGAAGCTGGGAGGAATCGGGGATTCTGAGGCGAGAGCAAGGAGGTGTGATATCAGCAACCGACACTGCAGCTGTATCCAGCGTTGACAGCGCCAAGTGAAGTCCAACTCACGACGACCAGGAGAATCTTCGTCCATGTTGACTTGTTCGATGCCGTCGTCGCCAAAGTCGACAGGACCAAAGTCGAGATGGGGAGAAGCAATGGCGCCATTGCTGCCGCTGCGGACGCTGCTTGTGCTGCTGCTGTCGCTAGTATTTGAGTTCGCAAGATCCTCGTTGGCAATAGCCATTTGATTGAGTCGTACCGCACGTGCGAGGCCGGGAGGGGGCTCCAGGCTTCGATCGAGTGCCTCTTGGAGCTCGGCTTGATCCTCAGCGAGGTGCTCCTCTCGAGTTCTCTTGACCACCTGTCGGGGACGATCCGTGCCTTTCGCACATCGCTGAAGACACCAACACGACACCCAGTGATCGCGTGCACGTCTATCTTGAGAGGCCATAGTGAGCAGCTGCCAGCTGGGTGAACGAGGAGCCTGGTGAAGTTCACAAGTTGAGATTTCTGTTGTTGTCTCTTGCTTGTTCGCTTCCCTCATCGGCTCACGAACCGGAGCCTTTCTCTAGCGTTCTGCTCGCGTTCATCAACGCTCCTTAGACGCGAAGTGGTCATGGCAGCGTCTCAGTCGCGTCTCAATCGCCGCCACTGCAACCGCATCGCGTTTAAGTTTTTGCTGAGTCTAAACTTGGACTTGGACTTTTAAACTTTTGGGAACATTAGACTTCGACTTGGACTTTGACTTTTGAAATCGAGAAATGTTAGACTTTTAGTCCATGCCCTGTTGTTCTTGCTTGTACATGCGCAGAGATCTTCCGTCTCGCCTGATCTTTCTTTGCGGGTGGAGGGTGATGTGCTCATGTGCTGAGTGTCCGAGGTTTTCCTTCTCTCGACTCATAGACCATAGTTTGTATCTTCTTCTCTACCACCATCTTCAATTCACTTTACAACAAAAGGAGAGTAGAAAGAGAGAGAGAGAGAGAGAGAGAGAGAGAGAGAGAGAGAGAGAGAGATTGAAGAATGGGCAACGATCGACAATATCAATGGATCGATCGATCATTAGAAACCATTTAAAACCACAAGGCAAAAGCAAAAAACAAAAAAGCAAAGGTGATGAGAACGGCGTTCTGGAGGCAGTGAAGTAAGTAGTAGTGGATTTTGACTGTGGTTTTTAGGGCAAAAATGGATGTGGTAGTTATTATGTGTGAGGTATGACTGACTCGCGTGCTCCGGTGCAGCGACGGTGGCCGAAACGGCGTTCGCGTGGAGGAAACCATTGCGCAACGATTTCCTCTCTTCCTGTTCTGCACTTTTTCTTCAGCGTGCCGACAAGATACAAAAGGAAGCACGGCTTCACTTTCTCCTCCTCGACTACCACCACCACACCACCACCACCACATCAGCAACCGCAGAACAGATTCCTCACAGGTACGTACTTTCTTTTCCTTCCCCACTCCAAGCGATGACTATCAATCTTCCTTTCCCCGGCCTATACGACCATGCCGAGCCGACAAGGAGCCCTTCGTCGCTGTTGGGCAGGACTTGGTCTTCGGACTAGTCCACTCGTGCAAGCCAGCACACCTACCTGATGGATTCCATCTTTGCTTCTGCACCTACTATCAACGCACAATGCTCTCTTACTGACCCGTCTCCTGCACCATTTCCATTCCAGGTGATCTCCACTCTCCCGTTCCTTTTCTACTGTCCTCGCTCGTTCCGATCCGTGAGTTTCACTTCCCACCTTCTATCCCACTTCTCTCCTTTATAAGATGAAACCCTTGGTATCCACCAAATTCGCAGTTTCCACTCTAGGACCGACACCTTTGCAAGTGTTGCAGCCCCTCGTGGGTTGGAATCTCTGGCTCCTCGGCCTCCAAGAGATGTCATGTGCACCTTTCCTTGTCCCGTCCATCTTCCTCTGGAGGAGGCGCCTGGGTCGAACCTTCCAGCAATGGATTGCCAGTTTGCGTCAGTGGCGGGCTGGGATCGGACACCGCATCGTTTGTATTGGGCGGCTGGGTGATGCCGGTTCTGTCTGATGAGGGTTTTTTTCCTTCCTTGGATGTCTGACTCTTCCCCACTCCTTCCGCCATTCTCTCCCTGCCCATCCACATCTGTCGTGCTTCTATACTGACCACTGCTTTATCCTTCTTGCTTCACCTCTTGCCCATGTTCCACACCACCAGTCCCCCCAGCGTGAGTAGTTCCGTCATCTTAGACTATCCCTTCTGTCTCCCCACGCAATGCAACATCCACATCAGCTCCTATGCCCTCCTCCTCCTTCCGAGTGATCGTGTATGTGCAGGAGCACTGACGGAAAGTTGTCTGAATTTCCAGCAGTAAAGGAAATGTTTCCATCTGCAAGCTCTCAACTCTCGCGGAAGACGATCGGCAGACTGACTGCCACACCGAGCTTGCTCTACAAGAGCTTCCAGTGCGAGTGCGCTCGAGCGCAGTCCTACTCTACGGCCTCGACATCCACCCTGACGCAGGACTCGAACGCGCCTGCAGCTGAAGCAGCAACCTCCTTCTCAGATGGAACAACACACTACCGCATCACGCTCCGTCGCTCTGCGATTGGTCTGCCCGAGCACCGGTCCCTCGTACTGGAATCCCTCGGACTCAAGAAGCGTCTCTCGAGCGTGTACATGCGTCAAGATCCCACAGCAGCTGGCAAGATTCTCAAGGTGAAGGAGCTCGTCGCAGTGCAGAATGTACGGAGAGCGAGCACAGCTGAGGCGCAGTGGGTACGGGAGAACTGGTCGGACCGTATGCGCACGGGTCTCCATGTGAATGCGCTGGCTGCTGGGGGAGGAGGAGCTGCGGCTGATGCATCTTCACTGGATGGTACATCCTCCACGCGCTCATCCGCAGCGATTGAGGATGAGGTCTGGATCGACGAGAACGGCTTCGTGGTGGATGCTGGCAGGACGGGGAAGCAGGCACCCCGTGGCTACCGCGTGATTGGCAACGTGTTGGACGGTTCAGCTGATCAGGTCACTCTGTAATGATATGCTCGAATGATGGCGGTTTACATCTGGCTTTCCCTGTCTGAAGTCTGAATGTCGAAGGTGCTAGGGTGCTGTGCAAATCGGACATGCGCGTCCAGAGACTGCGCGAGGAAAACGACAAGTTGCGAGGGGAATTCTAGAAGTACAAATGGGGGAGACTGTTCGGTCTGTTGTCACGATCCAAGATCTGCAGGTACATGCCCAAAGTCAGTATGCATCCGCACAGCGTGAGCGCAGAGAAGACTCACATTCAGCTTTCAATGCCTTCTTCCGTGCTTTGAGGATGAAGGCTTCCATCTCCTTTCGATCGGGCATCTGGGGCATCTCCAATTCCTCCGCCGTAACACAGCTTCAGGCCCTGCTCTGCTTGTACGCCGTTCGCCGCTTCTCCTGATGTCTCGGTGGATGCCTGCTCCTCGTACCCGTAATACGACGGCGGTTGGTTGGCGAAGCGCTTGTACTTCTGCGATCGATACGTTTCCAGCTGTTCTTCTTGGGCGGTGGTTCGGTTGAGTAGCTCCTTCACTCCCGGAAGATCCTTTGCTCGACCAAAGTATCTGTGAAACGAGAATCGCCTGTCAGAAGGAGCGCAAGGAATACTTGGAATGAAGGGATGTAGCCAGACTCACTTGTATCCGCGCGTCCCTGGTACTTCTCTGCCTGAGTCATCCAGCATTTTGGGCATACCGCGTTTGTAGTTGGCCCCGCCAAGCGCCAGGATCTGGTTCTCCCAATGCCCCTTCTCGCGGATGAGCTTGTTAATCTCGTCATTGAGATCCCGCACCTCGTAGTCGGTCAAGCCGACATCCTGAATCTTGGATACCTTGCGTGAGATTTCTCTCATGACCTCGCCGCGCCATCGTTCTGCCTCTTTGACCGACTGTACCGAGGAGGCCAGACGCGGACGGTGGGCGGGCGTGCGGGTCATGAGCCCGAGCTCGGCGGCCTGCGCTTCGCGGAAGCGGTAGAGAAGACTCTGTGCTTTCTCCTGATTTCTTGCCATCTTGCGTTGGGTTGGTGGATGTGGTGGAAGAAGAAGCGCTGGTTTCCAAAGGACAAAGCTTCCAAGGTGGTGAACTTTTACCACCGAAAGTCGAGGATGACCTTCCTTCGCTCTCAGCGATGGTTCAGTACGACGATGTCCTATGGCGAGAGATCGCTGGTATTTGACTTGTCTTCTGTGCGGCTCTGAGGCTGACTTTCACTGACAGATCAAGCGGTTCAAGAGCGAATGGCTGACCCCTCTTCCGCTTTGCTGATGATCTCTTCCCAACATTCCTCACAGGCTTCTCGTTTTCTCTTGTTTCTGCATAGATGGACATTCGAACCTCGCTCAACATCTACGCTGGAAGACGTGCGCGCGCCGAATGGATGGGCAATCGCGGGAGATGTTCGCAGCCACACGAATGCTCAAACGAAGTCGGTCGGACCGCATTCCTATTCAACTTCCCGGCTTCCCTCCCTCCCTCAACCTCATCGACCTTTTTCTTCTTCCCTAGATCGATCATTCTCGAATGCTGGATCCATCACACTGCCATCCCTGACTACGCTGGGCCTTCGCAAACATATTTTTCTCGACATGGCAATCAACTGCGCAAGTACCTTTCAGACCTCGTCGGATCATCTCAGCCACCCCAAAGCTGGCCTTGCTTATGTGAGGGGAAGCTTGGCTCGTATGACAACGTCCCGCGCCAGACATACGGGGCTCTCATCAGTCGACAGAAGGTCAATCAAGGTCTTCTACGCAACTGGAGAATCATGAATCTGCGACGATGCATCGAGGATTCCATACAGCGATTTGAACCGGTCACAGTCAAAGCAAGTGCGAGGATCAGCCAGACGTTACTCGAAGCTCAGGTTGCTGACGCGGCCGAGGACGAACTTGCTCCGTCTGGCGCTCTCCTTGAAGTGAATGCCACCGGACGCGTCACAGCGTGAGTGTTATGTGTTTTTGCATGTTTCGCGCAACTGTGTCTGACTATCCATTCCTTGCGATCGTACAGGATGCTTTCCCCGCTCTCACACGTTTCGACTCGATCTCGCTTGCGGCGTCCCAGTAGCTCTACAAGCACGAGATCCGCTTCCTTTGGCGGTAGGCGCAGATCGAGCATCAGTTCCGTCCCTGGCTCAGATCATACTGCAAACGAGTCGGACATCGAGGACATCAACCTTGGCAGCAAAGATACTGCTCTGATGGCTTTGCAGCAGATAGAAATGCCGGATTCAGTGAACGAAAAGCCGTCACCGCTGATCATGAGCGGTATCATGAGTGTCGATGTCGCTCCCTCCTTTGCAGACGCGGACGAGGATGAAGATCACGGACTCGACACAATTCACCCTGCACGTTTTGAGAGCCCAATTGGGACACTCTTTCCCCTTGGCAAGCACTCAAGGCACAAGCTCCTATCGCGGAACGTCGAAGTCGACCTCCTCCCTTGTTGCGACCGGAAGGATGCCACTCCCAACACGATCAGGCGACCGTTCGCCTCAACCCGAGCGCGCTGTCAGCCTCGATCTCCATCCGGATTCCAAGAGTCCCTCATTCAGTGACAGTCCGGAGACAAGTCGTCCCAGTTCTCGTCCTCAACCTCACGACACTTTCCTCCAGCTATTCGACACGCTGCAACACTCGTTTACAATTTGAACCCATTCCCTCGTCCCACCCTTGGCCACCATTATCACCGAACTTGACGATCATCGCGCATCGCTGCCATTCCTTTACTCCTGCCCTGCCACTCTCCTTCTCGCAACTACATAGTACACGCCTGCTATCCATACATAATGTAAAGCCTCTGAAGCTGATGCCGAATGAGATGGTTTTCAAGGTCATCCTCATCGATGACGTGGAGATCAGGATGCGATGAGCGTCAGAAGGAAGCTGACGCCGGGGCCATCACTTGAGCACCCGAAGCCAGAGAAGAACAACCACATCGCACTGCACACTCACTCCCCATTCTCAGAAGCGCATTCCCAACAGCTCGTTGACTGCGCCGCCCGTTTCGACAATGTCAGAAACACCTCAAGGCGAGCAGGTCCAGGCCGGCAACTCGAGCAGCACGGACCTTTCAACTCCTCGTGAGAGCATGTTCGCCTTCGCCCAGGCTGTCTTCACGGCGAGGAAGCGCGACACCGACCCGCCTATGCGTTCTAGCATGCTGTCTGAACCACGCTCTGCCTCGGCCTCTCAAACGCGTCCAATTGCCAGCTTGACCTCGTCCGAACTGCGGAGCCTCGTTGCCTCCCGCAAAATGGTACACTTCCTCTCATCGCTCCAGCCTTCGGAATACGAGGACGTCCAGCTCTTGGTCGAGCGCACTTACGATCTGTATCGCGCAGAGTATGAGCGCGCGTGGAGAGCGATCGTGCCCGGCGCTGCTCCGGAGTCCTCACAGCAAGCCGGCGGGCAAGTCAGCAACGACGACGCGCTCCTTCTCCACGGGTTCCTCACTGCTGTCCTGGACTGGGTGCCCCTTCCCCAACTTCAGTCGGGCCACCTGATAGACGATGACGAGGACGAAGAGCGAACTGCATCTGATCAAGAGTACGAAGCTCAACAGCGCCGTGTCGTGGATCAGCTCAAAGCCGCAGCCAGCCCTCGAGCTGATCAACCTACAGACGAAGTCACCCAGCCATCAACATCGCAAGCACATGGCGAAAGCAACACGGCCCTATTACAGGGCAGAGCGCAAGCTTTCCAAAAGCTCCTAGATTTGGTCCGCGATGAGAGCGAAACAGCCGACGACCTCACAGAGCGCCTCAATGCCGTAGTGCAGATCAGGTGAGCTGATGACTTCAATCTTTTGCATTCTATGAGGCAGAATGTCTGACATTTGGATCATGTCTCCACATAGCGGGCAACCCTTCCTTCTCACCTTGGACTCCTCCATTGAATTGCGGTATCAGACCAAATACCTGCACGTACTAGGCAAGCGTTGCGTTTTCCTCCTTGAGACTGCCTATCGCTTGCGCTTGATTGTGCAGTATTCCAGGTCTCAAACATCAGCACGAAGCATTTTCCGATCACGAACGCCCCTACAAAACTGGATGAGAATGAAAGATACGGTCGCCGAGATCGGATCTCCCAGCAATAGCCCTACCGACGTGCTTTCTGGAGCACTCCACGGTTTCCAACCTCGGTCTTCCGCTCCGTTATCGAAGTCCTCTGCTCAACGACAAAAGTCCTCAACAGACGACGAGAGAGGCGCCAAATATGATTTCGACGTACTTCGCTTCCACAGCCTGTTCCGGGAACGATTGGCATCTGTGAACGTCCTGAGCACGCTGGGTACGGAAATGGCGGGCTCGGGCTTAACTGGGCTCCCGCGGCCTCGAATGTCACCGTACGCGGCTGCACGATTGGAACGAATGGCACCTGTCGGCGATGGACTGGCCAACGAGAACTTCTGGCGGATGGTCAACAGAGGATTTCCGAATGCTGCGGGCGAAGCTGGCCGAGATGGCGCCGACCTCGTCGAGGCGCTTCAAATCTTCCAACGACGGCGTCGAGAAGTATTCTCGCTTCGCCGTTTCGTTCTGTCCTTTGTGCCAATATCGGTGCAGACAGCAGTCTACAATGCCCTCGTACCTGGAGTCGTTCGAATCATGATCGCCTCTCCCGAAGTCCGTCAGCTGTGGCCCCAGCTCTTGATGCATTCCGGATGGCTACTATTCAAGATTTGCATCCTCATCTCAGTGCTCGCCGCCCGTCTTGGTATTCCTGTTCCGACTGGGCAGGATTATCCCCAGCGCCGTGCCGCTGACGATCAGCAGAACCAGGGCCAAGGTCAAGGCCAAGCACAAGACAACTCCACACAGATGCTCGCTAAGCTATCGACTTTGATCGGATGGCTCGCCTTGGCGGACGATTTACTGGCCTTTGCTGGACTCCCTCCGCTCTCCCTCTTTTGGAAGCTGTATGGTGTCAGTGTCGGTGCCTTTGCATTCATCCTCTGGGACATGGAACGATGGCTCAACCGCCGACTCGAAAGCATCCGCCGAGAACAGCGTCGGGCTCAGAGGGCAAACAACGCAGCAGGGCGAGCTCCGGTGCCAGGACGAGACGCTGACGGCGGGCCACAAATCCAACCAGCTCAGGCTGCTGCTGATGCGGCAGAAGGTGCTCAAGTACAACTGGAAAGGCCAGATGCACATCGTGTCGCTGAACTTGCAACGCCCACGGAAACCGCGGACCAGCCTTCGCCTCCACCATCTTACCCGCCACCAGTCTACGCTCCTCGTCGTATCAGCGTCTTTGCGCGACAACGACGTGATCCTGGTCAGCAGCTTGGTCTCGTAGTGGCGGCCTCTTTGGGACCTGCTCCGCTGCTTACTTATCTCCTGGAGCGGCTTGCATACATCGGGCTCGACCGCGAGGACGAGGAGCTCGGGCTCATCCCCGATCTCGGGTACCGGACCGTGCCATCCTTGATGACAGCACCGGCCTTATCCGTGCATTTTGGCGACCGGATAGGCGTGAGCGATCGGTTCGCGGTGCGCACCGCTTGTGCGCCCCAGAGCGGCAGGTTCGGCTCTTGTATGCGGACATTGAGAGCGAATTCCCGACGGCGATTCATCGGACGGGTCGAGCTCCACTGTCGCTGATTGCGCATACCATGGTCAATGACGGTCGCAGTCACGCGGACATTTTCCAGAGTCTCTTCTTCGAGACGATCTACCGTCTTGTGATGGCTTTTACGCTTATGATCATCAGTCTTGTGCCCGAGTGCGAGATATTGCGACGGAAGGCGATGGATCGCCGGACGGAGCTCTGGAGGAACGCGAGAAGGAGGGAGGTTGAACGGCGGATCAAAGTGGAGGAGTACGAGAGGGAGCGGCAGGACAAGGAAGCGGAAGAGCGGCGGAAATCGCAGCCCAGCTCGACATGACCTGCGGCAGAATCTCAACCTTTTGAACCCTCAAAGAGCACCAGACTATCGACCCAGCAGCACAAGCTTCACACACCAACGCAAGTCAATCCTCATCATGTTCCATGTACACTGCCATTTGCATTGACCTCATTGTAATACATCTCGTCACATCAATCGACCTAGAAACAGACATCCATGGGAGGGAAAGAAGTCAGTCAGTAAGAGCTCAACCCAGAACAATTGGAGACGGGAGGGAGGAATGGGGGTACAAGGGGAAAGCTGTCAGTTGTATATAACCTTTTCTCGACCTTGTTCCAACCCTGGACATGTGTGGGACCGACCCAAGTGCTGCGGGAGAAGGGAGGGATGTCTGGGGAGATACTGCTTCTGATTCCCGCGCGCAACAGCTTTGTCCTGACCTCGAGTCCCTGCCGCAGAACAGAGAACGCGTGCGCATGCGATCACGGTCGCGGTCTCGGACGAATCCAGACCTGCTAGGTGACAACACACGTCCGCGCGCAACGTCAATACGCAAAACAGGGGGTGGTCTCGAGGCGAAACCAGAACGCGGCCGAATACGCAGCGGAAAGAAACCGGAAGACAGCGTCGTCAACCCGAGGCCATCGAACCATCGACCTTCTGCAACCAAGCGAGCGTTCCTTGAGCCGGTATCCCACGACCAGGGAAGGAGCTCACGACGGCTCTTCCTATTGGTAGTTAATGGTTTTGTAACAGTCATCATTGTAGAGTGGAGGGGGAGGGGAAGAGGCCACGCTGTTGATGGGCGAGGCAGATTGTGTACTCACTTTTGTCCACAGCGCTATGCTTCCTCTTGACTTGCGGGTCGCGTCCTTCTTGCTGCCATCGTCGTGGACGAGGTTTGGAAGAACGAGAACTTTTTGGCGGCATGCAGGTGGAGGCTTTTTGCTCGGCCGAGAGAGAGCTCACTCTGCCGTCGGCAATTCACTCATTCCGTCTCAAACTCCGAAGGTCACCTTCGATTTTCGTAATTGGAACAGCATCGCTTCGGACTTTCTGAACAATTGGGCATCGTTTCTCCCTACCGCACCCCTCCCTGATGAAGTAGTGAACGAGTCGCGCTGAATGGCTGGTGGATAACGTCCTTGTTGCACCTCTTCCCGCTATGGGACAGCACAAGGCAGGCTTCTTTTCATTGCGTAACGACCTTTTTCCTCTCATGTATAAAAAGCGACCAGCCTCGCCCAAGTGGTAGAAATCTTAAACCCCCCCCCAATCGCCTCTCCAAGCGGCAGGCTTCAATATAGTTCTGAAGAACATTCACAAGTACTCAAAGTGGAGCCTCGCGCTTCTATTTCCGGTCGGTTAAGAAGACCGCAGCAGTAACAGCAATGCATATCATCCGTCTTTTCTTAAGACATGTGGGAGGTTGTTTCGTACGCAGAGCCAATTCCGTCGGATTGAAGACGGCCGAAATTGCCAACCCCAAGCAGGCGCTCATGTTCGGGAGCTAGAGCAGCGTAGAAGTTCGACAGCTCCATGCAGGAGACCTCCTTGCACTCGAGCACGGCGGATTCGGCCCGGTCCGAAGGAGGTGAACTGCCGTCGAGGGAAGGTGAACCCTGACCGTCGCACCCAAAGTATTCGAGCGCTGCCATGGCGGAAGGGTGCAGTTGTGCTTCGAATGCACAGAGACCTCTTGTCCTCCATCGCGCTGCGAGGGCGGCCAGAGCAGTTCCGAGCAGAACTGGGCAGAACTCATGCTCTGCGTCCGTCGAGGAGGATCCGCGACCCGACGAAGGCCTTCCACTCGATCCATCCGACTCGAATGGTTCCGGCCCCGCCGTCGTCGTTGCTCGTCCGAATCCTCGTCCTCTTCGTGGTTCGAGTTGAGGTAGCTGGTAGGGATGTGAAGGGTTGATCCGAGTGCAGCACTGAAGATGGAAGCGATTGACTTGTTTCCGGAAGGCTTTCCCAGAGCGAAGAGACGAGAAGCCTTTGGTTTTTGGATTCCGTTGGAATTGGCGAGCGGACCTGGCTGGTGGTGCTGCTGCAGCGTCTTGGAGGATACGAAGCAGTTCGCCGCTTGCCGAATTGCCACCAGGCCAGCTCGAACGGAGAGAGCCTGGCCCTCAAGGAGGCAGCGCGCGTTCGCACGCAGATCCGAGAACTCGGTGACACGGCATCCGCGCTCGAATCTTCGGATGTCCTGAATGCCACACTTGCTCACCACACGAGTGAAAAGCTGAATGGTAAGGACGCAGTAAAGTCAGCATGTTGCAGAGTATCAGAAGGAAGGGGGTGACGGATTTACCTTGTTGTCCAAGCCGATCGAGCCGCCAACAGGCACGGCATTTACGAGACGGTCCATCACCGACCATCGATCGTTGCAATAAGCAGCACGTACAATCTTCCGCGCGACACCAGCATCCCAGTATTGCGCCACAGCCAGGTAAGATGGAGCTCGAGAACCGTGTTGCGCAAAGTGGGAGAAGGGGACGAGAGTAGTGCTTTGCGAAGGCTCAAAGTCGCTGTCGACGGCGATGATAAGCACATCATCTGTGCCAAGCTGGAGGATGCCGTCGCCAGGTTCCAGCAGGCAGGCTGTGACGGCAGCAGCATGTGATGAGATCTGGGGTACGACCTTGCAACCTGTTATAGAAGGATGCAAAAGTCCGCTTTTCAGTATGTCTGGTAGCATGCGCAACTCCGACGGGCGAGTGGACGTACCTGTTGCGAATCGATACCGCTGAGAGAGCCATGAGCCGAGTCCGACCGCCTCAGGATGTGTTGAATGATCGACCGAGCCGAGAGAAGTAGCAAGTTGAACTGCTCCATTCCCTTCGAGGATCTTGAGTAGCACTTCATTCCAGTCGGCTCTTTGGCAGTCATAGAGCATGCTGAGCGCAGCCTCGTCAGGTCGCCAGCTGCAAATCAAATAATGATGTGAGTCATTCATGTACGTTGCAGGACATATGTAATGACCGATACTCACCGTGCGACCTCCCCCGTCAGCAAGGTCGTGATCAGCCCCGCCAAGCTGGTTACTCGACCCATACGCAGCCACGGAGACGACAATGGACAACCGCCCTGGTTCGTCCCCTGACCAAGCACATGGCCGGGGCCAGAAGCAGAAGCAGCCAAGTCCGTCTCCGCCGCCAGACGGAACCGCAACAGCGCAGCAGCAAATCTCAGACTGACAGGGTCAACTCTTCTGCGCCGACCAACAACATTCCCCTCATGTCCGTCAACCAGCGTACCCGAGGCGTTCGAAGCAGCTCGCGAATGGAAGTTCTGGTCGAGTTCTTCCCAGACTTGTTGGATTGTGATGGCTTCCGAGTCGAGGGTCCAGTCGTTGATGTTGGGATGAAGGGAGTCGCGAAGAAGGATGGACAGCCGAGTTGGGCGGCCAGTGGTTTGTCTGGTTGGAGAGTCTTGAGGAGGGTCGCGGCGGTATTGCTCAGGAGGATGGGTACGTCGACCTATAATGGGTGAAGATCAAGGAAGACCATATAAGGTCAGCTCAACAGGACGAAGGTCAATTTGGCCCCAGTCTTCTTTGATCAGTCACTTACCGATCCGCTGACTCCAATGGTTCCGATGCGGCCCATCAGACCGTAAGTAGGCGATGATTCTGTGACAGCCGATGCGGAATCGCTCTCCTTGTCAGGAGACGACCGACCGGACGAAGCTTGAGAAAGAGCTTGTAGCAGTGCGTCCAACGCACGGACGATGACTCCGACAGGCGTCATAGCAAAGTCTCGAGGACGTGCTTCGTCAAAGGTGGATAGCTTGTAAGAACCTCGTTTCGTCCTGTGTAAGCGGGGGGAAATTAGCAGAAGTAACGGTGAGCGGAAACCGATGTCTCAGCGAGATACGGAGTATCTACGCACTGAAACTCCGGGAAGTCCTCGTCGAACTTGATCGTCTTCTGCCAGAGGCCGCGGCTGTGAGCGCCATTCTCACTCGCTGGCTGTGTCGGCTGCTGTAGCTGATCTTGGTTCTGGGTGATCGAGCATAATGGTGATGTTGTAGGGTCGTAGACGAGAGCACTGAGTTGGTGAAGCTGCAGGTCGATGGCTAGGACGAGATGACCAGGCCTGTCGTCCGATGACATGGTATGAATGCGGCCTGTAGGAGAGAAGAGAAGGAGCAAGAGAACAAAAAGGGAACGAATGGGGCTTGGGAACACATGACGAGAAGAATGGCAACTGCGATATAAGAAAGAGAAGAGGAAGAGAAAAAGGGGAGGGTCAGCGATGAGTCGTCGCCGGGACAACCGAAGAAGAGATCTCCCCCATTTTTCATGTCCTGATGGGCTGAGAGATGGGACAACCGGTCCAATTCCGGACAGAAGCTTTGGATGAGTTGCGTTGTGGGAGGACGTCGTGCGCCGTATGTCCTCAACCTCATCATCAACCTCATCAACTCGTCACCCAGATGTGGGCTGCACCTCATCTCCGATACAAAGGCGACAGGGCCAACTCATTTCGACCGATGGGAAATTCTCTTCGATCCGCTTCGGCTGCACGCTCGGAGGACGGATAAGAAGGTTGGAACGTGTCACTAACGGAAATCTGTGCTTGGATACGGAGGAATAGATCTGGCGGGTCGACTGCGTTCGCTCGAGGCGTACCATTTCAGCGGGGGTGCATCTGAAGATTGGGATTGTGTTTTTCCGAAACGAATCGAGTCTGGAAGTGTTACACATGCTGTTGCCTGAGGAATGGGAACGAGCTCATGCCGCAGAAAGGAAGTTGTTTGACTTGATCTTTGCCTTGTTTGCCTTGCGCAACTCTGCTCTTTGGCGTGCCTCGTCTCGAGCGGCAGCTTGTTGAGCCTGAGCCAAAGCGACGGCGGGATCGTACGTCTGTGGGGCGCTTTCGATGGTAACCTCCTCTCCAAGAGTTGCCGAAGCAGCGGCGACGGCAGCACGCTCAGCTCCGCCTTGACGTGCGCCTTTGGCGGCAGCGGCGATAGCTGCGCGCGTGGCAGCACGTTTTGCTGACTCTGCTTTGGCGCGGAGTTCCTTCATTGCCTTCTTCTGTGCGACACGAAGTTCACCTTTGGTCATGTTTCCGCCGCCGGTGATGGAGAGGCCTCCGGAACTTGAGGTGGAGGATGTTTCGACGAGGGACCATAGCCAGGCTGGGTATTCTTCGTCTGGCAAGGCGACGGGTTCTGCCTTGTCCTTGAAAATGCCGAGACCGGAGAGCACGGTGCCAGGAGGACAGGCTGATACGTTTGGGTCGGACGCTGAGTGGAGAGTGAGGAGCTAGCTCAGTAAAGAGTTGGCATTTAGCTACGATGATTGCAAAAAGTACTCACATTCTACGAGCTTGACGCCGGCAGATGCTTTTGAACCGTCATCAGACTTTGCTGGTCCCTTCGCTGCGCCCTTGACTGCTTTTGCGAATGATGCTGCTGAGGTGTGGAACGCGGCTGTGTTCCGTTGGAAGAGTGCTCTTGAGGAGAGTGATGAGGAGGAGGATGCTGTTAATGTTGACGAAGGTCGGAGTCGGCGTGCTGCATATGAGCAAGAGGCGGTTGCGCTTGAGCCTGCGCTTGAGGCAGATGCTGCGAGATGCGCTGCTGTTGCTGATGCGCTGCGTCCCAATGTCATCGTTGCCTTCTGCATTTGCCTGTTGTCCTCTGCGAAGAATCTTTGGAAGCTGCCTTTCGCTGAGTGAAGGTCGGGTGGTGGTGGTGGTGAGTTTCTTGTGACCCTGTAGTCTGTGGTCTGGGAGTTTTGCCCTCCACATAAGACTATGGAATTCCCACGCGCCTCCCACACGATGGCTGGTTGCGCTCGGACCAGTCAGCAAGTCAAGTTGATCGACGCTGATCGCTGATCTCTCGACCTCGCCTCCATCGTCTAAGAACACTCTGAGCTGACTGCCTAAAGGAAACGCTGTGAACGCTGTTGAATGCTGCGCACTGTTCCTGTCGCTTCTCTCGCGTCTGCGATTCGTCGTGCATCTCCATCTGGACTCATAAGAACAGCAGCTTCACTCTCGCAACAACCTCGCTCTCTCATCCGCAGCTACCATCTCATAACTGCTACTAGTACTCTTACTCTACCAACACACCATACCCACAGGATCAGCCCACTCCACTCCCTCGCATCCTCAATCACAGATCCATCTGCAACCAGCACAGCGCTCGACATGCCCAGCACAGCTCCCACAGACCCCTTCCCCATCAACGGCATTCTCCCCAAGGAGTCCACCAACGCCCTCGCCTTCAAGCAGAAGTACGGATACGATGGCACAGGTGTACGCGTAGCCATCCTTGACACTGGTATTGACCCCGGCGCATTGGGTCTTGCCGGAAAGGACAAGGTCGTAGATGTCATCGACTGCACCGGCTCAGGTGACATCGCCCTCACATCCGTCACACCAGAAGCGTCCGCGGCCAAGACGGGAACCATCGCCTTCAAATCACCCGTCACTGGACGAACTCTTCTTGCCAGTAAGGAATGGAAGAACCCCACCGGCAAGTGGAAGACCGGCACAAAGGCTGCTTTCCAAGTCTGGCCCCAGGATCTCATAAAGCGCATGACCGCTGCCCGCAAGAACGCTTTCACCATCGAAATCAGTCGATTGCAGGCAAAGCTTCAGCATGAGCTACTCAGCATCGATGGGCCCGCGTCTGGTTCGACAAAAGCTGCCGCCGAAGCCAAGGCACCCTCCGACGCCAAGAAGCCAGACGCTGACGTCAGCAAGGAGAAGGACCAGGCCGCCAACGGACGCGCACAGAAGATTCAGGAGATCAAGGCGCGCATCTCTGTCCTCGGAGAGCTCGCCTCCATCCCCGACCCAGGTCCCATCCTCGAACTCCTCACCTGGCATGATGGTACCCACTGGCGCACTGTCGTAGGAGGAGCAGACGAGCTCCGCACTGTCCCTTCCTCCGATCCAGCCTCACCTCCTTCGGTCTACGACCCTTCCAAGGGCTTCGAGGGAACACCCCGCGCATCTCTTCTCGCCGACGAGGTCATCGACCTCTCTGGCAAGAAGCCCATGGCTGACTTCCGCATCGAGCGTCACTGGGAAGAGTCCGATCCCGTCAGTCTCATGACCTACAGTGTCAATCATCTCTCTACTCGTACCGGTCTCGAATTTGCGGAGGAGGCTGATGCAGACGATGACATTAAGGCTCTCAGTTTGGTCATTGCTGCGGGTAGTCACGCCTCTCACGTCGCTGGTATCGTCGCGGCGCGTCGCGATTATGTGGAAGGTGGGGAGAAGGAAGAGGACGTACGCTCGCACGATGGCGTAGCTAGTGGAGCTCAACTCGTCTCGCTCAAGATAGGTGACACGCGTCTCGGTTAGTAAACTCTCTTACTGTGCTCGCACAGCGTCATCGTTGTTCGCTGATCCTCATGTCCGGTTACAGGAAGCATGGAGACCCAACAGGCTCTTCTGCGCGCCGCCCAGGCTATTCTCGCAACAAAGTGCGACGTCGCCAACCTTTCTTACGTGAGTTCTCGTATTCATTCCTGTTACCTATCTCGCCCGAAAGCTTTGCTCACACTTCCCACACTTCCGTATGTCTGTCTCCAGGTGAAGCCAGTGCATTCGGCGTGGACAACCGGGGTGCCTTTGTGGAACTGCTTCGGGACATCGTGATCCGTCAGCGCGATGTGGTCTTCGTCAGCAGCGCAGGCAATGCCGGGCCTGCACTTACCACAGCTGGTGCTCCTGGTGGAACGACGAGTAGGTGAGCATTCAGCGAACGCGTAAATCGGCGAACTCGACTACACAATGCTGATTCTTCCATTTCCACTTTAGTGTTCTGTCTGTTGGCGCTTGGGTCGATGCGGGAAACATGCAGAGGCGGAGTACGCGCTCATTGAGGACGTTCCTAGCTCGGCGACGACGTGGTCCTCCCGTGGCCCGACATCGGATGGTCACATCGGCGTCAGCGTCTACGCACCGGGGGCCGCGATCACGTCCATCCCCCGGTACTGCCTTCAGGCGACAATGTTGGCCAACGGGACGTCTATGTCGTCCCCCTCTGCGGCCGGATGTGTCGCTCTAATCGTCAGCGGTATGAAGAAGGAGGGGATCCCTGTCACGGCGACTCGGATAATCAAGGCTATCATCGCTACCGCAAAGGATGTTGGGGATCCTTTGGGCGTTCCATTCATCCAGGTAAGCTTCAGACAACAGCCAGACAAATTGTAACGCGATTGGATCTGACTTTTCTCACTGTTCCGAACAACAGACTGACAAGGCTTTTGAGTACATTCGCGAACACAAAGACCGACCGGACCAGGATGCCGAATTCCACGTTTCCGTCACGCCCGCCGGCAAGATGCCCGGAAACGCAGGCACCGACAAGCGCGGGATCTACCTGCGAGAGAAGCACGAGACTCATCGGCTTAGCCAGTACACAGTCACCATCAAGCCTTCGTTTAACAAACCTCACGAGACGGAGAAGGCGCTGAATCTGCAGATCAAGTGTTCGCTGTCTGCCACGGAGTCGTGGATCCAGGTGCCCCAGTTCCTACTGTTGGGCGGAAACGGACGCTCCTTCGAAGTTCGTGTTGATCCGACCTCCCTCGAGCCTGGCCTTCACCATGCTCGCATCGAGCTGTGGGATGCGGACACACCCGGCTTCAAGCTGGCCGACGTACCTGTCACCGTCGCCAAGCCCATCGTCCTACGATCGAACCCGTTCAGTCCTACTCTGCGCTTCGACAACGTCGCGCTTTCTTCGGGCAAGGTCGACCGGAGGTACATCAGTGTACCCGAAGGCGCCACGTGGGCCGAGATCCGATTTGCGACGAAGAACCACGGCGTTGCGGATGCGAAGGCACGTCTTTGGCTCACGTGTGTCCAATTGGAGCCTCATCGCCGTCTGGGCGAGTGTGAGCATGCCTCTGTTCTGAGTCTGACGGAGGGTGAGCCTCGGGTTCAGAAGTTCCGCGTCAGGGGCGGTCTGACGATGGAGGTTGTGCTTGCTCAATTCTGGGGACAGCGGACTCCGTTCGAGCTGGACTTCAGCATCGACTTCCATGGGATTCAGACGAGCCAGGTCCTTGCAGGTCGGGAGGAGACGACGATTGTCGGTGGGGAAGGGATTGCGCGGATCGACTGTGTGTCGAACTTACGTCCTGAGAAGTTCTCACCTACGCTTTCGTTTGAGTGGAGGCGGAGCTTTGTCAGGCCGGAGAGCAGTGTTGTTCGGCCTCTGTTGACGGAGAGGGATTTGATGCCGACGGGACAGCATCTTTGTGAGGCTGTGTTGACGTATCCGCTTTCGTTGAAGGAGGCTGGGAGTGCACTCAAGCTTGGTTCGCCGGTTTCTGGGAACTTGTACGACAATGCTGTGCCGATGTTGATCCAGGTGCGTCTCCATATCTGTTCCTGATGCTATGTGGTGTCGATACTGACCATCGTGTCTTTTGCATGCAGATCTTCGAGAAGCACTCGAAGAAGCGCGTTTGGTTCGGGGATGTTTACCCTAAGGAGATTTCGGATCTTGGCAAGGGTGACTTTGTCATCAAGATTCAGTTGCTGGCTGCCAATGTGTCTGTGCTCAATGGGTGAGTTGAAGTGCTTTTGAACGGGTCCCACGATTGAGATCGGCCCTGTACTGACAGGTTTTCCTGTCTCACGTTCATAGGCTCAAGAACATGACGCTCACCATAGACCAGAAGTTGTCGAAGGGCAAGGAGATCAAGCTCGACCTGTATGACCACCACGTCGACATGTTCTCGGAGACGAAGCCGGCGTCCTTCAACGGGAGCATTCAATTGCTGCCTGGTGAAATGAAGACGCTGGTGCTCAACACGGACTTGCAAGGGGACAAGGTGCCTAAGGAGGCGCAGCCTGGTGATCTCCTTCTCGGCCAGTTCGGATTCGACAAGGGTCAGTCGACGTTGCGCTACATAGTGCCACCCTCGGTGAAGAAGGAGAAGGACGAGACGAGCGGGCCGCGGCGGCCGAGAAGGAAGGCGTCGCTGAGCTGATGACGGGTCTCGTCAGTCAGATCAAGGACGAGAAAGAGAAGAAGGCCTTCCTGGACCGACTCGTATCTGAGCACCCGAAGAACCTGGGTGTGCTCGTCGCCCGACTGGCTGCGCTGGATGCGGACAAGGCTGAGAATGCGGCGGAGGTGAACTCGGCTGCGGATGCGATTCTGGCCGAAGTGGACGAGGATGCACTCAAGCTTTGGATTGCGACGAAGGCTGCTCCTGCGAGTGAGCTCGATGGGGAAGCGAAGGCGGAACAGAAGCTGAATGAGAAGCGGAAGGAGGCTGTCTTGGCTGCGTTGAACGCGAAGGCACGGGCGATTCTGTGCAAGCAGAGTCAGGGTGGGGAATCTTCTTCATCTTCGCCGGCAGCGGGTCCGCAACCTTTGCCTGCGGAGGCTGAGGCGCTCTACTTCCGTCTCAGAGCTTACCTGGGTCCTGCCTCGTCTGCGACGGGCCAGCTCAAGTACCGTCAGTTGGCACTTCGCCATCTCGTTGGACGCGGGTGGTACGGCCAAGCCCTGTCGCTTGCGCGAAGTGTGGCTAAGGAGCTGGGCGCGGGCAGTGGTGCGGAGGAGTGTGCTGAGTTGGATCGGGTGCGTGGGTTGGAGAGGGAGCTTGTGGGGAAGGGGAGGTTGGGGTGGGATGCTGTTGCTGCTGTTGTGGATCGGAGGTATGTTGTTGATTCGCCCAAGTCGTATGCTGACTTTTGAAGGAGGGGTCCGCGGCGCTGGTGATCAGTATTATGCTACATTCTCAACGCTCGTAATGAAGACGGCGAGGTTCATTTTCTCAGACCCGTAGGAGAGGAATGGACAGATGGTCAATCGAGGCGAGGTTGCGAGGACACATACATACTCGAGATGATCGACCAGGCTCGAGGAGCGAGCGTGCCAGCCCGTTCTGACCGGAGTCTCGACCCGTTCAGGACGATGACAATTTTCCCAACGAAAAAGATGGGCGATCCCTGCTACAGAAACATTTTGTATGATCGACAGACGAGTGGAGATTTTAAGGTGCGAAAAGAGGAAGTGCGGGGGCACTACTGAGGCGAAGGGCGAAGGGCGAGCATCAGGCATCAGGCATCAGGCATCAGGCCGGGAGCAAAGGCAAAGTCCAGGGCTTTGGGTGTGCTTTTTAGCCGAAAAGCAGGCGGCAGTGCAGTACATATGTATGTAGAGTGGTCTGGTGTGCAAGCTGATGTGGGTTCCTGGATTTCCGGCCTTTGCTTGGTCGTTCCAAAGGTTCACGTTCTGTACAGCCGTAGAGACTCGCGCTCCCTCACAAAATCTCCAGCAGCAGCCTCCCAGAGTCCAGCAGCATGATGCACCCATCGGTGAATTTCTTCTGTCTTGCGGTACCTTTCGTCTGGAGATCTCGCTGCTGCTGCTGCTGCTGCTTACTGCTTGCTTGCCGCGCTTGCGGTCGGCTTAAGGTGTGAGTCGGGGCTGTCGTCGCGTGGGTTGTAAGCTTCCGGCGGGTGCGGCTCCGTGTAGTCTCGGTGTGGAAGATCAGTAGGATAGATACGAAGAGCTGGATTTTGCGAAGCGCTGCGTGAGCGTGAGCCTGAGCGCTGAGCGCTGAGCGCTGAGCGCTGAGCCTGAGCTGGCTGGAGCTGCGAAGGAGACAGAGGAGGCTGGAAGCTGGAAGAAGAAGTAGCACGCATACTTCGATTGAGTCTATGGCCTATGCACAACGTCCGAGCATGCTCTTCCTTCGTCCCGACCGTAATCTAACTCAGGACCAAGGGTTCGCCGGCGAAGCAAGTACATAGGCAGCTGGATGGAACTCTGAACGCATGAACATCAGCTCTCTTGTCTGTCCAGAATCTATGTATGTATACAGGAGAGATCGGAGGCTGGGGCTGGCTGGTTCGATGGAGAATCCAGATGGATTGAGAGTGAATTCAAGTTGAGCTGCGCCCTTGACAACCTTTCCCGAGAGTGGACAATGAATTCGAATGCAGTTGCTTCTTCACCTTGCTCCTCCTTGCCAACCATCTCCATCTCCATCTCCATCTCCATCACCACCATCACCTCCTCCTCCTTCCTCCCTCTCCCTCATCATCCTCATCAACCTCTTTCCTCTTTCGCAGCTGAAGGTGAGTGAAGGGTGTTGGCATGGGGTCTCGTTGCCGAACTGAGACCAGAGAGACTCACCTGAACGGAACGGTACTTGCTCAACAGGCGAACCATCCATCATTCGATTACTTTTTCACAGACGGAGTGCCCAACCCAGTTTGTCTTTCGCTTCCGTTTGCAGCACAAGCACACAGGAAAACAGCAGTTTCAGACCAGCTTCATCTCCCTGCCTGCTTCGACTTACTCGCCAGCCCCCGCCTGCGTCGTCCCAAGTCCCAACCAGATCGGCAGTCAGCACACGCACGGCTCTCTCTCTCTCTCCAAGTCTCACCCGCTCGCTCCTCCTCAAAGGTGAGTTCCACTACTACTCTTCCGCAACCAGCAGCAACTGCATGAGCTGATCAACGATCAACCCAAATTCCCATCCCCTTCCCCAAATACGAATTCTCCATTCATAAATTGGTTCAGACTGTAGCGGCGGCCAGACTCATCTAGCTAGCGAACCCATTCAGCATCTCTGACGCTCTCCATCGTTATAGTGGAACTTGGGAGACCGAGATAGACGGAGTCTAACTACCCGGACATCACCTCGCACTATAGCACTACCCACTACTGCCACCTGTTGGTTTTCTCCATTCCCTCAATTCCCATCCAACCACCACCTCAGCCACTCCCCTCCAGCAACACTGCCATGCCAAGCTCACTTGGTCACGGCTCCTCATCTTATCCCCCTACCTCATCCCGCTCCGACGACCCCCTCTCTTTCTCTAATATCCCAGCATCCCGCAACGTTCTCCCTCCCAGTGCACCCTCTTCCCAAGACCACCACTCAAGAAACATCACCTCTCAAGACTCAACCAGAAGGAAGAAGCGACAGTATCTCCCAGGACAGATCGGTTCTCCTCCCCTAATATCCCAGACGTTCTAGGATCAACATCAACTCCCACCCCGCTCGCAAACGTACCCGTACACGAACGATCCGCAAGGGAACAAGGCGAGTCCGTATTGCGTCGACACAGCAGAGACATCATCATGGAGCGTCAAAAGTACCAGCAGGAGCAAGAGCAGCAGTACTATCAGTACCAGCAGCAGCAGCAGCAGCAACAACAGCAGCAGCCGCAGCAGTACCAATATCAACAGGCTCCCCAAGCTCACAAGGTCATAGCCCTACCTCATATCCTCCCACATCAAACCGCTCCAATGAGCCCCCACAGTTCTCTCAAGAACATGACCCAGCACCCCGCTACAACACCCTCCAACGGCAGTCCAGCACAGACAGCACCCGTCTTGGCCACACCGACGAGAAGGCTGCAATGCGTGCAGCCAACGAAGCATACGCTGGCGGTAGCGCTTCCCCCGCCGACAGCAAGAAGCTAGAAGGCAGTGGCAAATCAGAGGAAGACCACCGCGACACCCACAGCGCCCACGTCTCCATCGAGACAAAGGATCAACCAGAGCCCTACCGTGCCAGCATGCGTGATCTCTTCCGGTACGCCACCGGGTGGAATCACTTCTTCAACATGTGCGGCATCACCAGTGCCTGCATTGCCGGTGCCTCTCAACCCCTCATGACCATCGTCTTCGGTAACCTCACAACAAGTTTCCTCAACTACCAGGCATCCCTCATCCAAGGGCCCGAGGCCATCGAGGCAGCACGGGCAGAGCTCCAGGGCAAGGTCAACGAGGATGCTCTCTTGCTCGTCTACATCGGTCTTGCCATGTTTGCGGCTACCTACATCTACATGGCCACCTGGGTCTACTCGGGAGAAGAGATCACTCGGCGGATTCGTGAAAAATACCTGGCTGCTATCCTTCGTCAGGAAATTGCGTACTTCGACACCCTCGGTGCTGGTGAGGTCACCACCCGTATCTCATCCGACATTCAACTCATTCAGGAAGGTATCAGTGACAAGATTCCCATGAGTGTCATGTTCCTCGCCACCTTCGTCACCGGTTTCGTCGTCGCCTATGTCCGCTCATGGAAACTCGCCCTCAGCATGACCAGTATCATCCCCTGTGTCATGATCTCAGGTAGTGTGATGAATGTCTTCATCGCCAAGCTGCAGCAGCTCGAACTCGACCACGTCGCCCATGGTGCCACCTTGGCTGAGGAGGCCTTTGGTACCGTTCGAACCGCCAAGGCTTTCGGTATCGAGACCCGTCTCGTCGAGCTCTACGATGAGGACAACAAGCGGTCTACCAAGACTGGGTTCAGGAAGGCCATCATTTCCGGTATCGGTCTTGGTATCTTCTTCTTCATCATCTACTCCGGATACGCACTTGCCTTCTACTTCGGCTCCAAGCTCATCGCCGACGGCGAGATTGCGTCCGGTGTGGTCATGAACGTCATCTTCTCCATCTTCATCGGTGCCTTCAGTATGGCGTTGCTCGCTCCCAACATGCAGGCTCTCTCATACGCCCTCGGTGCGGGCGGCAAGATCTTCGAGACCATTGACCGCGAACCGATGATCGACTCTTCTTCCAACGAAGGCTTGCAGCCTCAGTACTGCGAGGGAACTCTGCATCTCCACCGTGTGGACTTCTCGTACCCGGCCCGTCGCGATGTTCAGGTCTTGTCGGACTTCAGTCTGCACATCCCTAAGGGCAAGGTCACCGCCCTGGTCGGTGCATCCGGTTCGGGCAAGAGTACGATTGTGCAGCTTGTGGAGCGGTTCTACGACCCTGATGCAGGTGCGGTGTTGATGGACGGTGTGGATGTCCGTAACTTGAACCTTCGGTGGATGCGAACGCAGATCGGTCTTGTTTCGCAGGAGCCTACTTGTGAGTTGCTTTCCTACTTGTGTTGCAGCATTCTTGTGCTCGATTCCTGACAGTAGAAACTTGCCTACCGGCTTCTGGTCTACTCCCTCCTTCCTTCCCTCTACAGTGTTCTCGACTTCCATTCGTGAAAACATCGAGCACGGTCTGACGAACTCTCAGTACGCCGGCCTTCCCGATGATCAACGGTACGACCTCGTGGTACAAGCTGCGAAGATGGCGAATGCACACGAGTTCATCCAGCAACTTCCCGAGGGCTACGACACCATGGTCGGTGACCGAGCCATCTTGCTTTCCGGTGGTCAGAAGCAGCGTATTGCGATTGCCCGTGCGATTGTCAAGAACCCGCGCATCTTGCTTCTCGACGAAGCTACTTCGGCTTTGGACACGGCTAGTGAGGGTGTTGTCACGGAGGCGCTTGAGAAGGCGTCGAAGGGCCGCACCACGATCACCATTGCTCATCGGCTCAGTACCATCAAGAACGCGGACAAGATTGTCGTCATGGGCAAAGGTCGCATCATTGAGCAAGGCACACACGATTCTCTGCTCGCGAACCCGGACTCCGCCTACTCTAGCTTGGTCTCTGCCCAAAAGATTCAGGCCAACACCGAGACTCAGCTGATCTACGATGACGAGGACGAAGTTTTCATTGCCGCTGCCAAGGAGAGGGTTCGTCGGAACAGCATGACATCTCGTGCCAGTTCCCGACTCAGTTTGAGCTCGCTCATTCTCCGCAAGCGCCGGGAGGAAGAGGAGGAGGACGAGAGCACGGAGAAGCGTCCCGGTGTTGGATACCTGTTCTACCGCCTTGTCAAGATCAACAGGGAATATCTGTGGACACTCTACATCCCGGTATTGTCTGCGCGTTCGCCTGTGGTGCGGTCTACCCGGCCTTCGCCATCCTGTTCGGTCGTGCTCTGGAGAACTTCTCCAAGTGTTCGCAGCCCGTCGGGACGAACTGCCCGCAACCGTTCCGGGACTCGATGCGACACGAGGCCGACCTCAATGCGCTTTGGTTCTTCCTGATCTCGATTGTGGCCACGCTGGCTGTGGCGATTCAGACGCACAACTTGATGGCTGCCAGTTCGATCCTTTCCGAGCGGTTGCGCAAGATGCTCTACCAGGCTTACCTCCGCGCCGACGTTGCCTTCTTCGATGACGAGTCGCACTCTTCGGGTGCGTTGACCAACAACTTGGCCGACTTTGCGCAGAAGATCCAGGGTCTTGTCGGTGTCACGCTCGGAACAATCATCCAGTCGTTCGCGACGCTGATTGTCGGTTTCATCATTGCGCTTGCGTACGGGTGGAAGCTGTCGCTTGTGGTTATTGCCTGCACGCCCTTGACGCTTTCGGCTGGATTTGTGCGGTTGCAGTTGGTTGTGTTGAAGGATGTGAAGATCAAGAAGGCTCACGAGGGTGCGGCTCAGCGTGCTTGTGAGGCTGCCAACTCGATCCGAACGGTGGCGTCGTTGACGAGGGAGGACCAGTGCTTGGCTATCTACAAGGAGGAGCTCAAGGAGCCTGGGCGTGTCATTCGGAATACGGCCTTCGTTTCCAACGTGCTCTACTCGATTTCGCAAGCCCTGGCTTTCCCCGTCATCGCCCTGGCCTTCTGGTACGGTTCCAAGCTGATGATGCGGGGCGAGTACTCCTCCGGCTCGTTCTTCACCATTCTCACCTCGGTCGTCTTCGGTTCGATCCAGGCTGGTAATGTGTTCAACTTCGTACCGGATATGAGCAATGCCCGCGCTGCTACGGAGGCGTCGCTCAAGATGATCGACAACGTTCCGGACATTGACTCGGATGCGATGGGTGGGATCAACTTGGACGACTGCCAGGGCCACATCAAGTTTGAGAATGTGCACTTCCGGTACCCTACACGGACGTATCAGAAGGTGCTTCGTGGACTCAGCTTGGAGATCCGGCCCGGTAGCTTCAATGCGATTGTCGGAGCGAGTGGATGTGGTAAATCGACGATGATCCAGTTGATCGAGCGGTTCTACGATCCGATTGCTGGTTCGGTCGAGATCGACGGACACAATGTGACGGATCTGAACCTGTCGTCGATCCGGAAACACATGGCGCTCGTCTCGCAGGAGCCTACGCTCTACCACGGCTCGATCGGGTTTAACATCCGTCTGGGTGCTCTGGATCCTGACAGCGTTACGCTCAACCAGATCCGACAGGCCTGTGCGCAGTCGAACATCCTTGACTTCATCGAGAGCTTGCCGGATGGGTTCGACACTGAGGTCGGTGGACGGTCGACTTCGCAGTTGTCGGGTGGTCAGAAGCAACGTATTGCGATTGCGCGAGCGTTGATTCGGAATCCGAAGATTCTATTACTCGACGAGGCCACGAGTGCGTTGGACAGCACGAGTGAGCGGGTGGTGCAAGATGCGCTGGACAAGGCTGCTCGGGGTCGGACTACGATTGCGATTGCGCATCGGTTGTCGAGTATCAGTAAAGCTGATCGGATCTTTGTGTTGAAGGATGGTGTGGTTGCTGAGAGTGGCACACATTCGGCGTTGATGCGACTGGGTGGCATTTATGCGCAGTTGGTATCGCTCCAGACACTGCAGGATGAGGACTCCTAAATGGGGGACTCGGGGAAAGGAGACGGTGGCGAGCTTGATGCTGGGCCGTTTTTCTTCCCTTTCTCTTCCCATCCGATTCCGATCGCTTTCTTCGCTCCCGCACATACAGCCCGGTTACGGTGTCCCTTCGGTTCAAGATGCGTGTTTATAGGTTCTCTTCGCTCTTTTCACTATCCCTCTCGACATCCTCGCTCTCTCTCGCTACGACCACGCCCGCCTGGTTCACTGCTCGATTTTCCTCGATGCCGACTCTTCGGTTTCTTTCTCTCTCTCACTCTCTGCTTCGCCCCTCTGGTTTCCCTACAAGCAATTCGAGCGGATCACTACACCACACACACACACTCAAGATTCTACACTCACACACACTCATTCACACACTTTTATCTTTCGTCGTTCGGATTACGTCGCTTCTTCATTCGCCATTTCAGGAACGCCAAAGCTTGGATCAACATCCTTTCATTCACTTCCGAACGGGCTTTGCAAAGGAGGATCCTTCGCTCCCCGCTCGACCCCCTCTCTCTCCACACTCATTTCTACCTTTTTTTTATCTACTCTACACACACACTACACCCAGACACATTCTCTTATCTTCCTCTCCCCCTCTCTCTCTCTCGTTCCAGACACTCTCTCTCCAAGTTCTCCAGAGGGTGGCTCTGCCTCCTTGAACCTTTTCGGCTTCTCTTTCTCCCTTCCTTTTCTGTAATCCAAAGACCCAAGTCGAATTTCCTTCCACGTCGATGCTGTCTGTTTGAGTGTGAGCTTGACTTGAGACGATGCTGATACTGGATGTCGAAACATCCAGAGCCTGTGGCATGCCTGCCTTGATGTTGGAAGCGCAACCTGCGACTCTTTGGGTATGCTCTAGAGAGATGCGAGATTCTGCTACTAGACTTCGCCGTTGAAGATTTCAGATCTTGAACCAGGGCCGTGGGTGGGTAGACATCGATGCCTTGCTGTTGCGGGTTGTACCCGTGTTCGTGGGCAGCTTGAAGCTTGTGAGTTGGATCGCAGCAGAAACTTGGAAAAATGCAGAACATTCCAGCAGACGATCTATCCGGTATGTAGGAAGACTCACAGTATACGAGTACACCACAAGAACCCAATTCTTGTGCCGCATCAACCCGCTGGCTTCGATCCCGTACATATCCTCAGTGGAATGCAGGCAGAACGCAACTCCCACGTTGGGCTAGGTCAAACAAAAGGATGGCGCATCGGATTACCCGTGACAAAGTTGTGAAAATGGATGGAGAAGAAGAAGCAATTGAATCGTCCGTAAGTGGTCGAGAGGAAAAAGAGGAAAAGGGGGAAGTCAAAGATGAGGGCTCGGGCGAGTTGTCAAAAGCGACGAAAGCTATCACTCAGCCTTGCCAAACAAAGCGCGGCGCAACAGCGAAGGAGCACCAGGGCTCTTTCCCCGAAGATCCTTCGCCTTGAATTCTTGACAGTTCGAGGTGACACCGGCCTTGTGAGGCCGGGGGATGGGGGTCTGACCTTGATACCAGCGCTGGCCCTTGTAAACACCAGGGAACTTGCCGTCCGTGGCGTCGCAGTTCTCGAATGTGCCAGCCTCGTATTTACCGGGATGGTTCCACGCGGAGCCTTGCTCTGGAGAAGAGAGAAAAGCTGGGGGTTAGTATCGGGCATCAGGAATGAGAGTGCTGGAGGATTTTTTTGGACTCGCCGTCATAAATGTGAGGGCAAAAGTTGGCTGCATTGGGGCCGTCGCGGCATCCTCGGAAGCTGAATTCGTTATAGCCGATGAAGGATGACCATTCCTTGAGCTGTAGGATGATGAGGATAGAAGAGAACTTCAGTGTCCGCACAAGAAGGAGAAGCTGGTATACATAGCACGAACCTGAATGTAGTCTTGAGGGTTGCTACCGTAAGCATTGGTGAAGACGAGGCCTCCGACGGGGTTGCCCGAGCCTGTTGGGGAAAATAGTGAGTCTCAACAAATCAGTGACAATCCAGAACACATCCGCCAGCAGCAAGAGAACGTACCGTCAGCTCCATGGGGGTCTAGTTCGCCGCCGTCATCGCCGGGAGCAACATTGATCTTCGTGCAGTCGCAAAGACCTGTAACCTGGACGAAGCTTGGCGTTTTGCGGAACTGAGCTCCCTTGATTGTGCCCTTGGGAATCAATCGGGTACCGTAGCCGCTCTTGGTGCAGTAGGCCACGACGTCGCGTTCTCGGTCGCCGATAGAGGCTGAGTACTGGGGGGCCCAAAGGCAGAAGTCGGTGACTTTAGGAAGTGAGAACGGAAAGGTCAGTGTGGTCTGTTGGGGGACCGATGGCCTGCATTCCCGGAGTGGAGCGGAGCTTACCGGAGTTGATCACGGCAGTTTGGCTGAATCAAGTAGAGAGAAAAATCAAGAGCGAGGTTCAATGATGAAAGGTGTTGTCTTCATGAATGACATTCGAACAGGCTCACCATTTAGCCTTGGGGTTCGACTCGCCGTACGTCTTCACGCAGTCGTTAACTCCAGCCTGACCATGGGCACTGTCGGTGGTGTGGGGAAGCTGGTGGATGTTGTAGTCAGCCTTGACCGAGGTCGCAAGGGCAAGGAGCAGAGCTGTGGTCAGGCCGAGGAAGGAGTTGGACACCATCGTGCTGGAGGAGTAGTGGGGGAGGCAAAACAAAAGAAGTGGAAAGGTAGAAGAAAAGGAGCAAGAAGGATGTGGAAAGAGAATCTCTGGAAATGTAGAGGTGAGCAGAGGTCTTAAAGGGAGTGTGGGAGCAGCTGGAAGAGGAAAGATGAGCAGAAAGGGGTAGGGGGGGAAGGTGAAGGTGAAGGAAGAAGCGGGTCAGCACTGCCTCTTCTTATACACAGACACAGCCCATCGCGGCCCCGAGTGCGTCGCTGCAGAGGTCGGTCGATTGCCGCGTCTCATCTCACTTCGTCTCTTCCCTTCGCGGTGTGCCGGAGTGCTTGCCGAGTGACAACACCCGAGGCACGCCCCTGATTGTGGTAAGCGGGACACCTCATCTCCTTGGGAGGTCGGAGACATGTCAGTGCCTCGTTGTCGGCCCGATAACTTTTTTCCCTTTGTTCTCCGCTGGAATTCGGGCGATCGACGTTCGCCCAACAACTGACTGCTTCAATTCCGTTGGGTAAAGAATGACGTGATGTCGCACGTCAGCTTCAGACAGAAAGGGTCGGAGAGGCGGGATGTTGTGCGCATCGGAGCTGAAGAGAAGAAGGTGCTGGGAGGGTAGAATCTGCAGCGGAAGAAGGGAGAAGAGGGGTGAGAGGTGAAGCTGTAAGGGAAGAGTAGAAAGGAAGATAAAGCTGTCAATATTGCTCCAGTGCATCCCCATCCGAAATGCTCCTTCTGATGCGTAGCCTCCCAGTGTCGGGGTCGGAAGCAGTCGCTCTGGCACCTTGGAAAACCAGATGTATTGCAGTTGTATCTTGCAGCGGTGGGAGTCTTGGCTCGTACCGCGCCGCTAGCCCGCCTCACTTCGTCGCCTTACGCATTCCCTTCAGAGGCTTCGCCTTTGCTTTCTGTGATTGGCAAACGATGATCGACAGTCAGCATGGAACTCGACGAAGAGAGCTGAAAGGTAGCGACGGGTGACTCACCTTTATTCCCTTGCTCTGTCGCGTCAAAATGGTGCAGACAGGTCAGCCAATTCACCATCATATGAAACTGGTCTGCGCTCCATGCTTACCTTCGATAGGTCAATCTCGATGTCGCTGTTGTCATCAGCATCGTCGACCTCTTCGGCCTCTGACAACTCCTCCTGCGACGGACGAAGAGTATCGATTGTCAGATTAGCAACTATCCAATCGATGACTTGAGTCCAGCAACTCACCTCGAAAGCCTCCTCGACATCGGGCGCCTCCGCCCCCTTCAGCGGCTTAGCCTTTGAGATGTCGAACGTTTTGATGAATGCCATTGGGCTGTGGAAATAGAAAATGGAAGACGTTAGTAAGCGAAAACAGTGGGTCAGTCAAAGTGAGATCCAGAGACTCACTGTGTGCCTGCATTGTACCTGCACGAATCCAGAAGTGAAGACATCAGTGAGCATCGACAGTCTGTGAGCTTGGCAGCAAATCCAAAGCACTCACTCGTAGTTCCGCTTCTGTAAGAGGGCGAAGCAGAGAAAGTTGAGCCTTTCACGACGAGCAAAGCTCAGAGAGAGAGCACGGAAGAGGATTGAACATACCTGTCATACACCTTGTTGAGATCGTCATTCCTCCGCTTCAGAGGTGGATCGACGTGAGTATCGACCCAAGCAGGTCAGAGGGTGTGGTTCTTGCTGGCGACTACGAAGCTGTTGAGTGGACAAGAGAGGAAGGGTCCGAAGTCAGTTCTCTACTTCCACTTGAAGTATGAAAGCAAGAATGAGACTCACGTCACCGTGGGAGGGGCTTGTTGGCATGGTAGGAACGACATCTGCGTCGTCTGAGGAGGGATGTCTGCGAGCTGCTGCCCTTATGCGTTGTCTGGACGCGAGGTAAAAGACGTGAGATGTCAGTAGACTGTGGCAAGGCTGAGCTGCGGAAGGCTAACACATACCACAGAGAACCATGATGGCCAGCAGATCGCGCGCCCGCCAGTTCCAGCCGAGGGCGCCCGAAGTGGAATACGCGACGGGGACCATCGCGACACCGTAGAGAGCCACGATGATGCACATCATAAGGTAGCTGACGTCTGCGGGGTATGTTGCACCGGACTCGAACTCGAAGTGTCCGTTGTAGCCAGACAGTAGTCCTGCAAGACCGACCAGCATTCTGCCTGTGAGGAGCGCGAGACGGAGAGAGCATGAGCATAACAGAGCATAAGGTCTGGCTGCTGCTGTTGTTGTTGTTGATATGCGAAGGAATTTGAGCGCGAAGCCGGCTCCAAGGGGGATTGATCCTCGCTGGGATAGGGAGGAGCAGGAGGCAAATCGAAGGTCGACGGATGACGATTGCGTATGGGCGCTCGACCTCTCGACATCTGTTCAGCGTTGAGAGGGCGAATGAGAGATGATGCTCATGTGCGGCGAGCTGGGACCGAGGCCATTATCCTGACGATTGCTGGTGTCGAAAACCGCTTGGCGCTCGTAGGAGCGCACTGAAGCACTTGGCTCGTAGAAGGTTGCGCGGTGATGTGGTTCGGGCTGCCATTGGAACACGATGTGGGAGCCTCTGGCAGAGTTGGCAACGAGCAAGACGGCGATCAGCGATGATGTTGGACCACTGCCTGGAGCCGAGCCTGCTTGCTAGGCAGAGTGGGAACGCGCGAGTCGTCTGCGCCGTTGTCTGATGAAGTTTCGTAATGAATGTGTGTTGGCGCAAGGTAATGGGCGCGCGGGTGCAACGCATGTAGTCACTCACCGCCGAGGATCTCAACGGCGCGGTTGGAGATGACCTAGTTCATGTTGGTCTGGGTGCCGGATCCGGTCTGGAAGACGACGAGGGGGAAGTGGGAGTGCAGCTTGCCGGCAATGAGCTGTTCCAAGAGATCCGCAACGCGTGCCAGATGGGTGAGGGTCAGAACGCGCAAATGTATGCTACGCAAAAGGGCCGAACGTACCTCATCAGCAGCCTGCGCGATAGCATCGGCGACCTTGCCGTCAAGACCAAAAGTGCGGTTAACGTTGGCAGCAGCCTTCTGATGTTGGGCAGACTTCGAAGCGCAGCGCGGTGATGAGCCGCAGAGAGGAGAGTGGTAGGTTGACCATGCTGGTTACTGTGTGTGTATTCGACTCGCTGCTGTGTGATATGTGATAGATGATGGTAGCAGCTAGATGACGTGAGTAATAAGGCTAACAAGCGTGCGCACAGACCTTGTTCCCTCCCTTCAACCAAACAGACAGAGGCACACGAAAGGTATATAAACACGTCCTCAGGCCCCCCTCACCCTCCATCTCCGCTCCCCCTTTCCACTTCCTCACTTCGCATCATCACCCATTAGTCTGTTGTATCACACCCACTGTACTCAGAAGAAGCCTCACGCCCTTCCCCTCACCTTTGTCGCTCTAGTAGAGTGGGGCTTCACATCTCTCTCACTCCTGACTCACTTCCGAGCCAACATTCCTTGGTCTCACTCGCTTCCGAGTTCCGAGCCAACATTCCCTGTTCTTCCCTCCGCTCCCTTGCAGAAAGCAGGGGAGTGAAAGGGAAGAAAAATTTTGATTTTGCTCAAATTTTCATTTCCAAAAGGTGAGTTTTCAAAATTCCTTTCTCATTTTCTTTGCAAAAATTGTCTTGCTGGAAAATGGACAACTTTCTCACTCTTTTTTTTTTTTTTTTTTTTTTTTTTAATTATTTATTGTAGATCACCATGGCCACCCTCCGCCTGCGCCCTGGATTGGGTCAGTAGCACCAGAATCGGTGCTGTGGCCGGGCGTAGAAGACACACAACAAGCGGCGGAGTGGTATAATGCGCCGATCGATTCTTGGTTTCTGCCAAAATTCGCCCACCTGCCGCATCCAGTCGTGCCGGATGAAAATATCGGTGGAATGCTCACGCAGCTGAGCGCTACACTCCGGCAGCGCCTCGACGCTGTGCCTCCTCCACCGCCGCCTCGTAGGACTAGACCTGGAGAGCGCCAGGACAATTCGCGCTTAAAGACCTATCGCACCCGGCTTCGGCCGAATACACAGCAAAAAGAGGCACTTCGCAAAACGGCTGGAATAGTCAGGTGGACTTACAACCGGGCGGTGGAGTACCTCAAGGCTCACCCGAACGCCTCCTTTCACGACGTCCGCGAACATTCAGTTACAGAGGATGGCCTTCCCCTCATGAATCTGTCATGGGTGACTCCGGTGCCATATAGCATCAGGGAGCAGGCGTGCTTTGACGCCCATACAGCGCTTCGGAATGGCTTGGCGGACGTTCGGGCCGGTAAATTCCGACTTCGAGCTGAAGTTCCGGAAAAAGAGGGCGCTCTTCTCCTCCTTCCGAATTCGGGCACGTGACTGGGAAGGAGGATGCCTCAAGATCCCGAAATTCGGTCTGGGTCCAGGACTCCAGGTCAGCACCAGACCAAAATTCAGACGGGGATCGACGTTCCATCGCTGGAGCATGATGGGGCATGCATCAAGCAGGAGAACGGGTCATGGTTCCTCCTTTGGCAGAAGGACATGGGGGAAGAAAAGATGCGGGTTCCTGCAGCACGTGGGCCAGAGATGTGTGCCATCGACCCCGGCGTTCGACATTCGCCACCATTTACGACCCTTTGCGGGGAACGGCGGCAAAATTTGGCGATGGAGACCACAAGCGTCTTTTCCGCCTCGGTACGCACTTGGATGATTTGATCTCGCGATCAACCCAAGCTTCTGCAAAAAAGCGTTACCGTATGCGCCGCGCCGCAAATCGACTGCGTGCGAGGATCCGGCATCTCATAGACGAACTCCATTGGAAGCTGCGTAGCTACCTCAAGCGGGGTTTCGACACTGTGCTGCTGCCAAAATTCAACGCGCACCAGATGTCTCGGCGGGGTCAAAGGCGGATCGGGCGAAACACAGTCAGAGCCATGATGACGTGGGCGCACGGTCGCTTCAGAAGCCGATTAAATGAAGCTATGGAGGTCGTCGAGGTGGTGGAGGACTGGACATCCAAGGTCTGCTCAACGTGCGGCACGGTCAATCACAGACTTGGAGGCAGCGAAATCCACCGCTGCCCCGGATGTCTCACAGTCTCGGATCGAGACGTCAATGCGGCGAAAAATATTTTCCTCCACTGGAAATATGATTTTCTCAGCTTGTGACAGCGACATATTCTCTTTTTCTTTTTCCTTTTCCTCTACATTCTCAGGGAAAATTGATGCGCTGATGAGACGCACTTGGAGCGGCCGAGACCCTCCTGAGACGCTGTTGAAACTCGCAAGAATGAAGGCGCGTTTTGAAACGCTGTTGAAACGCTGATCACTCCGAGCGCGCTCTCTCTTCCAACTTGGTTGTTTTTCTTTCACCTCACGCAATCGAGACAATCGAGAACAGTGCGCTGTGGCAAGAGAGCGTTAGCTCCAACTGATCGGGCGGGAGAGACTGTGCCCTGCTCGCGATCTGACAAGCAAAAGATCGCGATTTATGGCACAATTGTAGCGTATGTGGTATAGAATGCGTCAGTGGGAATGGAGTCTGTAAACTGTTATCGTAACTCAGTTGGAAAGGCTATCGATTGCAGTTGGCAGGGTCCTGGGTTCGAGTACAGGTGTAGTCGAAAGTGAATTCTTTTTTGTCCGCCAGGCTCATGAGTCCAGAGTCCCAGCAGCGCCTGGCAAGAGCGTTTCAGCAGCGTTTCAACAGCGTTTTGATTGGCAGCAGCGTCTCAGGTGCGCTTCGTGCTCGCTGGCTTCAGAACAGAAGCGCTGATGAAACGCGGTTGAGACGCTGCTCAGACGCGGGCGTCTCAGGAGAGTCTCAGCAGCGCTCCAATATTTCCTGAGCTACATTTTCTTTTCTCTTTCTTTTTCTTGCGCTCTTTTCCATGCGCTCTTTTCGCTTTCTTTTTTCCTTTTTCCCTTTTCTTTCCGGAAAAATGCCGCCGATCACACGTGATCGGCGTTTGGGAGCTGCACCCCTTTGGCTTCGGCCATTGCACTAGTCTGTATATAGTACAGGCTTGAAATGCAGCGATGCTGATACTCGTCATGCGGTTTTTCAGTGCGCAACGATTCGTGGCGACCCAAGAAGAAACGATGCGCATCTCTCCTGACCACAACCACCCAGAGGAAGTAAGAGAAAGCAGCGGGAATGGCGCCGCGCAAGAGCAACAATGCGGTCAAGAGCAGCGGATCCACAAGCAAAAAAGCAGCACCTCTGCCGGACTGGGTCAAGAACGGAGGCAAACCACCACCCACAGAGACAGGACCAACGACAACTACCTTCACCCGCAGAGATGGCACCGTAGTCACCCAGACCCACCTCTTCCCTCCCAACACAAAGAGTCCCATCAACCTCCTACACGAGCGCATCACGAAGACCACCCAATGGAACAAGCCCGAGCTCCGTCCGCACTTACTCCCAGGTTCCAAGACGGAGTACACTTGCTCGGTCATCCTCACCAAACCTAACAAGGCAGATGCGGCACATCCTCATCGGATCGAGTTCAAGCCGCCCATGCGAACGGGCCAAGGTGGAGCTCTTGATGGGCTTTACTTCAGCGTTGACTCGGCTGAGAAGGCGAAACATTGGGGTGCGACTTTTGGACTCTTCCGTCTGTTCTCCAACCAGCAGTTCGGACGGATGCTACCCACCCTCGCCGGGAACCCAGGTGGAGGACCCCGCGAGTACTGGAATCAGATGGAGACGTGGCTCAAGTCTCCCGAAGCGAAGACATGGCTCGCTCGTTCGGACAACAGCGACTACCTCGTTGCCGATCCTTTCGACGCTCTCGCCAAACGGGAGCGCGATGCCAAAGAGCGTCAGGTCAAGGACGCTGCGCGCGCGTCTGCTGTGGAGAAGGGTCTTGCTGATGTACATCTTGGCAGAGGGGATGGGCATGGTTCTGGACGGCGCATCAGTAAAGCATGGACTGAGGCCAAAGAAGTCCGCATGGCTCCTTCTCTACGCGAACTCGTCGAACGGACGATTCGGAATGCGATGCAAGTCTTCGGCGATCGGGTTGCCGAGCTCGATGATGAGGTCGATGACGGCGATGATGCGCGGGCAGGAAGTGGAGGGGAGACGAAGAATGGGCTTCTTGCTTACGATGCCAAGGCAGTGTCCAAAGCTCTGACCTCGCAAGGTTTCCGGGCAGGTTACGTTCGGTCTGCGCTCGCCTGGCTGCAGAACGCATCCGACCTGCTCGCTCAGGGTGGTCCTGCCTCGAACAGCGCTTCGCGAGATCCACTCATAGCAGCGCTCCGAACAAAGACTCTCGGGCCCCTCGAAGCTGCTACTCAGTACCTCGTCTTGTACGTCCCTGAGGAAGACCTCCCACCTCGATTCCGGCCCAGCAAAGCTAGCGAGGGCTTCGTCAGCGCGGCCTACTCGGGGTCCGGAGGGGCATCGGATGGTTCTGCTTCGGATCGGGAAGAGGAGCTCGGATGGAGATGGACGGAGGACGCCCTTGTCAAGGATGCCAAATGGCCTCGTAAGGCTGTCTCTAATGCGATCAAGACGGTGCGACAGTGGAAACGGGATGCTCAGTCAGAATCGGCGAAATGGGACGCTTCGACACGTCTCTCGTTCGTCACGGACGTCTTATTAGCTCGGCTTGGTGGGTCGACATCGGATGTGGATGCGGACCCAGTACAAACCGTCCTCGACAATGCGACCGCGGCACAGGTTGCTTCTGAAGAGGAACTGAGTGAGCTCGGTGCGCGGCGCGATGATGAGCGGATGGCGGTCGAAGCTATACTTGGCGATGACCGGATACGGAAGGTGGAAGGCTTCCAGGCTGCTTTTGACATCACGATGACCGGTTATCCAGAAGCTAAGGATATCCTACCACCCCAAGTGCTCAAGGAAGACGTGCGCTTGCGTATCCTCCCACATCGGCTATCGCTATACCCTTCTGGATCAAGACCGCAGAACTTGCCTACCTTCGTCATCGTCTCGAGTACGCTCCCCTCGTACCTGTGTCTGGCTCTGACGAAGCAGCTCGTCGTTGCGCTCAAGAGCAAGCCCGAGTTCACGGATATGCTTGAAGGAGGGCAGGGTGGTCCCATCATGAGTATGGTTGAAGAATTGATTGAAGAAGGCGGAGGCTGGTGGCAGGTCCTTGACGAGCCGCCTAGCTTGGACAGCGTGGTGGCCGGACTGGTCGAAGGAGCAGGATCGCCGAGCGATGTTCCCGACTCGGCACCATCTGACGACATTCCAAAGGCGCCTTTCAGGAACTCTGCACCCAAGACTTTCAGAGGCGCTCAGCCGCTGAAGCGCAACCCGAAGATTGACGAGGAACTCTTGGCTCAACATGAGGCTCTCTTGAAGCGAGAAGACCATCAGGACATGCTTCGTATCCGCAGAAGTTTACCAGCATTCTCGGCTCGCGATCAGATTCTCTCTTTCCTCTCTGGATCGGCATCTCCCGGAAAGTGCGGAGGTGAATTCGCTGGTCGTGTTCTCATCATTGCAGGAGAGACAGGTTGCGGCAAATCGACCCAGACGCCGCAGTATCTCCTCGAAGACGCCATCGCCCGCTCCGAGGGCAGTCTCTGCAACATCGTGGTCACGCAGCCGAGGCGTGTGAGTGCCATGGGCTTGGCAGCGCGAGTTGCTGCTGAGCGTGGAGAGAAGTGGGATGATTCGGCGAGCGAGAGCAACCATGTGGGGACGGTGGGCTACGCGATCCGCGGCGAACGGCGAGCGTCGAAGAATACCCGATTGCTGTTCACTACCACTGGTGTACTTCTGCGCCGTCTCGCGTCGGGTTCCGACTCCGATCTGCGAAGCGTCTCGGTGGTCATTGTCGATGAGGTTCATGAACGGAGCGTCGATTCGGACGTTTTGCTACTTGAGCTGCGGGAGCTGCTCCGTCGTAACGCCCAGATCAAGGTCGTTTTGATGAGTGCGACTATCCAGCAGGAGTTGTTCGTCGATTACTTCGGTGGCGCGCCGTGCCTGGAGATTCCTGGACGGACATTCGCAGTGCAGGATCATTACATCGAAGACGTCCTGGGACAGCTTTCAGGGTGGAAACCATCTTCTACGCTCCTGGCAAGTGCAAAGTATGCAGAGTCTCAGCAGAGGAAACGCGTACAGGCGAAGAAGGAGCAGGAGAAGACACCCGGCAGCAAGGCGCAACTGAAGCTGAGAAAGGAAGCGCAGTTTAGCGGTGCCGACACTCCGAACGGTAGTGATCCAGGTGATGACGCTCTGGCAACAAACGAGGTGGACGAACATGGCTTTGGTGCGAACTTATCTGCTGAGGCACGACTCGCTCTCAAAGGCTTGCAGCACTCCGACCGTACGGATTTCGATTTGCTCGGTTCTGTTGTGCGCTATGTAGTGGATAAAGCGGAGAAAGACGAGGCTAGGATCAACTCGGGTGCTATGAAGAAGGGCGGGGCGATTCTTGTCTTCTGCTCTGGTGTAGGAGAGATCAGGTGAGTGTCATGAAGTGTTCCTCACAGGGAATTTTCTGACTGTTGTGCTCATCCCGCTTGGCAAACTTTACAGACAAGCTGTTGAGGCTATCTCGCGCTCTGTGCATAGCAAGGTCGATGTGCTTCCCCTTCATGCCAACCTATCGCCAGCGGAACAGCGTCGTGTTTTCAACCGACCCAAACCGGGACACCGAAAGATTGTGGTGTCCACCAATGTCGCCGAGACTTCGATCACCATCGACGACATCAGCTACGTGGTGGATACTGGACGGGTGAAAGAGACGCGGTTCAATCCGGAAACTGGGCTGACGAGTCTGGTAGAAGGCTGGGCATCCCGGGCAGCGTGCAAGCAGCGCCGAGGTCGAGCTGGACGAGTGCGCGAGGGCGAATGTTTCAAGCTGTACAGCCGCCAGACCGAGCTCGACAAGCAAGCGAAGCAGAGTACGCCGGAGATGCTGCGTGTCCCACTTGAGAATGTGTTCTTGCAGGCGAAAGCGATGCATGAGGATGTGGATTTGCGGGCGATGCTTTCGAAGGCGCTCAGTCCGCCGAGTATGGCGAGTTTGAACAGTGCGTTGGAGAATCTGATGGAGTGTGGGGCTATGAGGACGAATCATGGGTTCAAGAGTCGGTTGACTGCGCTGGGACGACATTTGGTATGTGGATCTGCTGCTCTTCTAACATCTTGACAAGTTCTGACTGTGTATTCTGACGCAACTTCCCTGCCTCAATCGGCTGTAGTCAAACCTTCCTCTGGACGTCCGACTAGGCAAACTTCTCGTCTTTGGCGCTCTGTTCGGCGTTCTTGGGCCGATGTTGAGTGTTGCTGCCATCATGTCTTCCAAGCCGCTCTTCGTTTCGCCGAACCGTGACAATGATGCTATCGCCAGGTAAGTCGCGCTCATACTCTTCTTCTCTTCTGTGGCCATTTGCTGATGTTTGGGCTTGATATCATGCTCGATCAGCGTACGCAAGTCATTCGCGATAGGGAACAGCGACCTTCTCACAGATGCGTACGCCTTCAATGCATGGTTGAAAATGCGGGCGAGCAAGAAGTCTAACGCAGAACTTCGGGATTGGTGCGAGGCGGTGAGTGTGAAGATGCTCCATCTCCAGTTCAACCGTCAGTGCTGCTTCTGACGACCTTGAAAGTGGTTTTACAGAACAACCTATCACAAGCAACGATGAGGGATATTCACTCTCTGCGCTTCGAGCTGCTCGGGAATTTGCAAGATCTTGGCTTCGCCCGACGGTATGAGTGCAACTCCGTATTGCCTTTACCATCCGTGGGCACATCCCGGCCCGAAGACCTCGAGCAGCTCCAAAGTCCCGATTGCAACGCGCTCAATCTGAACATGCTCCGTGCGGTCCTCGCAGCTGCCCTCTGGCCGTCCGTAGTTCGGATCCAGACACCCCGCCACTCTTTAAGGAGTCAGCTTCGGGAGCGATGCTGCGCGACCCTGAGGCGCGGACGATCAAGTACTTTGATCGGGTTCAGGGGAGGTTGTTCCTCTTTGGGACTTCGGTCAACTTTGATGCTACGGGCTATTCGTCGAGCTATATGGCTGTTTTCCAGAAGGCTGTCATTAAGCAATCCGCGGCCGGTCCAGGTGGTGGTCCCGGTGGGGCTGCTCCGGGCGCAACGAGGGAGAAGGTGATGATGAGGGACGCGAATGAGGTGCCGCTCTATGCGCTCTTGCTGTTTGGTGGGAAGCTCAAGGTCAATCATTCGGTGGGCGGGATCACGATTGGGAATGCGGCTGCGTCCGGTGGTGGTGGCGGGGATACGGAGGGTGATGATCAGAAGGAGCGGGATGGGTGGGTCAAGCTTCGGGCTAGTGGACGGATTGCGGTGTTGTGTAGTCAGCTGCGGGCGCTTTTGGATGCTGTGAGTTCTCAGCTCTTGATTCATTCTTATGACAGATGTCAGAGTATTTGTTGAGCTGACTCGTTTGCTCTTCTTTGTTTTTGATGTAGGTCCTTGATGCGGCGGTGGAAGATCCAGGGTCGATCTCGTGGGACGGGAAGACGGACTCTCACCAGTCGCAGGTGCTCAAATCTATTGTGGCTCTCCTTACCCGGGACGGCGTGTCCGACCTCTGAAGCAGACATTCTGTCCTTATGGCCTTTCACACGGATCACTCAATATAAAAAAATACATAATAATTGCAGTTGTTGAAGTCAGGTATATCAGGTTACAGATGCTCTCAATAAGGACCTTGCCGTGGGCCCCTTGCTTGTCGTCGTTCAGATCCGAACAGGGTACGAAAGACGCTGTGTGATCCTCCGCTCGACCTCATCCCGCACCTCCGTCCACTTCTCCCACCACGCCCTCGCAACCCCTATATCGTTCTCCTCACACCCCGCTTCTCCTCCAGCCTCGAAGGACGGCCATACACCCAGCAGTAAATCTCTCCACCACTTCAAAGCGCCCACAGCACCTTCCACATCCCACCTCGCCGAGCCCACCACTGGCATCTCCTCCTCCTTCTCCGAAGGAAGATCGACACAGGCCAGGACGTACTCCCGTATCCTCCTCACTTCTGATTCTCGAGGGAGGGTAGTCTGTCTTTTATCGAACCAGGCGGAGAGGAGGGCTCGGATGTCATGTGGTGTATGAACGGAAGTTCCTGTTCTAGTCGTCAGACTCGGTCTGGAGGAAGGGGAGGTGGCGGGTTTGGCTATGAGGATGTGTGGTATATCTCCTTCTTTGGAGGTGGAGGTGGTGGGCATGGCGAACCGCGCTGCTTTGCGCGCTGCTTCTTTCCTAGCTTCGGCTCGACTTGGGTATTTGTTGACTTGGCCTGGTTTGAAGAGGACGCCGAACCCACTCCCACTCCCGCTGGCAATTGCGTTCGTCAACCTCCCGCGTTGTACCGGCTCGTGAATCCCTCCTCCTCCTCCGGATCTAGAGGGACCTGAAGCGGCTGAGTGCTCCGCTACCAGTTCGCGCTGAATAGCAAGTGGTAATGCCCTCCAGACGGCAGGATCAATCTCGAGCGCCCTGACTTCATCATCCGTCATCTTCGCCGGGTCCTGTCCGAAGTTCAAGGTCGGTTGTTGATGCGAACGACGGCGGGGTGTAGTACTACTTTGCGGTGTACTGGGTGCGGATGAACGTTTGCTTGGTGTTAATTTGAGTTGTCGATCACCACCACCACTGCCCGTCCGAGCACTGCCACCTGATCGAAGCATGTTCTCAAATAAAGTACCACCACCCACTTTCCTCCTCTTCGTAGGCGTATTCAACAATCCTTCCCCTTCCCCTTCCTCCTCCTCCTCCACAAGCGAATCCAAACGAGGGCGCTTACCCTGTAATCGTCTCCCAAGCTCGGCGTCCCTGAGGACCTCAGCTCGGGCCCAATCCGGCAATTCGGAGAGCATGTCTGGGTCGATTTGGGACATTGTGGGCATGTTGACGTATGATGATGGTGGTTCTGGGGCCGGTTGGTTGAGTTCGTCGGCTGGTGGGAGGGGAGGAGCTGGATTTGGATGGGGACGGTGGTTGGATGTTGTTGTTGTTGGGTGGAGGTCCCCATCTCGCATCGGAGCTTTTCCTTTATCCTTGGAAGTGAGTCGTGGTTGATCTTCCTCGGCCCTTCCTACTTCGAGCGTCGGTGGTAGTCCTACAGGATCCTCTGCTGGTGGTCCGTCGGAAGTGCCAGCCTCAGGATCGGAATTGAGCTTCTTGGCCTCCATCGCTGACTTCCCAAAAGTGAGCAACTGCTGACCCTTCTCCGGCCTACTAACCATCGGCCCTCCACCCTCAGGAAAGGCCAACTCCAACTTATGCAGACTGACGCCGATCCCCCTCAACTCTCTGGGATCGGCCTGGAGGGAGGTGATCAGACTCCATGCTTTTGGTTCGATGAGTTCGAGGGAGTCAATGGCGGACCCTTGGATGGAGATGCTGCGGTGGTGTACGTCGCATATGCCGTGTCCTAGGAATTTGGGTGCTTCGGCTGGTGCGTCTGGTGCGCGGACCATGACTTTGAGGGACATGAAGAGTGTGAGATCAGTTTGAAATAGAAGAAGGAGAAGCGGAGGGGAACAAAACATACCATTCACAGCGACTTGTTTACCCTTGAGCTTGAGAGCCTTGAGCCTGGCTACGACTTCGATGCAAAGTTTATGTACGAATGCCTTTGCTTCTTCCTGATTTGCGAATCTGATGGCATAGTTCACGTTGGCGCCTACGCTCTGCCTGAGTTTCTGTCCCTCTAAGCGATCGCGATCGATACCTAGGAGCTTCTTGTATACCTTGGATCCCTGTTTGGGCCCTAGACTCGCGTTGAGTTTAGACTCGGTCAGGACAGCACGAAGTTCGCCTACGTTGATAGTCCCGTACTTGGAGCGGAGATCATCGCGCGTATGCCACCCGATCCCATGCAGATCATCTACGTCGAGTTCCGAAGTGAAGGAGAGGACGTTTTGATCTTCGAGATGCCATACTCCGCCTGGTTTTGCTTTGCGGGTTGCGAGACGGGCGAGGAGGACGTTGGATCCGATTCCGATGCTTGCTGAGCAGCCTGTTCGGGATGAGATTTGGGAGCGGAGGGCGGTTGCTAGTGCTGTTGGTGGTGTTGAAGTTGGTTTGTTTTTTCGATGTTCGGCGTAGAGTGATGCGAGGTCTTTGTCGTTGTCGTCGTCCTCTGTTTCTCGTTGTTGTCCACTGCTGTCGAGAGTTCGGAGGAGGAGGGATACGTCGATGAGAGCTTCGTCCACACTGACGGCTTCGATGGCGTCGGCGTGCGAGAGAAGAAGAGAGTAGAGCTGGATGGAGGTGTCGTGGTATTCTTGGAAAGCGTATGGGATGGCTTGTATTTGAGGACAGTACTTGCGAGCTTGGCCTAGGGACATTCCATTCCTGACTCCGAAGGCTCGTGCTTCGTAGCTGCAGGATGCGATTTCGGATGTGCTACTGCTCGTCGTTGTTGTCGCTGATGCTGAGGAGGGACCGCCTGTGCTGTGACAGACTACGACTGGTTTCCCCTTGAGATCTTGTCGTTTGCGTAGGCCTACGGTTACGAAGAAGGAGTCGAACTGAGGAAGAAGAAGAATGAGTGAGTGCATATGATACAAAGAGAGAGAGATGAAGAAACTCACATCGATGTGCATGATGACTCTGGGAGTGAGTGGTGGCAGATCAGGAGATCCTCTCTCCCTTCCCTTTGCCTCGTCGTTGAGAGCCTGTGCGACCATGTCCTGCATCTGTGACTTCCAAGTGCTGAGATGGTGTAGACGTGATTTGGCAAAGTAGCCAGACAGGAAGGATTCTGAGGTTGCTGTGTTGGCTTCTCTCCACTTGGGAGATCCCAGCAGACGGGAAGCATTCCGATTTGAGGGCTGGGAGAAGTATCCATGCTCAACACCTGCCATCCTTCTTCCATGCCATCCTATTCCAGAGGTCGAGGTCGAGGTCAAGAATATTAATATGAGCATATGACCATATGAGACTATGAGACTATCGCATATGATATCGCATATGATATCGTTATCGCTATCTTAACTCCGAGAACAACACTTCCCTTAACTCCGAAAGCTGGCCCCTATTTCTCTGACTTCCCTTTCACTCTTTCTCTCTCTCCACCACCAACTCATCTCGCCATACTCAAGCAAAGATGGCTTCCTCACCACCGCACTCAGCTTCAAAGGCTGCTGACAGCGACGGCATCTTCCACGGTCACAAGTCATCAGAAATCTTCCTCGCTCTCCAGTCACACTCCAAACACATGCACAACATCGAACAACAGCTACACTCCCTCGACCCAAAACACCCACAGGGAGCAGCAGACATCGCAGACGCAATCGTCAAATACGCTCTCCAGCACAAACAACAGGGCGACTGGCCAGCCTCTGTCATCTCACCACACCCCATCAAGGATCACGCCCTCCTAGCAGCCAATACCCTCGACAACGCAAAGGTAAATGCAGTATCAGCATCAGCACTCGCCCTCCCATACCCAGCCGCATTCTCTCTCGCAGCACTCCTCAGCAGATCAACATGGGCTGCAACCATATACGCAATCGTCTTTCTCTCCATCGGTCTCCTCCTCCTCTTCTTCGGATACGCTTCCTTCTACTGGGCACGTAAAGTCAGATTCTCAGACGACCACCATCCAGCTTCAGCTAAACGCGCAGGAGGGAACACCTATTCCTCACTCGGCGGCGGCGGCGCAAATGGAAGGGACAGTACAGCTCACTTGCCTGTCCTTGGCGATGGCACCAGTCTCGCCGAACGACTCCTCGGTCCATCGCCCTCCCCACGCACACGAGCAGCAGCAGCCAAGAAGGGAGGAGCACGCAACACAACAGCAGCATCCTACCAAGACCCTTCCAACCCTTCCACACACAAACCCAAACTCGTCTTCCCAACTGGGATCGGAGGGATGCTCACCACAGCCTTGTTCTGCACCAACCTCGTCATGTTCATCACTGCGGCCGTCATTGCTCGAAGAGATGTACCCCTGGCGAATTTACCACCCCCAACTCTCGCCGCAGGTGCCTTCTTCGCAGCCATGTTCCTCCCTTTCCTCGCTGGCTTACTCTTCCTCTGCCGTCTGACCTTCTTACCAAGGCCTCTCGCGGGGTTGGCAGGAGCATGCGCAATGACTCGTCTCCTCTCCGCTCTCTTCGGTATTCACACTCTCCTCATTCGAGTCGTCATCCTCGCCGTCTTCGCGCTCTTGCTCGCCGCTCCCTCATTCCACTACCCGGACGGGCAGCGTACGTCCAACGACTGCTCTGCACTCTCACCACTGCCATCTGGGGTGGGATCTCCCTCCTCGACGGTGTTGTCTTGCTCATCCTCTCCCAGGCTAGACTACACACCGGTCTACCCATCTCAACAGCAGAGGCAGGAGATCTCATGCCAACAGCCGTCGGCGTACAGGCTGCTTCGTCCTGGCTCGACACCTGGGTCGTCATCCTCGCTCCCGATGGCTCAGACTCCCTCCTCAGCGCATCAGAACACTGGGGATCATCCGCTTTCAAAGGATGCATAGCAGCCTCGATCCTACTCCCCATCTTCGGACTCATCTTCCAAGCCATCCTCCAACATCGCGCTGCAGCCGGTAAACTCGGGCTCTTCGGTATCTGGGGTGGAGGTGGCGCAGGAGCCACCTACGGCAAAGATGCTGATGAGGAGTGGAATGACATCTTGGGATCTTACACCCAACGATACGAGAAGGGCGTCAAGGAGCTCGAGGGAACTATGCCGGCCAACTACAATAATCTCGGAGGGAACGTAGACCCCATCACCGGTCGACCGATCTATCGGGCAGGACTGTTCGAACCCGCACCCTCGGCATGGAGCAAACTTGCCGGTGTCTTCGGTGGTGGTGGCGCAGGATCAAAGGGAGCTTCTGCCCGTTATGGGAATCTCGGATCTGATCAGGCTCCCTCGGGTCATGCGCCCTCGTCCGTACCCGGTGGATCAGGATTCAGGACTTTGGAAGCTGTAGCTGCAGCAAGCGACCTCGACCTCAGTCTTGTGGCCAGTTCCAAGATCTTGGGTGGTGGTGGGAGTGGCTTCATCGATACCGGACGTCGGCAGAAACGCAAGAAGGGCAAGAAGGCTGGTGCTGGTGCCGGACGGGGAGGCAAAGATGCGCCTGCTCGATTCCAGTCCATGGTTGCTAAAGACCTCGAGGGTGATGACGGGTTCGTAGGACGGAGAAAGAGGAGCGATAGTGCTACTTTACTCTCCGACGACGATGAGGATGAGAATAATTCCCCGCCTTACGAGTCGGATTCGGATTCGGATGAGTACGATGAGGAGGAGGATCAAGGAGTTGCTCAGACTTCGACGGAGAAACGGGCCTTCCCTACGCCTGTGTCCTTCCGTCTCCCTTCGTCGACTGCTAAGGGAACGAGCGGGCTACCTCCACCGAGCTCGTCACTCCGCCACCGGTCATCACACCAGGCATCCTCTCCCTCTCGCCCACCTCTAAAGACACAAGTCCGCTCCGCCCACCCAGTTATCGAACCAATACGGACCTATCCTCGACTTCTGCCGGTGGGAGTGGGACCGGGAGTGGATTGAGCGGGACGACGGCGGGTAGTAGTGGGGTTGGGAAACGATCTGTCTCTGGACCAACGACATTACTGGCAGCTCCACCAGCCCGAACACCAAGTTCGAGCTCGAACCGCTCTTCGTCATCTTCGTCCTCCTCTTCAGGCGGCGCCGTGCCCATGCTCATCACGTCCACAAGGGGCGCCACCGCCCGTTCGATGTCGCTCAACTCGCCCATCTCACCCGCAGGCGCCACGGCGGGTTTGGGGAGATTACCACCTCCGATGCCTGCTCCTCCTGCGGGCACGAACACGACTTCGACGGGTGGTGGTGGGGGAACGGGTATGTGCCTGCTACGCCTAGTTTGGTTAATGCTATTTCGAGGATACAGAAGGCGCAGGAGCAGGCGAGGGCGTGGCATGCTGCTCAGCAGGGGCCGGCTGCGGGCGCTGCTGGTAAGAAGGACGGGGCTGGGGCTGGGGCTGGGGCTGGGAAGCGGTAATCGGGCGCCTCGCTTTCCTTTCTTCGTCAAGGGACTCTTACTTTTCTCCATTTGAACACTTACTTTTTTTCATACCTCGTTTGCACCTCACTGTTATCGCTAGTCCCCTCCCGTACATAACCATCCCCTCTCCCACCCCTGGCCTCGGTTTTCTTCCTTGCACCCTGTCTTTCACGAACACCCCTGAAAACGGGGTTTGAGAAAGTTGCCCTTGCCCTGGGCAACTTTGGAGGGCAACTTTGTAAAGTCTGAAGAGTCTATATGAAAGTTGCCCCAGAAAAGTGCCCAGAAGTGAGGGAAAATCACCAAAATGACGCCAAAACGACGAAAGTTGCCCTCCAGAGTTGCCTATGACCGCGAGCAGGGGCAGAAAGGCAAGGCAACTTAGCTAGGGACGGATGTGCATCGCGAACTTGCCCCAAATTTGTGCCCAAATTGCCCAGCCGAAGGCAATGACTTGGGTGAAAGGAGCAAAGTTGCCCTCCAAAATATCAGAGATGCCCTACGCGATAGAGGTCAAAGTCGAGCTCTAATCCCACGTGTGTGAGGCGTTTCCTTTCTTTCCGCCTTTGCCCTGGCTTATTCCTCTCTATGTCTCCCTCCTCCCCAAGCTGACCCTTTCAGAATGCAAGATGGCAGACGCTCATGTCCCTTTGATAGGTCGGCGATGAGCTGCTCTTCCAGTCAGGGGGGAGCCCATACTGTCCGCCTGAACTGTTTGGAAAGTGTCTATGCATGACATGTACTGTTGCTATGCGCGAGAAGGAAAAATGAATCTGGAAGGCACTTCCGTGGTCTGAAAGGGCAACTTTGCTTGAAAAGCGACCATGGGCACTTCCATTTTGGCAGGGCAACTTTCCTCTCGAGCTCCATGTAAGGCACTTTGTGGTCGCGGTGAGGGCAACTTTCCTTGTTTTTCCCGGGCACTTCTGGACAAAAATGGGGCAACTTTGCTTGGAATGGATGTCAAGGGCAGACTTGCCCAGCAGACATGCCTTTTTGGAGGGCAACTCTGCGGATTCGAGGGCAACTTTGCCCGTTTCTGCAAAGGCTGGCTCGCGGTGAGGGCACTTCCGGGTCTTTTCTGGGGCAACTTTCAAAATGTGGTTTGAGTGCGAGCGAAGTTGCCCTCTTAAGTTGCCCAGGGCACTTTTACGTCTAGGGCAACTTTCGTGAAACCCCCTGAAAACGAACTTCAACGACTTTGATGACCTTTTTGCAACAAGAACGTCCGCATTTCGATTCGTGCCTTTGAGGCGAGGAACGCAAAGCGGGACTGACAGACAGAAGAACGAGCGAAGCCAGAGAGGAAGAGAAGGGAGAGCGTGGACGAACGGAAAGGGGGAGAAGGTCGACGAGCCTCTGAAAGTAAGAAAGAGAGTAGGGAGAGAGAGCCAACAGGACGGACCAGAAAGCGGGAACCTAGTAGTACAACGCAAGACGAGAAGAAAGGCCTTGAAGAGGATGATGGATCATCCGAGCATCAACGATCCCAAATACCCAGCCTGGGGACTGATACTCATCCCTCCCTCCGCAATGCCCAGATCACCCGCAAAGTCAAACAACGAAGGAGCCTGCAACCACTGCCCAAACTCTTCCATCGACATCTCCGCGGGCGCACTTCCTCCTTCCCCGCCTCCCGCCCCGGAGGCAGAACCGAGCATGCCGCCGTCATTTGCGTTTGTCGCACCCGCACCCGCTCCCGAGGAGGACGACGGAGGTAGACTCGCAGACGGCGTACCGAGGTTCGCACCCGTCATCCCGCCCAAACCCATGCCCATTGAGTTGGAATTCGAATGCGAAGCGTGCGAGGTCTCACCACCTCCTTGATTCTGCTGCTGCTGCTGCTGGCCCGGCGTGAAAAAGCTGTTGAGCGAGAAGTAAGAGGACGGTGTACCCGGCATCGCTCGTAAGCCTAAGCCTGTGTCTTCGGTGCCGGTGCTGCGCTGCCGAGGTGGAGGAGAGTGGAGGGACAGGTAAGAAGTTGGACGAGACGAGCGTCGTTGGATCTTGACGCTGTTGTTGTTGTTGCTGCTGCTGCGCCTGTCCCATCTGACCAGGGTCACTCATACCCATCGAGTATTGCGTCCCCGCACCCGTACCAGTCTGCTGCCCCTGCCCCTGTCCCGAACCCTGCAACGCAGGCACATTCTGCAAAACTTCAGGCATAGCCCTCGCATGCCCAACCGCACCCTGCCCCAACACCCAATTCCAGAACCAATCATTACTCGAATCAGCAGCTCCGCCCGCAGAAGACGGTGGCGACTGACCCGAGCTCGAACCAGCCGAGTCGCTCTGCGGTGGCGTCGGCAGCGTCTGGTGGAAGACTCCTGCCGCCGCTCCTCCGGGAATGTTGGAGGACTGCTGTTGTAGCTGCTGGGACCGTGTCGGGTTCATCCCTTTCGCCGACGAGGAAGGAGTCGATGCGGACGGACTGGGCAACAAAGGGTTCATGTTCCCAAAATTGAATAGATCCACTCCACTGTTGTTGCCACCAACACCGCCACCAGCATTGCTATCAGGCGTCATCCCCGTCGTACCGCCAGAGACCGAATTGCCCGGACCCTGACCCTGCGCAGAGTTGAGCCATTGGACAGCAGCAGCAGCCTCCGCGGCCGCTCCCATCCCAGACACATCCGCCTGACCCTGACCCTGACCCTGCTGCACACTCCCACCACCCGTAGACCCACCAGGCGACTGCGAACTGATACTCGCCAAAAACGCATCCAGATCAAACCCAAATCCATCAGGGAAAGCAGCGGGGACCTGCTGTAAGTCCAACCCGTTCGGAGCGAGGGAGAACTGCTGCGCCTCGAAGGAAGGCTTGGTCGTGGGTGCCATGTTGCTGGCGAACTCTTTGTCGGTGAAGAGTGGGTGCTCTGCTAGGGCTGGAGTGGGGAAGATGAAGGGGCCGCTGTGTAAAAGGAAACAGTTCAAAAGATAGAGTGGGAAAGGTCAGTATGTTGATAGGAAAGATCTCAATATCTAGGGGAAATAAGGACTCACAAGACGTCTGCGGCTGGCTGTACTGCTGCGTACCCATCTGCATCTGCATCTGCATCTGCTGACCCTGCTGTCCATTCCCACCAGCACCAGACATCAAGCCCATCATCGACTGTTGTTGTTCTTGCTGCATTTGCTGCTGCTGCTGCGTCTGCGTCTGCATCGGCTGCTGCTGTTGAGCAGGAACTTGACTCCCACCCGCACCAGCACCACCATGTTCAACCGAACCAGCACCCTCCCTAACCTCCCTCGCCCTCCGAGCCGAATGCTCAGCAAGCGGACACCCACCCTCAGGATCATGCACCTTCTCCTGAGCAGCCTCAGCAACCCTCCGAGCCAATCTCAAAAGCTCCTTCTTACCCTGTGCAGCTTTCCCACCATGCTGAAGACCTTCGTCCGACCTTTTACGCTTCTGGCCTGCGAGGTGGGGCTGTTGTTGGAAGGAAGAAGACCCTGGGTAGGAGGAGGAGGGACCGGGGGACCTGCGTTGAAGGAGGCGGATGGCGAGCTCGAGCTCGACGACGGACCGGCCGAATTCCACCGATGCTCCTCCTCAGCGAGCAAAGCCTCAATGATACGGAACATCCTCTGCGCGGTGTGGTTCTCCTCGGCCACGCTCCGGAGAGCCTCGAGCGCTTCGCTGACTTCGGAGCGGATGGCGTCTCGGAGGGTAGGGTCGCTGCCCGGTGCTCCCTTCGTAGGTGACTGGAGCAGGTCGAGGCAGAGCACTGACGCAGCTGAGAAAGATTGCACTGGAAAATCACACACAAAGAAAAGTCAGCAAAGAAAACGAATAAAACATCCAGGAAGAGTGCACCAAAAGAACTCACTCAGGTTCAAACACATCCGATTAATCAAGCAACACCGCTGTCTCAACTTGGACTGCATATCCAAGATCGACCTCGCCAAAAGGACACAAGTCACCCTCGACTCCGCCCGACTCGAGATCCGTCTCCGATGGACATTCAACAACTTGTGGAACACAGCTTGGACGAACAACCATCGCTGGACCTCCAGATTCGTACCCTCGCCCTCCCGAGAGCCCGCTTGGAAGAAGACGGGGGCGTGGGCGAGTACGGACCGATAGACTCCATCCAGGACTTCCTCATCCTCCGCCCTCAGACCTTTCGACCGACCCAAACTCTGGATCGAGGCCCGATTCAGAAGGTCGGTATTGAGCCTGACAGCCTTCGCCATCTCGATATTCGCCAGGACCCAGCTCATCTCCGTGGCCACATTGACCGGATGAGCCTGAGGCGTCGGCGTCTGACAGAGCTCATGCTCGTTCAAGTTTGCCGGCAGGGACTGTTGAAGTAATCAGGGTTGATCACATAGTGGCCCGTACACGCCGAACTGGACCAATCCCGGAAGACGAGAGCCCACCAGATCCTAAGCTCGATCTGACGCCGTACGAAGGCGCAGGGTCCTACATGAACACCCTTCTGCGCTCCCAAAGCCTTATCGGCATCTCCCAACCGATGCAACCTGAGATCCATCGCATTATTAATCGCAATCCGCATAAGAGCAGTGTTCACCCGTCCCGGCTCCTGCGCATGCAGGTTAATCAGGATGATCGACTGCAGGACCGAGAGCGATTGGGAACTCTGGTACCGAGCCAGCACGAGGGCCGATTTAGCAGCGGCGTACCACATACTTTGCGAGCGGCCGTCGAAGATCGTCGGAGAGCGGGTCGAGTTGCATGGCCAGAATTGGATGCCGGTCACGAAGACCATCAGGAGGACGGCGAGCCAGCCTGGGTCGACGTACGAGACTACTCGGGCTCGTTTCTCGACGGAGTCGAAGGCGAAGAAGGTCTCGATTTCTTTGCGGAGGGTCCTGTACATAGCGAAGGGGAGAAAAAAATCAGTACTTTCTGAAGAGAACCAGAAAATTATAGAAGTGAGAGAGAGAAAGAGAGATACTCACGGCACATGAATGACCTTCCCCGCCAAGAAACTGACATTCTCCTCCCACACACCCAGCAACTGATCAACAGCCTCCCTCTCCGGGATCGTCCGAATAATAGCCCTCAAAACAGCCTCCCTCTGCGTATTGCCCGGACAGGCCCCAATCCCCTTGATGACCTTATAATCCCCATTCTCCTCAGCAGCAGCAAAAGGCCATCCCAATCCGAACCCAAGCATACTCTCGCCTTGGACGATGACGCGGAAGAGACCCTGGTGAGAACGAGCGAGGTCGTACGCTTCGGCCGTGGGACCTCGGATGTGGGTCGCTGTCGTCAAGGAGGTTGATGTCGCATCCGTTTTGTTCTCCTCTGAGATAACAGGCACAGGCGTAGATACAGAATCAATACCAGCCTTCTCAGCTCGAGCCCGCATCGTTCGGATGGCATCGACGTACGGCCAAAATCCTCGAGCTGAAGTGTAGATGCCTTCTTCGACAGGACCCTCTGTAGCGACGGCCGATAATGCTTTCGAGACGGCGGCTGTAGCTTGAGAGGATGTGACTGCTAGCAGAGGGGCGGAGGAAGAGGAGGAAGATTCGTCTCGGGTTGCGGGTGTAGAGGAAGGTGGAGAGGAAGAAGATACTGCTCCGGCTGTGGTAGTATTGTCTCCAGATACACCAGCCAACGCAGCATTCCCCTTGGACATGGCCCGAGGAGCCGTCTTGGCCGTGGTGGAAGACGAAGCGGACCTCTTCTTTCCCTTGGTAGTGGTAGTAGTGATCATGGGAGAGGATGCCGATTCGGGCGAGGTGACGGTGGAAGTCGATGAAGCGAGGGTGGAAGGGGAGATAACGTGATCCGTCGTCGAGGCAGGCATGACTTCTTCGTCCGTCTCTCCTCCATCGTCTTCTTGAGGTACAACCTCCACATCCACATCCATTTCGTCCTCCTTCTCCTTCGCTCCATCACCCTCTTTATCCTGTTCGTCGTCTGACTCCCTACCATCGGGCAACATGAGATCCCTCTTCTTATCAGCCTCAAGCAAGCGCTGGAATGCCTCGACCCCGCGTGGTTCTGTGCTGCTCTTGATCTCGCAGAGGACAGCCATGGTCGTGTTGCTGGCTACTGCTGTTGTTGCGGACGAATCGACTGGTGAGGTTGTGGAAGTAGGGGGAGTGGGTGCTGTTGTGTTTTGTGCGACTGGAGTAGTGGAGGAGGAGGAAAGGGCGGAGGGATGTTTTTGAGAGCTACCTTCGTCATGCTTCTTGCGCCCCATGGCGAGACCTTCGAGTACGGCTGCTGCGTCTTCTGTGTCTGAGTCGACGCCATCGCCTGAGTCTCCTCCTCCTCCTCCTCCTGCATTTCCTTGCTGCTGGGGCTGAGGTTGAAGAGCGAGTCGACTACCTTGGCCTGGGGTGTGCCAAGATGTGGTCTGTGCAGCCGATGGGAAGATTTGGAATCCTGATTCAATGGATTGCTGCGACTGCTGAGAGACGACAGGTGGTGATGGGATGGAGTCGACAGTGACGCCTGCTGCGGCTGCTACGGCTGCATTGTGAGCTGCTTGGAGCTGAGCATGTGCAAGGGATGCTTCTAGTTGAGCGAGTCGTTCTTTGATAGCTGCGAATTCGACTGCAGCTGGGCGTGGTTGTTGTGGTGGTGGTTGTGGTTGTTGCTGATGTGGATAGGAGGTGGATGAGAGTGAGAATGGGAAGAGGTCGTATGATTCAGTAGAGGATGGTGCTGAGATGTTGTCGAACCAGTTTGCAGATGAAGTTCGTTGTGAGCGAGATGCTGAGGATGATGATCCAGCAGAGTCCTTAGGATGTGGTGCCATTCTGCAGTATGCTTCGTCTCCTCGCTTGATGCATTGATCGCATGGTATCTGTCGTGAGCATTTGATTTTGCGTTCTCTGCATGATGTGCATGAGAGGGCAGCTCTGTTTCGTTTTTTGGGTGGTGGGCGTGTGGGAAGCATGGGTGGGTGATATGATGCTGATGATTCTTGGAACGGGTCTGCGATTGCGGTGGCTGAGGGTGGTGGTGGTGCTGATGAGGAAGAGAGTAGTTGTTGGTGTGGGTGTAGCAGATGATGATGTTGAGGTGGTGGTGGTGGTGGTGGTGGTAGCATGTTGTTGTTGCTGTCTTGGGAATGACCTGGAGCAGGTGGGGGTGGTTGGATAGAGTCCATGCTGGGTAGAACCACGTGAAGGATGAGGATGAGGATGCTGGGTGAATGCTGAGCGAAGAGGAGAGGAGATGGTTGTCGTCCACAGCAGGGAAGGCGAGGGGGAAGGACCGAGGGAGAGAGGGAGGAGGAGGAAGGTGGATTGCGGACATAAGCTTGATTTTAACCGGACTTAGCTTCGATCATTTTCCATGGTATAATCATCATTTCTCACTTTCACTGCGCTTTCAACCAGACCACCAGTCACCACCTCGGGCATCGTCTGTTCCTTCCCTTCGCTTGTGAATACGACTGCGCTGAACAACCATGCATACGCGACCCGAAGCAGCTGACTGCTGACTGTGAGTTCGCCAAAAAGAAAAAAGTGGGAGTTGTTTGTTCGATTCAGTTCCGGCACACAATCGAAAGTAGCACCGGAGTTAGACTAGTCCCTTGCAAGTTTATCCAGCACTTATCTCCGAGCCAAATCTCCAGTCATATCCACGTGGCATCTGCTCACCACGTGACTTGGCCGCGTAACTCCCACTCAGCTCGCGTGGCCTTCCAATCCCACTCCACAGTGAGTGAGGCAAGCTCAGCACAGACATCCTCCGCATCATCCCTCATCCTCAGCAGCAGCAGCACCAGCAACAGCCATCTCCTCGCTCCTCTACCCAGCAGCAGCAGCACTCACACTTTCCCCCTTTCCCTCATCCTCTAGAAACTACTCGCCCACCATGTCCATCATGGAGTACAACGGCGGCAGCGTCGTAGCCATGGTCGGCAAACGCTGCGTCGCCATCGCATGCGACCTCCGTCTCGGCAACCAGGCCCTCGCCGTATCAACAACCCACGACAAAGTATTCAAAGTCACAGACAAGACCTACGTAGGCTTACCGGGACTCGCCAGTGATGCCGAAACTCTCAGACAGCGCTTTCGGTACAGGGTCAACATGTTCTCGATGAAGGAGGAGCGGGTCATCGAGCCTGATGCTTTCACCAAGCTCGTGTCCAGTACGCTCTATGAGAGGAGGTGTGTATCCTTCCCTTTGCATTTATCGCGCAATAACATACAGCTGATCTTCTTCCCTCTCTACGCAGATTCGGTCCCTACTTCATCGAACCCGTCATCGCAGGACTCAGCTCATCAGGCGAGCCCTTCATCGCAGCAACAGATCTCATCGGATGCCCCAACTACGCAAAGGACTTTGTCGTCAGTGGGACAGCAAGGTTCGTTCTCACCTCTCGAAGCTGCAGTCCTGCTGGGTTGACGCTGACCTGTGCATACATGCTCCCTTTCGATTCATAGTGACAAGCTGTTTGGTGTGGCCGAGGCACTGTGGGAGCCTGATCTTGTGAGTGTCCTCTCTCTTCTACTCTTCTATCTGGATCACAGCTGACTGCTGCTCATTCCCAAAACAGGAGCCCGAGGACCTCTTCGAGACATGCGCACAGACCCTTCTAGGCGCACTCGAGCGAGACGCACTCAGTGGGATGGGCGCTATTATCCGTATCATGTGAGTGTCATTAGCTCTGCGTGAGAGAAAGAGCATATTCCGTTGCTGAACTTCCTTTCCTGCTCAACAAGAACACCGGAGAAGGTCATCGAGCGGACACTCAAGACCAGGGCCGACTGAGTTTCATTTCCCTCTCTCCCTTTGTCTCCTGTTTCCTGTCACACCCTTCCGCCAAGGCCATCGGAATCAATCTCCCTGTTCACGAATCGACGCCTGGTTATGAGAGCTTCGGCAGTTGCCTTTCGATCGCAGATGGCAGTGTCGAGTGAATGCCTTGCCACGTGATTATCGACGGCGTTGTTGTTGTTGTTGATGTCATGAGACTCCTTTGGATTGTTGATCGGGGTCTTGTTCGGGCATCGGAGCAGTGTGGAAGAAAGTGGGATGAGACTCCGGCAGACAAACACGGCGAGCCACCACCTTCACCTTGACAAATCCCCTCACCTTCACTCACTCACTCGCATCTCGACGTCGACGGCCACCATCTTGAGCTTCAGCGAATATCCAAACAAGACACCCACCTTCACTCAGCTACTCAAGTCACACACACACTCAACCCACCACCTGCAACTCAACCTTTGCTCTCGTGCGGGTCCAAAGCAGAAGATCACACCCAACTGCGCACACCCCCCGCCACAAAGGTACGACCATGCCAGGCTCACAGGAGTACTTCTCCCCTCCATCAGAGGAAAAAGTCGCAGGAGAACAACAAGCCCAGCAACAGTACCCAGTCTTCCCCACCACCCCGTCCGATCACAGACATACTCATCAACAGCAGCAAAACTGGTCCACCCCAAACAACACCCTCCGCACACCGTTTCTCCAAACTCAACCCCAACCACCGCGCTAACTCCACCCACAACCTCTCCTCTTCTTCCTCAAGCTACTCTGTCGGGAGTGATTCTTCGCTTGTCGAGCATCGCGAGACGGAGGATGATGTTGATGATCAGCCGGAAGATGGGATGAACCATGAGGAGCGATATGCTGTCACTCGCGATCAGTACGTATCTCATCTTCCTCCTCGGTCTCTTCTTTGGACATAACTGACCAAAGTATCTTCCTCACAGACTCATCGCCTCCATCCAGACCGCCACTACCCTCGTCAACTCCATCCTCACCTTCAACGACCGACACCACTCGCCATCCCCTCCGACGCCATCTCCACCACCCCCCTCCCGACGAAGATGACGCCGCTTCCACCACAACTTCATCCTCCACCTCCGACCCCTTCAAATCCTCAAGGTAGCCCTCACACACTCCAACTCCCGCCAACACATCCCCTCCCACTCCCTCGCCCGACCAACACTGGCCAAACTGCTCGCGGACCGTCTGCAGACATCCCATCGTCAACTCACGAACCTGTCCAACAGAGTGTCCGACACCCAATCCAAAGTCCTCGTCACCGGAGACCTCAACGCCGGCAAGTCCACCTTCGTCAATGCTCTCTTGCGGAAGAAGATGATGCCGATCGACCAACAGCCCTGCACGACTGTCTTCTGCGAGGTGCTCGATGCCGAAGCTAGGAACGGTGGGAAAGAGGAGACTCACGTCCTCAAGAAGGGGGTAGAGTATGACCCTCGTGATCCGACTACGTACGAAGTCAAGTCGAATGAGGAGTTGGAACAGATCGTCTCAGACGCCGAAGATCTCGCACCTGAAGACGCACCCATTCTCAAATGTTACGCCCTCGATGCACGGGAGACCAACGCTTCCTTCCTCAGGAACGGAATTGTCGATATCGCCCTCATCGACGCTCCCGGATTGAACCGAGACTCGATCAAGACTACGGCTCTTTTCGCTCGACAGGAAGAGATTGACGTCATTGTCTTTGTCGTCTCAGCCGAGAATCACTTCACCCTCTCCGCGCGGAATTCCTCCAATTCGCCTCAAACGATAAGGCGTACATCTACGTCGTCGTGAACAAGTACGATACGATTTCGAATAAGGCCAAGTGTCGACGGGTCGTGTTGGATCAGGTGCGGTTGTTGTCCCCGAAGACGTACGAGCATCATTCGTCGTTGGTTCACTTTGTCGATTCGGACGCTGTGGCGCGCATGATGGGTGTTTCGCTGCATGATGTCGACTCGGATGATGACCTTCTCCGAGCCCAATCTCTTGCCGAAGAAGAGGAGGTCGGATCGGAGTTGAGAGCTTCGTTGGATGCGTTCGCCAAGTTGGAATCTTCCCTCCGACACTTCGTCCTCCAGAAGCGGGCCGTGTCCAAGTTGGCCCCCGCCCAAACCTACCTCGACCGTCTCCTGGCAGACATGCACACCCTGGCCTCCTTCAACATCGACACCGCCAAGGCGAACTCCGCGAAGCCCAGGCCCAACTGGCTGAACTCAAGCCCAAGTTGGAACGACTGGCTTCGCACCTTCATGCGCTCGAAGTTGCCTTGGAAGGCGAGGAGGACGAGTTGGTTTCTGATGTTCAGCGAGATTCGGAACGGCGGTTGATCGAGGCTGTCGAGCGAGTTGGGAAGGGTCAGTCTGCTGTTCCGTCTGTGATCTCTATGCCTGAATGGCCTGGGTTGGGGTACGTGCTTGAGTACGCCTCGGACGTGCGGGTCGCTCTACTCCGTTCGCTCGAGGCTGCGCTCGGTCAGGCTGAGGACATGGCCAGGACTCATACGGGCGACGGTGTACTCCGGATCCAAGCTCTCGGGAACGAACACCGACCCAAACAGGAGGAAGGGATCGAGATGGAGCGGGACATGCGCGAGTTCAAGCCGGAGAGCATGTTCTATCACCGAAACCGGTCTGTGGCTAAAGCGCAGCCTAGTGCGGGTGTGGGTATCAGTGGGCCAGTCTGGCTGGACTCAGGTTGGGCACGGAGGTAGCGGAGGTTCGACCGAGCGATATCTTTGATGCGATGTTCCACGTTCACGTCTTGCTCGGCCAATCTACCGACGAAAACAACGGCAAGGCTGGAGGCAAGAAGCTGATCACTCCGGTAACGAGGGAGAAGCTGATTCGAGTGTCTCGCTGTTCTCGACTGTCTTCTTCGGCTTTGGAGCGGCGTCTGTGCTGGGTGGGAACATGTTTGGCGCGAAGGGCGCGATTGACGCTGTGGTCCGTATTGCCGACCTCATGGGCAACCGGGCCGCTCGTCGATGGGCGGGTCCGCATGTGCGATCGTCTCCGTCGGACTGGTGACGTACTTCATCTGGGACCTCCCGCAAGCGATCCCGCGAATGTCGGTCGGAGTTTGAAGGCTGACCTGCTGGATTCCCGATCGGATTATCTCGCGTTGGGCAAGCGGGTCGCTCGAATTACCGGTGGACCGCAGACTTCGACTCATGCGGGCGACGTCTCGAACACGGTCGATTCTGCGCTCGTGCTGTACTCCTCGACGAACTCTAGCAGCAGCGGGGGGCTCGACTTCATCTCAGCCCATACGGCACACCTGACCCGGGAAGTCCGTAAAGTCCTCCGTCTGACGTCCTGGGGTCAGATTGAGATTTTCCGACGGGCCTCGGACGGGTTGGAGCGGGCCTGTAAGAGGGAGGAGAAGAATGTCGAGGGTGCTTTGGAGGCTATTCGATGGGCGGGTGAGGTTGAGGAGAAGGCGAGGGTGGAGAGGGAGGTTGTTGCGGGTATTGAGGTTGAGAAGATGGCGTGAGGCGTTTTTTTTTTCGTTTCTCGATGAACCACTTCTTCTTTTTTTCTCGCTTCGGATCCCTTCCAACCCCCCACCACCGCTCCTCGACTCACTTCTCGACCGGCTCGTCTACGATATACTTCCAACTTTCGATTCCGGTGCGACGGGGAGAAGCTCTGACCACGAGGACAGGCCAGCCTACCTCAGCTACCCTTCGACGCGGCTTCTCTTCCCATTCTACAAACGATCACGATTCATCTCATCCACAATCCACATAAACACGCACAAAACGACGATCCCCCTTTGGCCCGAGCCGCCCTACCAGCTCCATCCGCTCCTTATTCTCCTCCCACCATTCTCCTTCGGTTTGCTTTCCTCTCTCCTTGACGAAATGTTTCCATCACCACCCCCACACCTTTTTTTCCTTTCTTGAACTTTATAACCCTTCTCCTCTCCCATCCGTGTACATCTTGTTCGATCATCACTTCTTTCCCCCCACCACCCTTCCCCTCTTGCCCACCTTGCTATGAACCCCTAACCAAACCCCCTAAAAAGCGAATCTGATTCCAAAATGAACATGAATCTGGACACCAGTCAGTCTCTTTCGACCGCAAGCATGCTCCTGAGAAGACCTGGCTTTGCAACTTGAGTGTGTGTATGGCTGAAGTACGGGACAGAAGGTTCGAAGTAGACAGGAAGAGACGAAAAGAACGAAAGAGGGGGGGGGGGGACAGAAAGTAAAAATTGAGCGAGGGAAGTGTGTACTCGTACTTCGATGTGCGGAACGATGTCTATGGGAGGTCGTGAGCGAGAGAGAGATAGAGAGGGGGGGGAGAGAAACGAGAAGTGAAGTCATGGGGCCAAGGGAAACATGCAGCCCGTGAAGAAAAAAGGAGGGGGAAAGGGAAGGAGGACCCGAACATACTGTCATGTGGAAGAAGAAAGAAAGGCAAAAGCAAGAGGAGGAGAGGAGAGGGTGAAGCCAGGGGGATGGGAAAGGGGGGATAAAAAAGGAAAAACTTGCGCGGGCCCTGACGGAAGAAGAAGAACGATTGCAGGAAAGAAGGGGGAAACGAAAATTTGCACCGTGCAACGAAGAAAGGGCGAAGGGGAAAAAAATGGGGCCGGCAAAGAACGCAAGTGGCTGGATTGGATTGGGTTGGGAGTGTGGTGTAAAAGTGGTGTGTGTGAAGTGTGGTGGCGCACGGGGTGCGCGCGTTCAAGTCGTTGAAAGGAGCTGCGAGTTGGAGACCAGCGTCGTGCGTGACATTGGAGGCGACTTCGGGTTGGTGAGACGCGATTCGTTGCGGAGTCGTGATGTATGTGAGGGGGCGCAGTGGGGAGACATTTGCAACTGGATAGGAGGATCAGAGAGAAGGGGAGAACCACGGCAAACATGTCAGCATTCACACGTTCAAGATTGCTCAGACAGCACGTTGAGGGACCTTCGTAAGACTCACGATTGTTCTAGATGGGATGCACGATTGCGCAGAAACGTCTGGATGGCCCTGAAGACCGGAAAGCACGAAGGCAGATGACGATGCCGAGATGGTGCCAAGGTAGGACCAAAAAAGCGACTGCACAGGAGAACTCTTAGAGTGCATGAGCAACCCCTGCCTCAGGCTGACCTTGTCCAGGTAATGGAGGTGGTGCCTCAACAATTTTCGGCCTGACTACCTTGCGCGCTTCAAAGCTGACGCATCCATCCTCGTCATCATCGTCATCGTCGTCCTCGTCACCTCCATCAGAGGCATCCTCTCCACCACCGCTTACGTCTCGGCCCCACCGCCGATATCGAGTGGCAACCTCGGTACCCGAGCGGGAGCTGCCTGACCCGCCTGAGCTGCGTCGACTGGCCCTGGGGCTGAAGCTGTGGCCGTTGGCGTAGATGGCGCCATGCGCACTCCGCTGCGACGGCGTGAGTGTAACTCTTGCCCATACTTGGACGTAAAGTCAGACAGAGCACCTGAGCCCGTTGCTCCTCGTTCACCAGCAAGGGCAATCGTCGCCTCAGCCGGGCGGCCAAAAGCGTCGCTCCGGTCGTACTTCCACCCACTTCCATCATTCCGCAACACGCGGTCATCCGGCTCGAGGGAGTGATGTGGTGACCGCATGGACGACCCAGGACTTCTCGCAGGATCATCAATATCATCATCCGAGAGCTCCTCCAGATGCAGATCAATGTCGTCCTCCTGCTCATCGTCGTAGTCCCTCCCACGCACCCCTCGGACCGTGTCGCCGCCGACAGCGGTGACACCTTCATCATCATCATCATCGAAGTCGAAGGAGTCGCTGTGGGACGACATCGACGGCCGCTCTTGCATCATCTGATCGAAGTTAAGCCCAGGCCCAAGACTGTCCGAGTGCTCAAGGTCTGCCGTGTCTAGCCGCTTCGCACCAGCAAGGTACGACGAGCCGGCCTCCGGCTGTCCGTGAGACCGAATCACGCGTCCAAAATGATCGCGCTGGACTGGAGTCTGCTCCTCCTGATTTGCTATGTGGTGCAAGTCAGTCGAAGTCGATGGTGGGGGTGACCACAAGCCGTGCTTTGACAGACTGCCGTCTGCAGCCAGGTTGGGCTCTGACGCACCCAACTCCCCTGTCAACAGTGGAGAGTGACGAGTACCACTGACGACAGGGGTTTGTGTGAACTGAGGCGCCACCACCGATGAAGCCACCATGCCGGTCTGACTCCCCTTCAGAGGCTCCGTCCGCGGAAATCCACCCAGGCTGACAACATCCGCAGCCGGATCCGAATCCGCACCAGAAACAAGGCCGCCCGCTGCTGCTGCTGCCGCCGCTCCATCCAGATCTGCTTCAAGCGCATCATCAAACCGTCCACTCTCGCTGGGAAGCAGAAGACTCTGATGGAGACTCGTCACCGCCGCCGTCGACTTGACCGTAGGAGTCGCAGCTGTAGCAGACACCATCGTGGTGACCGCAGCGACCGGATCTTGTCGCACCATCACGGGCGAATTCACTCTGGTCATCACTGGCGTGACCAACGGCGTCGGGTTGCGGGTGCCAGGTCGAGAGGGAGCCGGCGTTCGAATCCCCCACTTGCGCAACTTCTCCTTCAACTTGTTCTTCCAGTTACCCTTGTTACGCGACTTGACCGAGGCGGAAGCGTGTGCACTGGCTGCCGTAACACCTGCCACGCCCGCGAGTGGAGCCAAGGCAAGCCAGACGTCGGACGCACCAGGTGTGCCAGCTCCATGCTGGTTGAACTCCTGCTCTGGTCCAGAGGCTTGACCAGGATGGGCCGAGCCAGGATCATCAGTGATAGTGATATCACCTTCGCCTTTCGACTCGCCGGCGGTAAGCGCTTGCTCAACCTCTTCCCCACTGACCTGTACCTCCTCGAAATGACGCTCAACATCCGTCCGCTCCAGCCACTCTCGCGCCGCCAGCGCTTGCTCCCGTGCAACATCCTCGCCACCACGAGCATCGGCCTCTGGAGAGACGGGAAAGCCACCAAGCAAGAAGGGATGTGTCTTGACTTCGTCCAGTGTAATGCGCTTCGTGGGATCCTTGGTGAGAAGTGCGTCGAGTAGGTGGAGCAATTGCATCGCTTCCGACGACAACAGATGAGCAGGGAAATCCGGCAGCCAGGAACCGTCGTTGGAAGGCGATGCACTCCAGTGCGGAGGATTAGGTCGCGCGAAGGAAGACTTTGTACCTCGACTATCTTTCCCACCACGATTGGGATCTCCACGCTCTGGCGAAGTAGGTACTGACGACGTTGTCCCAGAGGAAGCATTTGTCACCGTTCGACCTCGAGAGCTCCCAACTGTACTCGATCCACCCGCAGTAGCCGATGTAGTCGGTGCAGCCGCGGGTTGGTCATTGCTGCTCTCTGCAATTGCCCCTGGCGCTGGCGGTGTCAAGCCAGAGATCGACGGTCTCCGCGACTCGGGATGCACATCCGCCTCCTCATCTGCCCAACGCCGTGCCGCCCAAGGTGAGCCCCACCCAGAAGCAACCTCTTCCACCCTACGCCGACCCCACCGCCGCGCTCGAGGCCCAACCTTCAGTCTCCCGCACGCCAGACGGGTCTCCTCATCTACTTCACTGAACGATGATGTCGAGCGCGTGATGATGGGAGGCCGTTGCACCATTGCTGCGGATGATGCCGCCGTTGAGATCGTTGCACGGTCAGCATCAATGTCGCCTGGTCCTGGATGCGAAGAAGATGGCTGGCGCCCTTTGCCCTTGCCCAACAATGTCGATGCTGAAGATGCCGATGCACTTCCACCGAGTAAAGCCCCACTGCTACTGCTCCGCTTGCGTCCATCCGGTAGGAGACCGCTTAAAGAGCCATTCATCCCTCCCTACGAGACCCATTGTCCTCCTCTCCGGCCCCACCTACCAGCTCAAATGCAGCCGCCTGGTCCCGATCCGGTGCACCCGCCCACCCCGGAATTTCGTAATCCTCATTGGGGATGATGCTGAACAGTGCGAACTCGCTCTCCGCGTCGAAGGGAGGATGTCCAAAGCAGAGACAATAGAGCGTGACTCCGACTGCCCAGATGTCAATCGCTTTGGTGATAGGTGGACGGCGTCCTGGTGCCATGACCAGCGGGTTGTGCGTAGGAGGCGTGTCTGCCATGAGGCTCGACGGTCCTCCACCCATGCTTGCAGAGAGTGAAAGATGTCTCAAGCTGAGATAGGAACGCGAGGTACTGGAAGGGTCGCCAGCAACGCACAGCTCGGGCGCAAAGAAGGCAGGGCTACCCGCCGTCTTGGCAAGTTCCTGCTCGTCCGAAATGGAGTTGAGATGGCTCGAACCGTGATGGTTGGACGATGAATCTGCTGTTCCCCAGCGGTTCTCGACGTCCCATCGCGCAGTGGCGAAGGTGTCAGGGAAAAGTGCAGACGGCTCCATAGGCGGGGAGCTAGCAGCACTGGCATTGGCACTGTTGCCAGCGCTGCTCCCTGCATGTGCTTGCTGCGCCACTCTATGCAAGGTCGCGCTGAAGTGGCTGACGCCGAAGTCAGAGATCTTGACCGTCTTCTTGTCCTCGTCCCAGAGCAGATTGGCTGGTTTGATGTCGCGATGGATGATGCCTTGATAGTGGAGGTACTGGAGACCGCAGACCAGGTCGCGCATCACGCCCTGAATCTGGACGATAGTGAGGGTGGGCCGGGGAGCGGACATGTTCAGCCGATACTCCAAGGTCCCTGGCACAGGAGGTGTTTCGTCCCTCCAATGCAGTTCTCCGCCTGCCATGTATTCGAGAACCATGAATATCTTTTTCGAGTCGGGGTCGTCGATGACTTCGAGTAAGGAGACGACGTTGCTATGATGCAGTTTCTTGAGAATGGCGATTTCGCGCTTGACCTTGGCATCTGTGGTCAGGAGTGCATGTCGGGAGCGGGATGGCGGTGCTGGAGGTCCCATGGAGTCTGTTTCCGAGCCGCGCGGGTGACCAGCACCGCGGTCATCGAAGCGCAGTTGGGGAGCTCTACTGCTCCCATCTCCTGACGATGCTCCATCTTGGTAATAATCGTCAAAGCGATGAACAGCCTTGGAACTACCGGAGGTTCCCAGCCCGCCGATCTTCAGGCGTTTACGGGGCTGTCGCTGCACGATCTTGACAGCGACGAGTCGGCCATGCGGGTCATTCTCGTCGTCGTTGCGGAGGGAGTTCTTGTCGAGGGCAAGACGAACCTGACCGTGAACACCGCGACCCAACTCCTGAAGAATGATGTACTGGTTGATCATTCGCCGGCCGGAGCGAGCATGAGTCTGAACCTGCAGTCTGCGCGTTTCGGTGACGGTGTGGGAAGAGCCATACATGGAAGGGGGGTTCAGCTGCTGCAGATACGGCGTCGGTGGAGGTGGACGTGGGACGGGCGATGCGGGAGTAGGAGTGACAGGGCCAGCCGGCAGAGGAGTGTATGCCAATCGAGCCGAGGCTGGGAGACGGGGGGAAGGGGCGTTCGAGGTGACTGCGGAGTGTGGCATACTTGCTGTTGCCCGTCCTATGATCGCTGCTGGGGAGAGGGTGAGGGCGGAGAGGGGCACTGTGGGCTGGAGGGGAGATGCCGACTGCTGGAGATGGTCAGGAGTGGTGCCTGTGGTGATGCTGGCGATGGGAGGAACATTTGCGCTTGACCCTGAGCCTGTCCGGTGGTTGATCTGGAGACGCATCTGCGCCTGTGCAGAGAGGGAGCGAGGCTCAGATGAGTGCCTTCTTCTGATGTTCTCCCAGAGTCTTTGATATGGGTGTCGTCTGCGATGGGGTTGCTGGGTGGTGTTGAGAGGGGATGATGGGAGTCCTCCTGCTGATGAGCTACACACTCACTTTTAGCGATGTCGACCGCGAGAACGATGGGATGGCATCGACAACACCAACGATGAGGAGCTCGAGACAGGCCAACTCTTTTGAAAGTAAGGGCCAACTCAGGACAACGCAGGCACAGAAGAGAAGAAGTCATTCACTGTAAGAAACGAGAGGGCGAGGTGCAGAGAAACACGTGGGTGGCAGAGGTTCGAGGTCAAGAAACTAGAAAGCCAGGAGCAGCTGCGCAAGTCGAGTAAGTGTGCAAGTAGAGTGTGAGGGTAAGATTCGACTTGTGAAGGCAAGACCAGATGAGGAGATAGATACAAATGGAGACAGGATTCGCGGGTCTTATATAGCTTCGTCGTCAGCGGGAGAGCAGGGGAAGCGTAGGGGAATACTCGTGGGTGTCCAGGAGCAGGGCGAGGAACAGGGAAGCGAGGGCGAGGTGGCGAGAGCAAGGAATGGCGAGGGAGACGAAGGCGAGGAGTGGCGAGGGCGAGGCGAGGGAAGCGAGAGGCCGAGAGTCCGTGCAGAAGTGTCGAGGGTGATGGCACGGACAAGGCGAGGCGAGGTGGCGGGGCGAGATGACGGGGCGAGGTAGCGAGAGGCCGTGGCGAGGTGGCAGGGCGAGGTGGCGGGGCGAGGTGGCCGTGTGGCGGGGCGAGATGGTGAGGTGGCGAGATGAGGTGTTGGTCTGTGCGGGAAATGAGGTGGCGGATGGCGATGGGCGAAGCAGCGAGCTGGGAACCGAGCTCGCACGTGGAGAACGGAAGTAGCATTAGTCCGTTCATGACAGTCGCCCCTTCTTAGGCGGAGGTCCCCGGAGCTGATGGTGGGGTTTGTGCCTGTGCGCGTGGTCGTCGTGGCTGAGGTGGTGGAACCGAGGATGGTTTGGCGGGGTACTGTCTGTGGAAAGCAAGGCGGTGTGGATGAGTGGGGCTAATGCTATCAGTGTTGACCCACTGAGCTTGTTCGGGACCTGTGCCAGAGTACTGGACGAGGTACTCGAGCTTGCGGTACCGGACGCGAGAGTCGAGAATGCGCTGGATTTGGAAGTCTTGGGAGCCGTCGGAGGCGATGGGTGTCGGAGCGGTGATGGTGAGAGGTCGTGACCGCAAGGTGCTGGCGTGGTAAGGCTCGAGCAGAGAGACGTGAAAAGTTGGGTGGACGCGCATCGAAGGTGGAAGAGAGAGGCGGAATGCAGAGGTGCCGACCTGTCGCTCGATGGGAAAAGGACCGAGCCGTTTCGCGTCCAGCTTGTCCGACGGGCGATCGGTCCGGATGTTCTTGCGAATGAGCCAGACAAGGTCACCAGGCTGATGTTGAGGGGCGGGAGCGCGACGGAGGTTGGCGTACTTGGCGTGGGATTCGAGGGCTTTCCGAATGTTGTCTTGGGCGATCTTGTGCGTCTGCTGGAGGACTCGGGCGTGCTTGTGGGCGGCGGGGATGGTGCTGGATCGGAGATTGATGTCGAGGCGAGGGTGAAAACCGTAGTTGGCGAAGAAGGGAGACATGCCTATGGTGGAGTGAAAGGCATTGTTATAAGCGAATTCCGCAAGAGGAAGCAACTCACTCCAGTCGTCCTGCAGGTAGTCGCAGAAGATTCGGAGGTACTGTTCCAGGACTTGATTGATTCGCTCGGTTTGGCCGTCGGTCTGAGGGTGGAAGGCGGTGGAAAGGTTGGGCTTGATGCGTAGGAGGGAGAGAACTTCGAGCCACCAGTTGGACGTGAAGGTGGTGCCGCGGTCGGAGACGATATCGGCAGGGAGGCCGTGAAGCTTGTAGATGTTGTTGATGAACTGCTGGGCGAGGGTGGCCGAGGTGTCTGTTTGCCGAGAGGGAATAAAATGGGCTTGTTTCGTGAGCCTGCAAACCACAACCAAGATGCAGTCATAGCCGGAAGAGAGTGGCAGCTCAACGATGTGGTCCATCGACTGCGAGGCCCAAGGCGCGGTTGGAACGGGGAGAGAGCTGAGGGGGCCGTATGGAAGATGGCGGGATGTCTTGTGCCGCTGGCAGGTGTCGCATGTGCGCACATAGTCGTTGACGAACGAGCGCATCTGGGGCCAAGTATATTGCCGGTGGAGGAGTTCGAAGGTCTTGGCTTGGCCGTGGTGGCCGGCTGATGGGCTGTCGTGGGCTTGTAGGAGCAGCCTAACCTTGAGGTCCTCGCAGTCAGGGACAAAGATGCGTCCATGCTGCATCAGTAGACCACTATCTGCGAGAGAAAACTCGGAGAGCACATCACCTGAGGGTCCTGAAGAGGAGGCAGATGAGCTGGGAGATGCCGAGGCTGGTGTTCGTGCTGAGCGGAGTTGGCGGATGAGGTCTCGGGTGTGAGGGTCGTGATTGAGGTGGAATAGGAGCTGGGCGAGAAGGTCGGAGCTGGCGGTGGGACTGGTGGTAGGAGCTAGGGCTGATGTCGAGGCTGGAGCTGGAATCGAGGCTGGTGCTGGTGTCGAGGCGGGGGTTGGAGTCGAGGCTGGTGCAGGGGTCGAGGCTGGTGCTGGTGTCGAGGCTGGAGCTGGTGTCGATGTTGGAGCTGGTGTCGATGTTGGAGCTGGAGTCGTGGTTGGAGATGCTGGAGCTGAGGTCGAGGGCGAAGCTGGAGTTGAAGTCGAGGCTGGAGTCGAGGCTGAGGTTGGTGCTGAGGCTGAGGCTGGAGGGGAAGGAGAAAGAGGAGAAGGAGTAGAGTGAGGCGGACGAGAAGAAGGTGATGGTGAGGGGACTTGCGTTGTGTGACGAGGAGGGCGAGGGCGGAGGGTTGCTGAGGCGGAGATGGTGGTGGAACTGGTGGTAGAAATGGGTCGAAGGATGGGTTGGTGAGTGACGTCGTCGCCATCACCCCCCTCCTTATGGTCGCGTCTACGCGACAGGGCGTCGGCTTTGCCGTTGCGAGTGCCGGGCCGGTAGGTGATGGTGTATTTGTGGCCGTTGATCTGTTCGGACCATCGTGCTTGGCGACCGTTGAGCTTGCGCGAGGTCTGAAAGTATTCAAGATTCTTATGGTCAACCAGCACATCAAAAGGAACGGAGCAAGACTCAAGGTAGTGGCGCCAGGAGTTGATCGCGGTAACGACGGCGAGGAGCTCCTTGTCGTGAACGTCGTAATTGCGCTCGGCGGGGTTCATCTTGCGCGAGATGAACGCGCAGGGGTGCAGGAGGTGGGTGTCGGGGTCGCGTTGGGAGAGGATGGCGGAGATGGCGAAGTCCGAGGCGTCGGTTTCAATGGTGGTGTGGCGGGAAGCGTTGAAGTGGTGGAGGATGGGCGGCGAGGTGAAGAGAGTCTTGAGAAGGCGGAAGGCGGAGTCGGCATCGGCGTCCCAGGCGAAGCGGACGTCTTTGCGCAGGAGTCGGGTGAGAGGGAGAGCTACGCGAGAGTAGCCGGCTATGAACCGACGGAAGAAGTTAGCGAAGCCCAAGAAGGATTGCACGTCTCGTACCGATGTAGGCACGGGCCAGGAGAGCAGTTCCTGAATGCGATCCTGGCCGAGGGTGACGCCGAGCGGGTTGACGTGGAATCCGAGGAACTGAACCTCGGAGGCGCTGAAATGACACTTCTCGGGCTTGCAGTAGAGGCCGTGCTTGATGAGGCGGCGGAGGACTTCGCGCACATGCGCGTCGTGTTGGGCGGGGTCGGCGGAGAAGATGCAGATGTCGTCGAGGTAAACGACGACCGTGACGTCGAGGAGATCGTGGAAGATGCTGTTCATGAGGGATTGGAAAGTGGCTGGTGCATTTGTTAGTCCGAAAGGCATGACGAGGCACTCAAAATGCCCGTAGCGAGTTCGGAATGCGGTTTTCCACTCATCTCCAGCCAAGATCCGGACGAGGTTGTATGCGCCTCGAAGGTCGAGGGTGGTGAAGATCTTGGACTGGCGGAGGTGCTCGAGGGATTCGTTGAGCAGCGGGAGCGGGTAGCGATTCTTGATGGTAACGCGGTTGAGACCGCGGTAGTCGACGCAGAGGCGCAACGAACCATCCTTCTTGCGGACGAAGAGGATAGGCGCCCCAGCGGGGGAGGTGGAGGCGCGAATGAAGCCCTTGGCGAGGTTCTCATCGAGCCAAGTGCGAAGCGCCTTGAGCTCGGGGTCGGAAAGGGAGTAGAGAGGGCCGAATGGAGGTTGGGCGTCGGGTTCGAGCTGAATGGCGTGATCATGGGATCGGTGTGGGGGAAGCCGATCGGCTTTAGCCTTGCTGAAAGCGTCAAGAAGATCGTGATATTGTGGAGGCACAAGGTCATGAAGCTGGGCAAGGTACTCATCAGTATCGGCGACGGCAGCATCGTGGCTGTCGTCGTCATCTTGATTACCAAAGACGGCCGATACAGAGAGGACTTGATGGGACGAGGGCGAGATGAGGAAAGGGATGGAGCCGTCCTCAGCGGCGTCACGAGCGATGGTGGTGGACGAAACTTGGATGATGCGAGGAGACGGAGGGCGAGGAGAACTTGGTGGCGGAGGCGAGACGATGGGGACTGCGGGGAGCGCACGGACGGAGGGGTCCGGCGCGCGGCAGGACTTGAGGCACAGACTGGAGCTGAAGGTGATGGAGTTCCGCGACCAGTCGATGTGGGGGTTGTGGCGGCGGAGCCAAGGGATGCCGAGGACGATGGGGTAGCGGTCGAGGGTGGTGAGGTGGAGGCTAAGGCGTTCTTGATGGGTGTCGATGTGGAGAGGAACTTCGGAGGAATGGGTAACGGGTCCGGAGGAGATGGGACGGCCGTCGATGACGTTGAGTGGGAGGGGTTCGGAGAGCTTGAAGGACGGGAGATGGTGGTTCTGGGCGAAGGAGATGTCGAGGAAGGATGCGGTTGCGCCCGAGTCGATCATGGCGTATGTCGAAATCGGGCCATCGCTTGTTGGAATCTTGACGGGGATGATGAGATGGTGGTCGCTGGGCGTGTGAGAAGAGAGGGAGAGGGCAGAAAGTGAGAGGATGAGGTGGTTGGAGGGCAGTTTACTGCTGCTCATCTTGAGAGGACTGAGCGTTGCCGTGCTCCCGATACTGGTCCGGCTCGGGAGCGAGCGAGAAGGAGACCGCAGCGGCTTGGGCCGGGCGGCGAGCAGACTGTTGACGTGCGCGATTGCCTTTGCGCGGGCATCCGTCGGCGTAGTGTCCGGAGCCTCCACAGTAGGAGCAGAGACCCAAGTCACGCCGACGCTGCTTCTCCGCGTCGGTGAGAGGCTGGTGGCGGGGGGCGCTGGCGTCCAGGTCCATTGGGATGGGACCGGAGCGGTTAGACGCGGAAGAGGCGCTAGGTGGGCGGGAGCTGAAGGTGTTGGTGCCAGTGTGGTTGCCGGGGGTGGTGGTGGTGCGGGGAGCGAGGCGAGAACGGGCGTGCCGCTCGTAAAGGCGGTTGTCGAGGCGAGTGGCGAGTTCGGCGAGGGACATGATGTCGTGGGGCTCGCGGTCGGCGTAGGCGAGGGCGTCCTTGACGTTTTCCTTGAGGCCGTCGTAGTAGCGAGCCCGGAGGGCTTCGTCGTTCCAACCCAGCTGTGTGGCAAGGTGGAAGAAGCGGGTGGAGTATGATGCCGCGGAGCCGGTCTGGACGAGAGTCTGGAGGTCGTGAGTGAGCGTCTTCTTGAGGTCAGTTTCTCCTTGGCTGCGGAGGAACTGGCGCTCGAAGTCCTCCCACTCCATGTCGAGGTGGGAACCGCTCTTGAGGAAAGGCTCGAACCATTCGAAGGCCTCGCCGCGGAGCCATGAGGCGGCGTAGACAATCTTGCTGGCATCGGAGGCGAACGAGGGGGCGTTGGCGGCGAACTTGAGCTTGAGGTGGGCCACGAAAGAACCGGCTTCCCGCCGATTGCGGCCATTGAACTCCGGTGGATCGGAGACCTTGACGCGAAAGGCAGGGTCCAGGTTGGCTGAGGCGGCCAGGGCGAGTTGAGCGCGGAGGGATTGAATCTCGGATTGAAGCTGGGCGGTAGTCGGGCCAGGCGTGGGGGTGCTGGACATGGCGAGACAGGACTTGAGGACAGGATGGTGATTGGTGCAGTGCTCGGGGCTTGAGGTTGGATCTGGTCTACTGTAAGAAACGAGAGGGCGAGGTGCAGAGAAACACGTGGGTGGCAGAGGTTCGAGGTCAAGAAACTAGAAAGCCAGGAGCAGCTGCGCAAGTCGAGTAAGTGTGCAAGTAGAGTGTGAGGGTAAGATTCGACTTGTGAAGGCAAGACCAGATGAGGAGATAGATACAAATGGAGACAGGATTCGCGGGTCTTATATAGCTTCGTCGTCAGCGGGAGAGCAGGGGAAGCGTAGGGGAATACTCGTGGGTGTCCAGGAGCAGGGCGAGGAACAGGGAAGCGAGGGCGAGGTGGCGAGAGCAAGGAATGGCGAGGGAGACGAAGGCGAGGAGTGGCGAGGGCGAGGCGAGGGAAGCGAGAGGCCGAGAGTCCGTGCAGAAGTGTCGAGGGTGATGGCACGGACAAGGCGAGGCGAGGTGGCGGGGCGAGATGACGGGGCGAGGTAGCGAGAGGCCGTGGCGAGGTGGCAGGGCGAGGTGGCGGGGCGAGGTGGCCGTGTGGCGGGGCGAGATGGTGAGGTGGCGAGATGAGGTGTTGGTCTGTGCGGGAAATGAGGTGGCGGATGGCGATGGGCGAAGCAGCGAGCTGGGAACCGAGCTCGCACGTGGAGAACGGAAGTAGCATTAGTCCGTTCATGACATTCACCCTCACCTCATCAGACCAAACCTCCCGCCACTCATACGCCTGGCGACCATGAGAGAGACCTAGATACAATTCAGAAAACATAGATACAAGCAGACTTGACTCGAACACGTTGCAGGGCAGGAAAGGGTGACCACGAAGCGAAGAAGAAGAAGAGGGGTGTTGTTTCATGTTGAAGGGGCGGACAGCGTGTGTCGGTTTTGGGGACCCATGGGCACAGTCTGATGTGCGTAAGCGAAGGTTGGGGAGGGCCTGCTCGATGAGGCCCTCGAAATGTTCGCCACCCGGGCCAGGTCCTGATTCCGGTCCAAGCATGGGTAGATCGCTCGCAAGTAACACATCGCCACTCCTTTCACGTTGAGGTGAGTGTATGATGTTCGGAAGGTAACATCTCGCGGGCGTTCGTCAAGGTTGTGCGTCATTCCTTGTCCTTCCGCCCTCATTTCCCCCCGTCTTCTCCTGGACCTCATCCATCAACCCTTTTAACCTCATCCCCGTCCCGTCCCTCCTCATCTACATCCAACCTCTCCTCGATCTCCTCTTCCGCATCGGCCTCCAACTCCTCGACCCGAGCCCTGAGCTCCATTAGCTCACGCTCCTGTCCGACGAGCGTCTCACGCAGAGCATGACTGTTTTCGATCACAGCCGTCAAGTGGGCTATAAGGGAAGAAAGTACTCCGAATAAGTTGATCTGTTGAACTCGATCGCAAGAAGCCGGGGGGAATCGAAATCAAAAGACTCACAATCATATTGCACGAGGGCAAACAGCTGCCGCACCGCAGCCATACCAGCAAAGTCGCCCTCCCGCTCCAAAGCACTCACAGCAGCCAACTCCAACTTCTCCAACTCGTACCGATGAATCTCTTCTTCATCAGCACCCGGTCCAGGGGTGGCCCCGGTACCATCTCCATCCTCTCCTTCCTCCGACGCTGCAGCACCTGCCGCAGCAGCCAGAGCCGCGCTCACTGCACCTCGCTGCAGCTTTCCACCGGCCGCCACCACGCGCAACTGCCGTCGCAGTCTTCGATGCAAGGACGGAGCCGAGCTCACCGATTCCGCAAGAACGTGTCGCTGCGATTCAAGCAGATGAGACGCTTCCGAGTGAAGATGCATCGCAGCACGCGCAAGCTGCAGCGGGATCTGGTCCACTGGCTGACGCCGTTTGTTCCCTGTTGTAGGCGTCGTCGATTCAAGACCCCCAGGACCGCCAATAGAGCCAAACGTGTTCGAGCGACGTATTCTGTTCCGAGGCCCATTACCGATGCTGCTGCCTTGATCTCCCATTCCGCCTTCATCCGCTGCATCGCCACCGTCCGAAGGCGCAATCGAGGGGATACCCCGAGTATCCTCTGCACCATCATCGGCACTTCCAGCTACCGAACCAGGTTCTTGGCTTTGATCAGGATCCACACCTTCGGCGGCAGGCTTCTTGTTTGCGTCGGTAGATTGGCCAGATTCACCCTGTTTGCTTCCCCTCTCCGCTCGTTTGTTTTCCCGACGCTGTCGCCATCGTGCCTTCCAGCCATACTTTCGCCGAGAGTCGGCAAGGGTATTTTTGTAGATCGTTCCCCATGCGTCCTAGGGAAGCAGACCTTTTCAGTATGTCGTGCCCAGATGTCCATTGACACAACCACAGCAGAACTCACTCCCAGCACGGAGAAGATCACGGTGAGGATACCGACACCTGACAGGATACAAAGGAAAGGATAGCTTGTCAATAGGCGTGAGGCTCGTGAGGACAACGTCGCCTCAAAGTACATACCGAACAATGCCCATACAATAAAGAATGCGCGTCCAGAAGGCGTGATTGGCGAGAAATCTCCGTAACCTGAGATAGACATCACATAATGGTCAGCTTGGCAACTCTGATGTTCGAACGGCAGTTGTCAACCTACTGACCGATTGTAGAAAAGAAGACGAAGCCGAAGTACTGCAGATTTTACAGCGCAAGGGTTCATCGGATCAGTCAGACAGTCACTTCATCCAGTCGCCCAGCCCATACACCCCATCTAAGGTTCATAGACTGAGGGCAGAAAATCTACTCACAAGTCCCTCGAAGAAGTTCCACCCCTCTGTAGCAACAAAGATACCCGCGCCCATCAACCAGAACACCAGAAACAAAGACCCCGAAACAACCATCTTGGCCACGAATTCGTTCCGCTCCTGCTGCACGACCTCATGCTTGAACTCCTCCCAATGCTTCTCAAGCTCTTCTCGGTGTTTCCGCAACGAGGCTTCCATAAGCGCCATTTCGTCCGCCTGCTGTTCCTCCGTAACGTATGTTCTATCATCATGTCGAGGTCCCCGTACAGTATCGCATTCGTTGATGATTCCTTCCGTGTTGATCCCGTTTGGATCCTTTTCCGCGCCGTCAGAAGCTTGAGATGAAAAGTGATTCTCCTTCTCGCCTGACGGGTCCGTGGCATCGCTACTGCTACCTCCACTGGTATGTTCGTTCGCTTTTAGGTCGCGCTTCTCCATCTCCATCCAGGCGTCCGTAACTTTGGGAGACATCATCGCCGTGCCGGCTCGAGCCGGAGCAATCAGAGTGCCAGCCAACATAGCGAGACCAGCTCCCACATCCGGAGCGGCTGCTCCTTCAGCTTTCGAACGTTGCAACTCACGAACCAAAGCTTTGTGCTTCCCCTTCTCGATCGCTTCGGGGTCGACCAAGCCGCGCTTGGAGTCCTTCTTCCATCCTTGCGAGAACCCTGTCTCGACCAAGGCTCGAGCAGCGTCAAGTAACTTGCCGAGTCGAGAGTCCTTCTTATCTTCCTCTTCTCGCTGCCTCGTCGGGAGAACGGGCAGGGCCAATTCCAGGTTCGCAAGCATTTGCCCATCCTCGGTGACCCATTGTCGACCACCGCCACGACCGACGGAAACTTGTCTGAGGCGAACGGCTAGACGAAGTTGGCGATTGACACGCTTGGCTTCCTGCCGCTCAACGTAGCGTTGTTTGACCGCAAGGCGACGCTGTTTGTAGCTGTGGATCAATGAGAAAAAGTAGTGGTCGTTCGATGAGCTGCCGTCCCTAAGCACGTCAAATGGTGGAAAAAATCTCACCTCTGCTCAAACTGCTCCAAAATAGTTTCTCTCGTGGTCGCGATCACCAGGGCGATGAGGACGATACCGATAGGAGCGTATACGAAGAGAACAATTCTTGAGGCCGTCGTCTTTGGGGTAATATCACCGAATCCTGTATGCATCAGAGCTTTCAGCATTCTTGATGCATGCAGGTGTAACACAGCATAGGGAGACACTCACCTATCGTAAAGAGGGTACACACGACGAAGTACAGCGCCGTCTCGAAGTTGATCTTGAGCATGAGGCAGTAAATCAAAGCCCCGATAGAAAGATAGAATAGCACGAGCATCGTCATGATAACGAGCTCACGCTGCTTGCGCGTCAAACCTGAGCCAGCATCTGCGGTGACAATTTCAGGAGAAGCAGAAACGAGTTAAGCAGCGGCAGGCACCTCTTGATCGTCTTTGTTCGTGACTCACCTCGGAACTGCTTCGTGTTGATATAGCTGCGCACGATAGAAAGAAGGTCAGCGTATGCAGCGACGGCCTAAGCTGAGAGGCGCGAGGAGAGACTCACTCAGCGATGAGCGTAAAGTTGACAATTGTCGAAGCCAAAGTGCTCCCGAGAGTCATCCAGTAGCCTTCGGAATACGTAAACCCATCATCGACTGCACGAGCTTTGCCGAATATCGCCAGCGCAGCGACATTGATCTGGTACAATGTGCAAGGGAAAGGTCCTTTAAAACCATCAGCCTGGTCCTCCGAGTGTCAATTAGAAGAACCTGAACAGGAAACGTACCGAATCATGCAGTGTCAGAAGCACCATGGCAATCAAGGTGCTCTTCTTAGGCCGCATCACCTCCAAGAAACGCAAGATAATACACAGATTCGCAAACACCGCAAAGGCCATGGAGAATGCGAGACCGATATCAAGCAGAACCGGGTTCTTTTCGTAGACGGCATTGCCCAACTCGCGACCTGTGCTGATATACCAGGACGAAGTGAAGCCGGGGACTTCTAGCATGATGCTGAAGGGCGCCAAGATGCCGGAGCTGAAGCAAGATAGAAAAGGATTGCCTGCGTCAGTACAGTGGTGGCTACATCATTTTGGAAGAGGGCGACTCACATGATGGGTGTTTTTCGGTATATCTGTACCTTGGCCTCTTCGTCTTCGCTGTCTGCATCGTCCTCTTCCTCGCCATCACGCCCCTCCTGGCCTCCATCGGTCTGACTCATTCCATCCTGACTCATTCCTGCCCCGTTATTACCTCCAGCTCTTCCTTCCTCTACATCCTTTGCATCGACATCACCATCACCATCACCATCGCCTTCGCCATCGAGCTCAGCTTCGTCCTGCTCTCGCTCACGTCTTCGACGTGCCCAGCCCCGCAAGGGCATACCTCCACCCGCCAAAATCATCGTCGAGAACGCTCGACTTGGCCTATTTTCCGGCTGCAACTTGCCTCGACCTTGCCCACGACCAGCCAACATTCTCGGCACCTCTTTCCGAGATCGCCCCAGTATGCGATCCGCTACATCTTCCTCGTCCTCTCCCGAATACTCAGTCCCATCTACGGACATGCTCAAATCGCTCTCCGCCGTTGCTGTACGCCGCATGGACAGACCGGACCGACTTCGCTGAGCGCGGGCGTCAGACGCCGTTGAGGTAGCGGGCACTTCAGCTATGCTAGAGTCTACGGCCCCGGGCGACTTCGAAGAATGCTGGGCATTTGAGGATGTAGCAATCTTCCACCTACAGAGACCTCGTGCTGGAAGGACACAGCGGGAGAGCTGGCTACACCGGTGCCTCGACCATACCTTCGAGCACCTCGACCCCCGTGAACTGGAGTGACAGGTCCATGCCGAGAAAGCTCATCCCCGCTCGATGGCGCATCGCTGGACCAGGTTGCCGTCTTGGGAAAGTTCTTGGTTCCGGACGTCTGCTGATTCAAGAAGTTGGGATGGACAAGATTATAAAATCGCTGCCAGTGGTGTGTGCTGTGCTGTGCGCTCGGTCGACTGCTCATAGGAATTATTGGTGTGATGGGGGGGAGCGAATCCTCTGGAGCGACGGAAACCTTCCGCGCATCCTTAGGGTTAGGCACTTGGAGGTGGGTATTCGAACGTTGGTTCTCCTTCTTTTGCGCAAAAATGACTTCATCCTCGTCTCCAGAACCTAATCCTGAGGGCGAATCGGTGTAACGAGATTTGCCAGCGTGCCCTTGATTCATCGCTGGTTCACTTGTCGCCACGTCCGATTCGCTTTCTGTTCCATTATACGCCTGTACTCCCAAATCTCTTGAGGGTATGTTTACCCGGAGCGTCCGAGAGGAAGACGTCAGAGGTCCCATAGCGCCTTGTCCTGGGACTTGACCCTTCATTGCCATCACTTCCTCTCGACCTGCCGACTCCCGCCGACGCTGCTGGATCGTAGATGCCTGCACTGTCGAAGTAGTGGACGTGCGTCTGGAGGTACCGAGGTCGATAGAGTCTCGCTTCCTCGAGCTACCCAAAGCTGGTGAAGATGTCCACTGAGCGGAGGAGCGCCGCTGCTCCACATCGATGAAAAGTTCCTCATCCGAAGACGTCTCCGAAGGCATCCAGTCCGGCGGATCGCTCCTCTTCTTTCCCTTTCCTGCGCTGGAGTCGGCAGATGACTTCCTCCGACCAGCAGACGGACGAGATTGTGACCGTGAGCCTCGCGGCTTTCCGCCTCCAGCGCGGGAGGGCGAAGGGACGCTACTCCTGCTCTTCGATGCCGTAGCCGTTGCAGTACTATCCAAGGTATTTCTTGCTGCCACTTGTCCGATAGCCGGCTCGTCGTCGTCGTCGTCTCTTTCCGAATCGGCGAGTTGGCGCCTCATTGCAGCGTCCTCCTCCTGGGCATTCGTCGCTTCTTCTGCATCAATCCTGCGGTTGCGTGCGCGCAGACCTCGAATCGCCGCGCCTGCTGTCAGGACCAAGGGGACGATAGGTGGCATACTGCCCGAAAAGTTGAGGAAGGATGGGGCAAGTTGGCGGTCAATGAATGAAATTCGTCGTCCAAGTCGCACAGAGCATCTTCTTGAGGGGCTGTCAAGAGAGGGCGGAGGGACACAGAGCGACGTCCTTATGCGTTTCAGAAGGATCCAGGACGATGTCCAACATCCTCCTCATTCGCCTCATCGATGCCAACAGCCAAGTGTACATAGGTGGACCAAAGATAACGATAAAGTCCTTATCAAGACTCGCTGACAGTCGGCCTCCAATCCAGACCCTGCAGCACGCTGCAGAGAGTTGCAGGAAATTGATGAGGTGCAGGCATTGACAGCTGCCTGAAAGCCAGTCCAGAAGCACACGATAGCCATGATAGTGATGGCATTGCCGCTACGGTATCATCATGTACGGCCACCATAAAGAAACTGCTCATAGACAACCTTGGGGAAAAAAGACGTGATAACTTCCGACCGAGACAGGGAGCACGAGAAAAGGGGAGGGGATAATGTCCAGAGAAGTAAAATCGCGAAGTCCTGACCAGACAATGTCCGCGGCGTGGCAAGTCGTCCGACCCAAAGAGCCGATCTGGGGATAAGGGACCCCAATGGCCTGGTGGGATCTGTCGTGGGGTATGGCGGTAGCTCTTCATTCGCCTTGGAAGAGTCGGATAAAGGTGTAGATCGTCGCACCGATCAGTCGGATGAAGGAAAGGACGGCAACACTGTACAGGACTGGTGAAAGGGAGGGCAACAAGTTGAAGTGTCAGCAACGAACAATATTTCCTGTGAAGCACAGCCATAGGCTGGAATACTTACGGAAAGCCTACAAGCACATCGAGGAGTCGGCAAGATCAGGAAAGAGCAAACGGAAAGTCAGTAAAGGAATTCCGTCAGAACTATACCACAAGTAGGCGAGAGGCGAGCAGAACTTACCGTGTAGCTGCTCCGTACTGAAGTTGATGAGATGCTGAGAATACCAACGGCAAGCGCAGCGTTACTGATGGTCCAAGCCAAGACGACGTTCTGCATGACAAGGAAGGAAGATATAGCATCAGCACATCCGTCTCAACAAGAACCGATGCTTCTTCCGCAAGAATCAGGATAGGAGGACTCACCGTTCGGACAGTGGCATCTAGAAAGGATTGAAAGAGAACAACGAAGAAAGGATGTCAATTGGTATGTCCTGTCCTAGATCAAAACGCCATTCAGCCAACTCACAGTAATCAGTCTGCTTCTGGTCCAAGTCCACAGTCTTGACCTCCTTGGGCGGAGGCGTCGCAAGCACGTGAAGTCTGTGTCATCGAAAAGCCGAGGGAAGCATCAAGGATGTCAATGCGCTGATGTCTGCGAGGAGGGGAAAGGCGCCCGAACTTACGAATCCTCATAGAGCGTGTTCAAATCCTTGTCACCACTAGGCATCGAGACCGTAATCTCATTACCCTTGCCACCGACAGCAGCGCCAAGATCCGTTCCGACTTTGTCAGAGCCCTTTGTACCCCAACTGTAATACCGCAAACACACATCATCGACCTCGCGTCAGAATCACCTTCAAAAACGTGCATCACAACCAATCACAAAGATCTCACCTAATGTCGTGCACGTTGCAGCTAATGGATGGGTAACGCAATCCGAGTCAGAAACATTTGCGACGATCGCGTAACGAAAACGCAAGCTTTTACTCACAAGGCGTAGATGTTGATGATGTTGACGAAGGACGCACTGAGCACCAGGCTGAAAGAAAGGAGCGAAAGGAAAAAATGTGAGCTCATGTAAGTTTCAGCGACGCGCCGTCCAATCCAGTCGATCAACATACTACTGCAGAATTGATGTAAACATGTGCCAAGGCTCTGCATTGGCAGGAAGGTTAGGAAGGTTAGCGGAGAGTGAGCTAGCGGTTCTTTCTCCAGCAAAGACAACGCAACAGAGCGAGAACTCACCAAGGAACATGATCGAGGCCAGAAGCCAGATGCCGTAAGTGGCTGTCCGAAAGTAACAGAACCAAGAGGGATCAGCAGCTCGTCTCGGGGACTGCCTATATACACTCGAACTCACACGCCAGGGAGATGACAATCGTCACAAACGCCTGCCAGAACAAGTCATGTGTCAGTATCAAATCTATGGGGACGTCCGTTCGAGAGTACCTGAGCGACTCACTTTATCAGTGATCAAGGTCTCCGCCCCTTCAGGAGAACCCGCACTCTTAACGATAGCTCCGATCGCGATCCACATCGCTGCCACAGACATGTACACTGTCAAAACACCCATGGCGACCATCGCGCCCGTGTACATCATCTTCGATCCAGCCGGTCGGTTGCCCATCGCAAGCAGGAAGCAGAGAATGATGAGGGCCAGGTAGACTGAGTGAAGTGGGCAGGAATCACAAGTTGCGTCAGAGAAGAACCATTGAGATCCTGCGAGCTGGATGTCAAACCACTTACTGTAGCGGAGGATCTCGTTTGGGGTGGTCAAAGCCTTGACCTTCTCGTTCAAAGCCGATGTGATGAACACGAAGGCGATGTAGAAGTTGGCCAGACCAAACCTGCAAACACGAGCAGAAAACGTGAGAAACCGAGCTAATAAGGGGGTGACATTGGAAGCACGCAGAAGGAACTCACCAGGAGAAGAGCAACACGATGAGTTGATACACCCATTCAACGTGAATGATAAACTTTCGCGTAAAAGTGTGATTTGAGCGGTAGATGTAGCTCAAGTGCACAATGGAGTGAACGCCCGCGAAGAAGGAGCCGTTCAACCATCGTCGTCGCTGCGAAATCAGCTCCGGCACCCTGTCAGGAACATCGGTGACGGCTTGTGCACTCTTGACGTAGCGCAACACCCATTGAGCATTACGCTTCGTGACCAGCTCCCAGCACAAAATACGATCCTCGGCGAGGTCTGAAGAAGTAAGGTAATGATCAGAGTGAGTCCAACACCTGAGGGAAGGGAGGAACGGTGCCGAAAAACTCACACATGTTACTCTCGAAGATTCCACTCTGCCCACCGTGCATCTTCTCTCCCATAAAGTACTTTTCTAATGGTCCCTGGCCAGTGCTGTCGTTCTGCAGACTGATGTAGCGATACGCTGAAAAAGCGCCCGGCAGAACCGTGATGTAGCCAAACACGGACTCGAGGGCTTGTCCAAGATGTTCTACGGATATCGCGAAAGGTATGAATTTGATCATCAGCAAACGGGCGAGCCATGTACTCCCGAACACGTCCCATAAAGAGACTCACGCTCATCTTGTACTCGAAATTTTGCGCGGCCACAAGTGGGTTCAAGAGAGCCTGACCGTACTTGCCCTTGAGCGCAACAATCTCTCCACACGCACCACCGACATTGGAGTTGATGTCAAAGGCCTTCCAAAGATGGTAGAGCGATTTCGGCCGAGGCATCGTGCCCACGTCGATGAGCACGCAGATGTTTGGCTGAAGTACGGGCCCAAAGGCGCTGAAGAACCACCGATGGGAGTTGATCTTCTTCTGGTTACGCTCCTTGAGACAGAATAGGATCTGCGAGAGCAATTCGACACACGTCAGTCGCGATTTCGCCATATTTTTTTCTTCTGTGAAGGACTGACCTGGACAGGCATGATGCCCTTTTCTCGTCCTCGGAACTTCAGCGAGGGATCGACACTGAGCTGGGTCGTGTACTCGTAAATATGCGCCTCGACCGCTTTCCCGTTGACCATGTTTTTGGCCACACCTTCCTGATAGACACCCATGGAGGCCAGCACGGACAAAGTGCGAGCGTTGACCTTTTTGCGACCATCACTGACAATGCAGACAACGACCTTCTTCCAACCATCCTTGCCCCATGTCTTGGAGCGATCTCGGCTACAGAGATGGGCACTGCGGAGATCGAGACATGGACCTTCAGCAAGGGCGAAGCAACTCAGAAACAGGTAAGGGAAGGGCTGCTCACATGTTGGACATGACACCATGCATGGTGCGCGTGAAAAGTTGCTCGTCTTCATTGTACCTGTAATTATCGCGTCGCGTCGCGTCCAAAGAAAGCAAGATGAGATGTTGTTGTACCACGAGCGACACGGTTCCCTCCATGAAAGCTCCTGTCGATGATCACACATCTCGGGGGACTCACATAGTCAAGACGATGAACATCTCTGTCCGACGCGGTGGGTCAAAGAGTACGGGGCGAAGGGTGAATTGCTCCTCCTTGAACTTGTCTGGATCACAGGTAGCCGCAGTGTAGCGCATATGTGTAAACTCGCGTGATTCGCGGTCGTTGAGCTTTTCCAAGAGCTTGGAAGGCACGGGACAGTCTGTAGAAAGAAAATTCGAGCGCGCATTGGAGGGTTAGAGGCCAGAACTACGACGAGTATGAGGAGCGAAGCTGGTGGAGACTCACCAAGGACAAGGTTGCCGTGGTACAGCTCGACGCGCTTCAGCGTTTTATACCGTCTGGGTATGCGCTGCGGAATTCTGCCGAAGCGTGGTCCCGAATCACCCTGCTCCATCGACGATGGGTCAACAAAGCCACCTGGGAAGTTCATGCTCGTGCCCGATTCCGAGGGAACGTGAGAATGGCGCGGACCACGACCTCCGCCCCGGAGCGGCATAGCAGCGTCGTCTTCCGAGTCCGATGCGCCAGGAATACCCCCGGCGCCCGCTCCTGCGCCGTGGTGTGCAAAGGAAGCAGATTCGGCGTCGATGGAGTGACGCGGGTATAGGCTGTTGTGTTGCGCGCGTCCGTCATCGTGGTAAGTTCCGTCGGCGTCGAAAGAAGATGCAGGTGCGAGCATAGTTTCCGCGCCGTAGCCTGGTTCATCATGTGAATAATGTCCTGCGCCTGCGCCCCCGCCGTAGCCATCGCCTTCGTGGTATTGCGCTGAGAGACGGCCTCCTCCTCCTCCTGCGGCTGACGGCGGGCGTGGTGGGTCGTAGGGGTTGGAGTAGTTGTGCATATCATTGTGAGGCTGTTGGTGCTGCTGATCCGGATAGGCGTACGCGTCGTCATATGGGTTTGGGTGTGGGCCAGGAGCATTGTACCGGTTGTTGGGAGGGTATGCTGGGGCATCGTGACCGCCTGCCTGGTAGGTGGGGTATCCGGCCATGGCTGCTGAGGGAATAGCTCAGGGACGAAGCGCGCGTCTGCGGTTGTACAGGTGTTCCGCGCTGGAAGGAGAGGACTGCTGCTGAGAAGTAGGAGACGCGAGTGAGAGAAAAGAAATGCGCAGAAGTGGGAGGTAGAACGGTGTTGGTTGCAGAGAGGAGGCTGGACCCTTTTATACTTTGTGGGACCGAATGCAGCAGTGGAGAGGGGCTAGAGGGAAACCAGCCTAAAACCCGCACAGCCCGCCTAGAACACACACAGGAAGATGTGGGTGGGTGAGGCGACACGATGCATCAATGAAGCGGATAGGATATGTACCGGGGCTGTGTGCGACTTCCGAAGAAGATGCACGAACCAGCAGCTGCTTTTCTTGGAAAAGCAAGAACGAGATCGATGCAACATGTTTTGAATTTCTTCTGAGTGCGAGATGGGACAAGACACGAGCTGTGCAAACGCAACAGGCGAGTGCGCCAACACCCAGCGCGATCTCTTCTTCGCACCGCCTCTCCGACAAGGGTGACAGAAATGAGAGGAGAGCGAGAGATCCACTTTCAAACCAGGTCGGGTCGGCATTTGCCTCGTCGCCCCTCCCGAACGCCTTCAGCTCATTCCGGCACCACCACAAGGGCATGCTCCGTCAGATGTCCCATCCACGCCTGCAAATATCCATCCCCACCCCGTCCAACGGTGTCCGAATCACCTACGACGCAGAGATGTCGCTTCGCTCGCGTCATGGCTACATTCAATCGTCGTTTTTCTAGACAAAGGGGTTGAAGAGTCAGTTTCATGAGATATGAATGAGTTTGATCACGGAGAGGAGATAGAGAGATATACTCACCTGCAAGGAATCCAACTTCACCTTCGCGGTTGCTTCGAACGAGACTCAGCACCACGGCTTCCTTCTCCCGCCCTTGCATCCCGTCTACCGTGCCGACCTCCACCCCAGCCAGCGATATAGGTTCATACCCCTTCGCACTAGGACCCATCTCGCCACCTTCTTCTGTAGCTTCGTCCCCCTCGTCCTCCTCTCGGCTGGTCTGCTTCGACGTCTTGCTCCCACCTCCGACCGCGCGCTTATCCTTCTTTGCAACACGCTTACCCTTCCCAACCACTTTCTTCCCCTTCTTCCCATCTACCGATTCCTCCCGCTCCACAGCAGAAGACTCGTCCCCCTGCTGCTGCCGAACAACAGGACCCACCGCATCCCGACAAGCACCCAGCATCTCCCGGATTAAGGCCACCTGCGCCGCATATGGAGCCAAGACCACAATCTCCTCCACCTTCAATCCGCAAGACACCAACTTCTTGACATGCGCTAGCACAAGCGCAGCCTCATTCGCATTGCTCTTCGACTCGTGCAAGGGCCCCACCGTGCTCGGAGACGAGGAGGAGGAGGACCCATCGGGAGAAGACTCGAACATCTCCAGACCGGCAGTGTCGATGAAGACGAGTGGAGCCGCGTGCGCTTCATCTTCGTCGTCTTCGGCGGCGACGCTCGTATCATCCTTCACATCCGCGGAATGATAGTGTGGTAGATCCCGAAGCCGAGATTGTGCACAGCCTTCCCACGCCCGCAATCGATTCTCGTACAGTTCTGAGTTCGGAAATCCTTGAAGAACCGTATTCATGCGGTACTGCTCCTCAAGCACAGCCTTGCAGCTAGGTCCGTACATTCCCAACAAGCGCGAGAAGAGCGTCGTCTCCAGTGTTCGCGGTGGGCGGAGAGGCTTGATTGTAAGTTGAGATGCTGAGGTCGAGTCTTCTGTTGAGGCGGCAGCGTCGGCGTGTTCGCTGCTTTCTCCACCTTCCTCCACGTCCGAAAGTGTCATATCTTCAAGGCCATCCTCGAGCTCCTCCTCTCCTCCGGACTCCTCGTTCTCAGAATCTTCCCTGATCTGTTCTTTCTCCGCTCCTTCTCCTCCTTCTTCTTCTTCATTGCCCTCATCGCCTTCCTCGCCTCCCTCTTTTTCATCTTGAGTCTCCTCGCCTCCCGCGCCTTCCTGATTCGACCGCCTCAGGATCTTTGACCGTAGGAGGCAACTGCAAATGATCGCCCGCCAACACAAGCTTGACACCTTCCTCCTCCTCCTCTTCTCCCCCCTGCCCGTCATCCCCACCTTCTCTGAGCCGCCTTCGCCGTTCCCATTGCTGCTGTTGCTGCTGCTGCTCCACAGCTCGTAAGATCGGAATCCACACAGCCGGTTCAAGAGCCTGACACGCTTCATCGATAACGACCATGTCGAAGCCCCTGCTCTTATCTCCACCAAAGGGCCCGGTTCGTTCAAAGGCCCGCTCGAGGATTCGAGAGCCGGCACCGTGGCAGGTACACAGCACGATATCGGCCCGACCTAACACATTTCGCATCAGCTTCCGGCTTCGTGATTCGTGTTCCTTCCTCAGAGCACGAAGGTCGGACCAGGCTTTCTTGCGGGCGTAGCCTCGTAAGACGAGTCGGCCAGTGGTAGCGGGAGCACTACTGGCATCGTCGTGCTTCGAACCCGTCTGCTTCTTCCCCTTCTTATCCTTCTTGTTCTTGGCGCCGGCACCCGACCCCGCACCTGATGGACCCCGAGGCGTCTCTCGTTCTTCCAGCTTCGCTCGAAGCCTTTTCATCTCCAAGTCAACGTCCCTTACCATCTCCGCCTCGGCCCTGTCCACCGCCCCCTCGACGGCCCCAGCTCCATCGCCAGAGCTCTGGCCGGTCTTCTTGACTCCCGCCGATTCGGATGGCGAGACCAGCCGATCGAGTGTTCGTTCAACTAGGGCGGGCATCACCCGCGCCGGGTGACCCAAACGCACCACTGATATTCCTGCTCGTCGGAGGACGGTGGGGGTGTCTCTATCTGGGTCCTTAGATGGCGTTGGGACCACGAGCCTTTCGAGTAGATTATCGATGGCTAAGTTGGAAGCTGCGCAGACGAGGACTCTTTTGCGTCGCTTGTTTGCAGTTTCCGCTCCTGCATCGGACGACGCGGACGGGGAAGAAGGATGGTAAGGAAGGACTACTTGAGAAATCAGCTCGATGAGCGTAGTTGTCTTGCCTGTACCGGGAGGGCCGTGCAGAAGGGAGAAGGGTTGCGATCGGAGAGCAAAGTCGATCGCTGCGAGTTGAGAGGGATTCAAATTGGCGTTGATGGGCGGGTCGATGGGCAGAGTAGGAAGATTAGAGCTCGGAGAGGACGAGATGAAGGTCGGATCGGAGAGACCAAGCAAGGCTGTTATGAGTTTGGGGATTGGTTGGGGCTTGTCTGGAGCTGGTTCGACGCTTTCTTCGCCTTTACTGTTGTCGTCCTCCGAGCTTGCTTCCTCAACCTCAACCTCTTGCTCATCTTGATCTTGATCATCTCCCTCCTCTTCTTCGTCTTCTTCATTCTCTTCTGCCGTCTCTTTGTCGTTATCCGCCTCTGGTTCATCGCCTGGGTCAGATTGAGCAATTACTTCAGCTTCCGTGCCCGGGGACGATGCCTCTGCTTCTTCCACAGCCTCCTGTTCTGGCAGGGGCTCAGGATCAGCTTGGTGCGATCCCTCCTGGGCCGGATCGGCTGGAGTATTCGGTTGCCCCTCCTTCGTGACGGCGGTGGGGAAGATGTCGTCCTCTGAGAAACCGAGGAGCTTGCCAAGTCGACTCATGGTTTGGTCCATTCTGCATGTGGGAGAGGCAGGGTCAGCTGTACGCCCTCTCATAAGATGGACAGTGAGAAGTTAGACACTAACCTGTCGAAAGTAGAATCATTAGCAACCTTGACTAGACGACATCGTTCGGGTAGTTGTAAGGTTGCCTGTGCGGTTCGCTTGGACTGCTTGCTGGAACCTGCCTTGAGATGAGATGCACCATTGCTACCTTTGTCTTTGAGAGACACCGCTACGACAATACGATCCTGAGAGGTCGAGTAGATGACGCCCTGGTGCCCATCTTGGTCTTCGGCTTGCGTTCTGCCGCCTCCGTCGAGTTGCTTGGTGTTGCCTTTGGACTTGGAATCGCCACCGCCATGTTCTTGGATGGCGCACAGATCGCCCGTTCGGAAGGAGTGTTGCGGCAGATTCGAGTCAACATGCCATGCGCTGGGCCGATGAAGTTCGACGAGGGCCGTCTTGTCGCCCAACTGACCCCCAGAGGAAGAAGAAGCGGGCCCGCGAGCTCCGCGGATCCTCGTGCATTGACCCGAGCTGTGCTGATGGAGGCCACCCCGAGATTGAGCAAGGCAAGGCCATGTCGTTCCAACAAACGTGCGGGAGCGTTCGAAAGGAGGAGATGAGACTGCTCGTGCTCCGCATTTCGTTCGCGACTGAGCAAGGTGAGCTGACGTTGAAGCCAGCTGAGGACGAGCTGGCGATCATTGCCTGCAGATTCGGGTGTGGAACCCAGCATGATTCTTTTCTGTCCTCTCTCTCTCACCCAGAGATTATCTGAGGAACTAGCTTCACCGCTCCAGCCTTTGCAAACAGCGGGGTGTCCGATGGGAGAACAGCTGTTCGACTCGCACCGACTACTGTCCAACTTGGTGGGTGCGAGGAAGCGAGCTGAGATGCGGTTCAAGGGATGAGATGAGATTTTCCCTTCAGAGATCTTGACATTTCCTGCCCCCGTTCGCCTATCCGCCCGCCTCTGGGCACGGTTCTCGTCCGGGACGCGCACGATCAGGGCTCGGACAGCTGCCCGCCCGCTCCCCTCACCCATATGCGAAAGAGAAAACGGCCAACAACCAGGCCAGGTTCAACTTGCTCAGCGCTCAGCATGCCTCTGTCACAATTGTCCGACTTCCAACGGCACCCTCCTCCTCGAGCCTTTTGCTTCCTCTACGACCCGCGACCGGCGATTCCTTCGACACCACCTTCCGAAAGTTCTGCAGACGATACAAATTTTCTCTCTCTCTCTCTCTCTCTCTCTCATCGTCGCAAGCTTCCCCAGCACACCGTCTTGAGCGGAGCTTCAGCCGCTGTTCTCTTTGTTGTGACAGGAACGCGGAAACGGAGAAACTCCGAGGGTCCTGCTGCAGGATGATCGACGGCGTTGGTCGCTAGCCTCTTTGTTTCTCCGCTCCAACACTTTGGTGTGTTCCGCTAAAGAGGCACTGCAGGAGAGGACAGCGAGACCAACAGCAACAACGACTTCTGACAGGTGCCTGATTCTCTTCGCTAACCTTTCTCTTTACTGACTTGCTTCCCCTCTTGAACGACCTCCATCTCTCCATCTCTCCAGACCTTCCTTCTCCCCTCCACTACCTTTTTTCCCTTCCTCAACCCTACCCTCTCCTCCCGCCGCATCTTCTCGCGGTACCAGATCAACACAGTCTTTACACTCTCGCCAAATCTCGGCATCAACTCGTTTCGTTTCCCCGGCTCTTCAGCGCTTCAGCAACTCGATTTTTACAACAATCATCCTCTCTCCCCTTTACACAGCAGATTTCTTTATTCTTTGAGTATTCCCGTCATGATCTTCAAGGCCACCTTCGCCGCTGCTGCCCTCGTCTCGGCTGCCACTCTCGTAGCGGCCGACTACGACGCAACAAACATGCCCGCAAAGACCGACCGTGCCCACAACCAAGTCGGTGAGTCCTTCCAGCTTTCCGTTTTCAGACACAAGAGAGGAGACTAACAACCTTCTTGCATTGTCCAGGCTACAACGACTGCATCAAGCGCTACGGAGCCTCTAACTCCAAGTCGCTGGTGAGTGCGCTGCTTCCTGCAGGCTCATCTTAAGCTCGACTTACCAAAGCCCATTCGCTTCCCTTCTCCAGTGCCAAAATGTCTACATCAACAGCGTCAAGGACTTCTGCCTCTGGGGTCCCCGCTTTACTGCCGCGATCGGTGACGTGGAGCCCGACGTCGTCGCCTACTGCATGAAGTCTGGCTACGGCACCCGCCTCATCCCCGACGGTACCATCAAGGGCGTCCAGTTCGTCAAGACCCCTTCGTTCGTTCAAGTCACCGGCAACTGCGACTGCACCAAGCTCAAGCTTTCACCCGGCGACCAAGGTGGAGAACTCGACCCGCACGGTGCTACGGGCGCCGGTAACCCGGTTGGCGGCGTGGTTTTCACACGCGCTTTCACTGGCAATGGCTCATTCCAACAAATTCACGAATGGTCTAACTTTATGGCCCACGACGAGTTCAGCTTCCGCGCTTGCATTGGGCCGAATGCAAAGAAGTTCTGTCCCCACGTCTTTGATCTCCAAGGTAAGAATCATCAACTCCCCAACCATTTTTTCTGCTAGGTAGCTGACTCTGCCAACTTCTTCGTCTTTGTTCAATCACAGGAAGCCACTGGAACCACCCTGGCAAATATTCCAACGGCGTGTTTGAGCAATGCGATGGTCAACGAGGCAAAATGCCCGGCCGATACACTAAGACTATCTCCGGCAAAGTCACCACCTCTATCTTCAGCCAGGTTCGTACTTTCCCTAGACGCTTCTTGTCCTTATTTAACGCTGACACCTTATGTTGACCTTGTTTCCACTAATTCATTCCAACTATCAGGGAGATGGCTCTAAGCCGTCTGGCCAGGCTCCTGGCGCGACCTCCAACTGCAAGAAGTACGCCACTATCAGTCAGGGTACAGCCGCCTACGTTCCCACCAAGTCCGCTTCCACAAGCAAGAGCATCGCCACCGCCGCTCGTCGTCACCACCCGAACCGCCAGCACGCTCACTGATCGCGCTAGCTTTTTGCTGACATGCTCAGTTGGAACACCAAGGACCAACAGGACCCACTCGATCGATTTCAATTCGCTACTCCGTCTCCTCCGCTCTCCTTTGCTTTTGCAGGACATCGCCAACCTTTGCCTTTACTTATCGGAACTTCTTTTCGCCCTCGCTCGGAACCGCTCTACTCATGCAATTACCCCCCTCCAGGCTCAAGAACAAAAAAAAACTGCTGTTTACCACTCTTCCCTCCCCCTTTCCTTTCTCATTCCCTCAACATTGGACTTTTGGTTCGCACTTCACTACTCTCTTTTCGCATATTCCGACGTCTTCAACTGTTGAGGTTGAAGCTCTGTTCGGCCATTTCCCCTTTTCGCAATGGGAATCCTTCCAGTCTTTACTTGACATACACATTCTGGCACCCGTCGGACTCGCGAGCACTTCACATTCTCTGCACTTCTTCTCCCTCTTCACCGCCTCGCGTGGTCCGCTGAGGTCGAGGTCTGGGTGAAGGATCGAAATTGAATAAGAGAAAAGGGAAAGGTGGGAGAGAGAACAAACGAGCGCGAGAAGGGAATGAATTGTCAACTGTCCGAATCTCCTGGAACGGGGTACAGATTGGCGACCTTCTCACAGGACAGAGAGTGGCAGAGAGCCCGAGATAGGGGAGGGAGGGAATAGAAGAGCCAGGGAGAGAGGGACTTTGTGGGAGAAGAATTCCTAGGTGGCGGAAAGGTTCGCTGGGGTTGCGACCAAGGGGGTCCGAGATGCTCTATAGCAAAGAGGCCAGACTGACTTAATGTCGACGAGCACAGGGCGGCACCACACAGCCTACCACGCCGCACCAGGGTCGACGTGTTACTGTAATAGACTTGGGGTGTAATGAGTGGAGACTGAACCGTACCTCCGCCGAAGATTTCAATGGACGGAGATGTCAGGCTCCGCACTGAAGTCGACCACCTAGGAAACAAGTCTCATTGCAGATATCGCTGTCCTCAGTCAGCCCCGTCGCCGGATTGCCCGCCACACAGAAGTTTTCGAGAGGAGTCGCCTTGATCTGGACGACGATGCAAAGGCCGTCGAAATCTGCAAAGCCAACCGCTCCCGGAAGATCGGCAGCAGCATCGCAGCAATCTTGACCCGAGGGCGAGATGAAGTTGAGCTGCTGGAGGGCCATATCCACGATGCCGATTTCGTTTGATCTGTAGAACCGAGCGCGAGGTCCGCAGAAGACGTTGCGGGTACGAGACACGACTTCGGTCGGCTGGGGGACCAAGAGGGTGGACTGGATCGTCACCGTGGCGGCCGTGGAAGTGCTGGTCGTCGTGATAGGAGATGCCACGATCGTGCTCGTCGTAGCTGCGGCCGTCTGTCAGGTATCAAGATGAGGAGAGAGAGGCAGTCAGCACAAGCTGGTGTATACCGCCGTGACAGTCGAAGTGGCCGTCACACGGGGACGAATTGTGGTGCGAACCGTAACCGTGCGAGTTCGCGTGCCGGCGACGGTGATTGGTGCGAAACGGACGACACGACGGCAGTACACTCGCTTGCCTCGCAGGCGCTGACTCTCGCGCTCGCAGTTTCCCGGCGTGATCTTTTGTCCAGGCCGACGATCGAGCACACCGTCGTTCTCGTCCCTTGCTTGCAAATCGTCTTCTTCTCCATCCTCTTCACCAGCCACACCTCGTGGTAGGGCGACGGGAAGAGTTGGACCAGGGGGATTCGTGAAGGTGGTGGAGGTGGTGGTGAAAGTGCCAGGCACAGTCTCGATAACGAAATCGGTCTGAGTTGGAGTGAAGGCAGGAGCCTGCTCCGTAATGACGGGCACAGTCACTGTGAAAATGGTCGGAGTGACAGTCTGAGTCACAGCCGGAACATTCTCCGTCACACGCGTTGTCGAGATAGTCGCGACGACCTCGGTCGAAGTGCGAGGCCGAGCCACCGTGATGGTCGACTTCACAACGGGCCAACTGCGAGTAATTTGTGAATGAAGAACATCATCTGGGTCAATAAACCTTCTCCGAAGCGTTGATATCGTACATATAAACGTTAGGCACTCACGTGGTGATCGTAGGCCGAATAGTCTGAGGGCCGAGTGAGCTGGTGCGGGTTTGCGTGCCTGAGATGCGGACAGTGTAGCAAGAGGTGCTCGTCGACGGGCCCGCTTCAACCAGCGAGGCAGAAACCGCGACCAGGATAAGGGTAGCAAAGTTGCTCAAGAGCATGCTGAAAGTATTTTTTGAGGATGCTGCCCAGATTCGGGAACAATTAGGGGAGATAGGATCTGAGGAGGACCTGAAATGGAGTGAGTGATGGGAGGGGAGAGAGGGTGGGAGAAAGGGTATTGAAGAACACGGGAAAGTCAGGAAAGGAGAGGGATGAAAGATGAAGGATGTCAGAACAGAGGTTGAGTATATTCAGCTTCTTCGAACGACAGGACAGCAGCTTATGTATCCGCGCAGACTGCGTAGCTACGAGACTTTGCGCTTGCCCGTCTACTGCACCGTGGACGTCGAAACATCCAGAGCCTGTGGCATGCCTGCCTTGATGTTGGAAGCGCAACCTGCGACTCTTTGGGTATGCTCTAGAGAGATGCGAGATTCTGCTACTAGACTTCGCCGTTGAAGATTTCAGATCTTGAACCAGGGCCGTGGGTGGGTAGACATCGATGCCTTGCTGTTGCGGGTTGTACCCGTGTTCGTGGGCAGCTTGAAGCTTGTGAGTTGGATCGCAGCAGAAACTTGGAAAAATGCAGAACATTCCAGCAGACGATCTATCCGTAGGAAGACTCACAGTATACGAGTACACCACAAGAACCCAATTCTTGTGCCGCATCAACCCGCTGGCTTCGATCCCGTACATATCCTCAGTGGAATGCAGGCAGAACGCAACTCCCACGTTGGGCTAGGTCAAACAAAAGGATGGCGCATCGGATTACCCGTGACAAAGTTGTGAAAATGGATGGAGAAGAAGCAATTGAATCGTCCGTAAGTGGTCGAGAGGAAAAAGAGGAAAAGGGGGAAGTCAAAGATGAGGGCTCGGGCGAGTTGTCAAAAGCGACGAAAGCTATCACTCAGCCTTGCCAAACAAAGCGCGGCGCAACAGCGAAGGAGCACCAGGGCTCTTTCCCCGAAGATCCTTCGCCTTGAATTCTTGACAGTTCGAGGTGACACCGGCCTTGTGAGGCCGGGGGATGGGGGTCTGACCTTGATACCAGCGCTGGCCCTTGTAAACACCAGGGAACTTGCCGTCCGTGGCGTCGCAGTTCTCGAATGTGCCAGCCTCGTATTTACCGGGATGGTTCCACGCGGAGCCTTGCTCTGGAGAAGAGAGAAAAGCTGGGGGTTAGTATCGGGCATCAGGAATGAGAGTGCTGGAGGATTTTTTTGGACTCGCCGTCATAAATGTGAGGGCAAAAGTTGGCTGCATTGGGGCCGTCGCGGCATCCTCGGAAGCTGAATTCGTTGTAGCCGATGAAGGATGACCATTCCTTGAGCTGTTGGATGATGAGGATAGAAGAGAACTTCAGTGTCCGCACAATAAGGAGAAGCTGGTATACATAGCACGAACCTGAATGTAGTCTTGAGGGTTGCTACCGTAAGCATTGGTGAAGACGAGGCCTCCGACGGGGTTGCCCGAGCCTGTTGGGGAAAATAGTGAGTCTCAACAAATCAGTGACAATCCAGAACACATCCGCCAGCAGCAAGAGAACGTACCGTCAGCTCCATGGGGGTCTAGTTCGCCGCCGTCATCGCCGGGAGCAACATTGATCTTCGTGCAGTCGCAAAGACCTGTAACCTGGACGAAGCTTGGCGTTTTGCGGAACTGAGCTCCCTTGATTGTGCCCTTGGGAATCAATCGGGTACCGTAGCCGCTCTTGGTGCAGTAGGCCACGACGTCGCGTTCTCGGTCGCCGATAGAGGCTGAGTACTGGGGGGCCCAAAGGCAGAAGTCGGTGACTTTAGGAAGTGAGAACGGAAAGGTCAGTGTGGTCTGTTGGGGGACCGATGGCCTGCATTCCCGGAGTGGAGCGGAGCTTACCGGAGTTGATCACGGCAGTTTGGCTGCATCAAATAGAGAGAAAAAGCAAGAGCGAGGTTCAGTGATGAAAGGTGTTGTCTTCATGAATGACATTCGAACAGGCTCACCATTTAGCCTTGGGGTTCGACTCGCCGTACGTCTTCACGCAGTCGTTAACTCCAGCCTGACCATGGGCACTGTCGGTGGTGTGGGGAAGCTGGTGGATGTTGTAGTCAGCCTTGACCGAGGTCGCAAGGGCAAGGAGCAGAGCTGTGGTCAGGCCGAGGAAGGAGTTGGACACCATCGTGCTGGAGGAGTAGTGGGGGAGGTAAAACAAAAGAAGTGGAAAGGTAGAAGAAAAGGAGCAAGAAGGATGTGGAAAGAGAATCTCTGGAAATGTAGAGGTGAGCAGAGGTCTTAAAGGGAGTGTGGGAGCAGCTGGAAGAGGAAAGATGAGCAGAAAGGGGTAGGGGGGGAAGGTGAAGGTGAAGGAAGAAGCGGGTCAGCACTGCCTCTTCTTATACACAGACACAGCCCATCGCGGCCCCGAGTGCGTCGCTGCAGAGGTCGGTCGATTGCCGCGTCTCATCTCACTTCGTCTCTTCCCTCCGCGGTGTGCCGGAGTGCTTGCCGAGTGACAACACCCGAGGCACGCCCCTGATCGTGGTAAGCGGGACACCTCATCTCCTTGGGAGGTCGGAGACATGTCAGTGCCTCGTTGTCGGCCCGATAACTTTTTTCCCTTTGTTCTCCGCTGGAATTCGGGCGATCGACGGCTGGCCGTCGAGCGTTCTTACAGTCAGTAAGATCCTCCATTGCTTTCTCTTGGAAAGGATCAGGAAGACGAGTAGAAGGCTTAAATCATGCAGGCGAATTCCGCCTCAGAAAGAAGAGCGCAGCAAGATGAGGCTGCGAGCACCGCCTCTTCCTCAGCATGCAAGCTAGACGACGAACTTTCCTCACGACCCGCCAAAGTGCAACTTCCTGATTTCGAAGATGTCACAGAAGTATTCCGGTCGTCTTGTTCAGGTGCGTAATTGCATGGGCTAGATCGAAGACCTCCGGCTGACTCTCGCTCTGGTTCTGGAATTTAAACGGAGCTCAGGTCTTCAACAGGGACAAATGGTTCACATCCCGGGCTTCACCATGATGGACTCGATGGGTGCCATTCAGGTGAGCAGGGAATCTTTGAAGTATCTTCTGAGCAAGTAGAATGGACTGATTTTTTTCTCACTATTGGTCACAGATCATGGACAGACGAATGGATTCCGGTATGGCTGCTCCGCTCAAAGACACCCCGGTCAATGACCGCCTCTCGGCTGAAGAATCAGAGACCATGCCCGAGTTTGACCCAGACGCAGATTTGAGCGTCGAGGAAACATGCTGGATCATGGACAGACTTTTGGCTTGTGAGGTACGTCCAATTTTCGATTCAGATGAGCGCGCTGGTCCCTGAATCTCTTTCTCTGACTCTCCTTACCGAACAGACGCGGTGGCAAGCCGGCTCGGCGCTGTCCCAGACCATCCAGACTTGTCTCTACATTCACAATCCGGACTACCTCTACTGCGGCCATGGGGACCAGACGTTCAGTGACGACATGCCAGATACACTTGCCAGTACGGTCCTCCGAGCCTACCTCGTTGCCCTGCTCAAATGCTGCTGTCTGGCATGGGACGAGATGAGCAAAGGCCAGGTTTTGGATGTGAGTATCAAATCGTGTATCGCTTGATCGATGCTTGACCGTGAAAGGCCGCTGACTGTAATGCTACATTTTCAGGGAGAAGACTGGACAGGCGATAAGGCTGGGTGCTCTCTGCTCGAAGATCTCGACGCGTCCGAAGTGCTTTCGTTGCTCGAAGACACTGTTCAAAGTGTGCGACGCAAGGAAGGTTGCTGCGGTGAGCTTTCTGCAACCGAATGGTATCAGCCGTCAATGAAGCATGTGGTCACTGAGATCTTGGTGTTTTTCTCTTTCCAGCCCGATTGTCTGATGCAAATGTCGAAGCAATTGCGACGAGGCTACAGTTTCGGAAAGTAAGTCAAGTGCTCAAATTCTCATGACAGGTAATATTGCTGACCGGACTCCCTCTTGCCTCCATGACAGCATCTGCTCATGAGTATGATGGTCCTGAGTGATCCATACCTATCCATGCTGGACGAGCTGCAGATGCATGCACACTTCATCAAATCCTCGGTCGTCGCCCTCATATCTTCCAGCGAGCAAACCACTACCCAAGCTCTGCACCCTTCCCATGGACCCCTCCGGCTGCGGACACTACCTTCACCGACCTTTCAAAGACCTGGGCGTGTTCATGCTCCGTCATTGCGGGTCAAGTCAACATTTGACCCAGCCTATAGTAGAAAGCTGACCTCAATGGTCCCTCTCCGACCGATCAGCCTTCCTGAGGGTCCCGAGGTTCGAAGCTTTTGGACGGCTTGGGCGGAAGGGTTGCAAATGATGCTCCACTTTGGCAGCGCACCCAGCATCGGCCTTGGGTGGACACAATGGCAGGTGGGTCTACTTGAACGAATACCAAAAGATGCACCTGGTACGACATTGACTCGCTTGGCTTCTTTTTACGAACGTTACAGAGCTGTCTCCGTCTACGAGCTTCCCGTTTCCAGCACGCACATCCGGCAGCGTACTTGAGATCAGTGATGCAAGTAAGTGAAAAAACTGGCGTAAGACATCCCCGAGGAGGCAAGTTGACCTTAAACCTTTTCACTGCGATCGTGCTCTTCAGTCCGTCATCTGCAACCAGAATCATCTCGTGGCTGGAAAGTATCCCCCAGTATGGCACGCTCATGTCTTCCTGCGAGAGCTCGCTGCCGTAGATGTTCAGGAAGTCTCGGATGCTGTTGCTATACAATGGCACAGCGGCGGCGCGCGGCAGATGGAGCACCATTCGAACTCGGTCTCGAATGGAACAAGTTTATCGTGGCAAACCATGGCTGTCAGGCAAAAGACACTTCCACAAGCTCTGGATAGCTTCTATGGTCGACTGGGCGGGGTGAGTAAAGACTCGGCGTGCACGAATTCCATCTTGGCTGCTCATATCTCACATCACGCATCTTCCTCAAGAATCTTGCCAGCTACTTGTCCATTCTCTGTCAAAACCGCTCCCGACAAAAAAGGAGTCTCGCCAAAGCTTGCAAGCAGTGGGCCAATCTGGCGGAAGAGGTCAGTGTGGCGTTCCGAAATGTGGTCTTTCCGAGTGACTGAACGCTATCTTTGCCTTCGAAATAGGCTCAGGAGTTGGAGCGACGACTCTCGGCAGAAGTCAGGGTGAGTCATTCAACTTTCTCCACTCCCATTAAGCACTGAAGCGCTTCTCAAGTTGAAATCCTGATCATTTGTCATGTCCCTACAGCTGGACGTGCCCAGCGATGTACACTACGCAGCGATCCAACATCTTTCCCTCGACATCATGCTTGACATCCTGTTTTGCGGCTTTGAGCTCGAGCTTTATAAGCCCGACGAGTGGATCTCAATCTATTGGCTTGCGGCGGAGGTGGCGAACGAACAGAGCCGGCTGTGCTCGGAATTCGCCGATGTGCTGGAGAAGAGTGCAATGGAGGAAGGTTCTCTGGAATTTGGAGGTCAAGGTGGTGTATCGCACATTCAGCAAAGTGAGTTGCCATCTGATAGGCGAATGCCATTTCTCCTGCCTTCAATCTCGTTGACACCTCCATTGCGAACGCATCCCTATCATAGGTTCCCAATCGGCCGCCGGAAAAAGTGCAAGACTGTTCAGGCACAGAAGTTTGTACGCCGATTTACTGGCGCAACAATGCTCAGGTCACCTCGGTCTCCTCATCCTGATGTCGCGCATCGGCATCTTCGCTAAGCCTTCGACAGACTCCTCAAGCAATGCCGCACAACTTGCCGTCTTTCGCAGGCGCTTGAAATGGCTTGAACCCGCTCCGAGGTTGCAGAAGAAAGCGGATATGTTTTGGGATCGGTTTTGCGCGGAGCGTGCGAGGTTGCAGGAAATGAAGGTATGTCTGCGGTGCTTGATGACCGGGCAAAAGTCCCAACCTCAGTACGTTCTGCTCACGTTTTCTTCTGGGTCCCTTTTCTTTTCATCCGTCGCAACAGCTGGGCGATCTGGCAGGTCAACTTCAGACTCACTTCGGCGCAGTACAACAGCTCAGCGAGCAGCTGAGTAGGTGGAATCGGAGTGAGGCCAGAACAGAACTATGCGAGCAGCTCTACAAGGAGGTAAGTTAGGACCCAGGGTTGACCTCAGAAGGTTCCTTCCAAACACATTCTAGATCATGACTTTGCTGAGACTATGTCTCCATTATTTCCTTCTGGATCGCAGACCTTGCAACAGTTCAAGGAGGTTGCGAAGCAAAGCGCTGCAACGTGCACCCGCTTATCGAATCAGCAGGAGGCAGCCTTCGCGAACGACGGACGGCATGACATCGGAGCGGGACTGAACAAGCGGTGGTATACCTTCGATGTACATCCATGGTTCCCGTGCTGCCTGCGAGAATCCTCATCGGCAACTATCTAACCATCTTTGCAAGCCTCCTCCTCGGACCATCTTTGTGGGCGTCACGTACGCACAGGAAATTGGCACTTCTCAGTGTCTCGGAAGCCTTTTAATCGTTGCATCCTCTAGGTAAATTCCGGGCAGGTTGCCAAAGCCCAAATGGTGGTCACGAAGTCCTCAATTCTTGCTAATACAACCAAGTACCAGCCGCTTTTCCTCTCCAAGCTTATTCACGCTTCGCGCTCCAATATGTCTTGTCAATTGCCCAAGCGTTCCAGGTGCGTTTATCCGCTCACTTCTCTTGCCGATTTATCCGTCGCGTCGCTCCACAGGCAAGGTATCGCAGCAGGATTCACAGACAGGTTGGACGGGAAGGAGTAGACAAGGCATTCGGTAGTTGCGATCGCCCAGCACGCCAGGTCATCGGTCATCCTTCATGCCTCTAAACCTGAGTTGATCGTCGACTTGGTTGAAGTTAAAGGGACAACAGCACCGCACTGACTCTAATGTTGTGTGTGCGGGTCCAGGTTGGGGCGACCGTTGGCGACGAGCGAGGCCCGACACCCACCTCCTGTTCTTCTTGCTTCCCACATTCCACTGGTCACGTCTCAATTCGAGGCCCGACTTTCCCGTACCATACCGGTCGACAAATTCCAGTAAACCCTTATCGTCGCTTTCCTTGAGGCTTGAGGCTCGGTACGCGGCGGGGCAACACTTTTCCACTTCACTCAAACGGCGGGAATTCATCGCCTCTCGCTCATCCCATTATTCCCTTCATCCTCCCGCTTTTGAAGCAGACGCCGAGCCGGGACGATCACTCGCTCACACTAACCTTCTCTCATGTTTGTGTCCCAGAGTTCTTGACATGGAGCCGTCTTGTTTGTACCACCGCCAACGGGATACAGATGTTCAGAACACTTGCTCAGCGACCGGACTTGCAGGCTGAGTTGAGCACCACAGGCATTTTCGGGACCACAGCGGCCAGCACTCTCATTCTCTTCTGTGTTTGTCGGCGGACCTCGAGGATCAACGATCAGTATACTTGCCGGGCGAGCCCGTTCCATCACCTGGCATGATACCATCTCATCGCCAGGACTTCGATGTCCTGACTTCGCTGAATTTTCGCGACTCCGCCGGTGTCGATGCAGTCCGCCACCACGTTTCTAGGGCTCTGTCCTCATTCCACCCGTCTCTCTACCGCCGAATTTGAGCCACAGCGTGCATGCAGCATGAAGCTGAGTAACGAGAGCTTTGCACACCCGCTTCTGACCGTGCTTTCTTGCTCTCTGACAAAATGGTATGACCCCCAGCCGATCCCAAATCCCTAACTTGAACTTCCCATCCCCCAAGCCCTTCCTCTTTCCTCCCTAATTTTCCTCAACCTCTGCCCCCTCTCTCCCTCTTCTTCCTCCCCCTCCGCTCACTCCTCTGCCTCTCCTCTTGCAGAGCTCACCCACAGTCTTTTCTCGACTTTCCTCTCCGTCTCCTTTGCGCCATTCGCGGGCCATCTTTGCAGTCACTCTCTACGCAAAGTCAGCAACAAGCGATCTTCTACGGGCCAGTCATGAGTCAATCTTTTTCTCCCCGCCAAGCTACCAATATGCGCTCGGACCGAATCACCACGCTCCCGCAGCCCTGTTCGAGCCTCCACAGCGCAAAAAGGTTTCAATCAACCTGCTCACCATGATCTTGAAGTTTGCGCTTTCGATAGGCTTGCTCGGAGCCCTCGTGGCGGGTTACATATTAGGTGCGTAGCGATATTTACAGCTTCCGCTCTCACGTATACCGCCTGACACTATCTTACTCTTTCTCTTCCCGTGCATCAACAGGCTTGAAAATCATTCACATCGGCGGCGTCTCTGTGGGGTTGTACGGCGTGGTTCTCATCGCGGACTTTCTCGTTCAGCTCATCTGCGCTCTTGCCAACCGAGTTTCGGTCGATCGGATCGTAGCCAAGCGACAAGCGGTCGTATCCGAGCAGCACAATGTTTTCGCAGACAAACGCAGTCAACCCACCGAAGGACTCTGCTCTTCCCGGACGCCTCCATCTCCATCGCCGTGGTCGGTTACCGTGAGGATGACAATGCCTGGCGTCTCTGCTTGCGCAGTATCCAGAAGCAGAGCATGCGACCTCGTCAAGTCATTTGCGTTGTCGATGGCAACGAAGGCCCGGATCTCAAGATGGCCAACTCCTTCACGGACGAATATGCCGGCACCAATACCGCTTTGATCCATTTGCCCATTTTGCTCTCAACACTTCATAAGCAGGTCTACCACGCCTCTTTGATTCGACAGGGCTACAAGCAGCCCGGCTTCTTCAGAAAGATGGGCCGATGGCTGAACGGTTCCTACCACCCGCAACAAGAGCTTGCCTTCGGCGAGGCTCGTGAAGCCGTCATCCAACAGGTAGAGGCCTGGGAACGCGAGTTCAACATCAGCTCCTACGATTCAGTGTGCTTCAGTCAGCCCCACGGTCACAAGCGTACTGCGATGTTCACTGCCTTCTGCGTCGCCATGTACGCCACTCGTACGCGGGACGCCATCTTCACGACGGACTCGGACACGCTCCTTCAAGAGGACGCACTCGACGAAATGATGGCTGTTCTCGACTCAGACCCACACATTGGCGGCGTCACTGCAGATGTCAAGATTTTCAACCGCTCCGAGTCGTGGTTGGCGCGGTTCTGCTCCATCCGTTACTGGTTCGCTTTCAACATCGAGCGTGGCTGCCAAAGTTTCTGGAATTGCGTAGGTTGCATCAGTGGTCCCATGGGCCTTTACCGTGCATACGACATGGACAATATTCTCGGAAAGTGGAACCTTCAGACCTTTGCCGGAAAGGAGACGACCTTTGGTGACGATCGACACTTGACCAACCAGCTCTTAGCACACGGCCTGAAAACTCGCTACACTCACCGCACATTCTGTGAGAGTGAATCTCCAACTTCATTCGTGGTGAGTTGCTGCGTTTAGATATCAGAAAACGAGGAGATTAATCGGGAGCTGACCTTTTTCCGTTCCTTCCCAAAGCGCTGGATCAAACAGCAGACTCGTTGGTCAAAGTCTTTCTTCCGCGAGGCATTCTGGTTCCCTAAGTCGTTCCTCTACCAGCAGTGGTGGATGACGGTCGAAACCACCAAGCAAGCGCTCTATCCCTTTATCCTCATCACAACCATTTCGCTGTTTATGTTCAAATCGGATTCGGTCTGGCGGCCTCTCGCATGGCTCACCACTATGGTCGGCGTCGCTTTCTTCAAGTCGGTCGTTGGTGCCTTCATCGCTGCGGATCTGTGGATGATCTGTTTCACAGGCTACTGTGTCATCTACTTCTTCGGCCTCCTTCCGTCCAAGATCTACGCCCTCTTCACCATGGCCCAAACTACTTGGGGTACGAGCGCTCGAAGTGCGACCGAGATCAAGAAGGGCGAATCGTTTTCCGAACGAACCTTCCATGTCGGCTTCCTCGTCCTCTGGTACACTTTCCTGTCGACGGGCATGGCTTGCTTCACCTACCGGTGCTTGTGGCATAACCCACTCGCCTTCTGCATCTGTGGGGCCGGACTCATTCCCGGCGTTCTGCTCTACGCTGAGCTAGTTTTCAGCCGCCTCAAATCTTCAAGTTCGGGATCGGAGAAGCAGTCAGCGACGAACCAGGTTAACATCAGTCATCCGATCCCGGCCCGTGAGGCTCACAACGTGCTTCGCAAACCCTGCCGCCCAGAACGTCCGTTCCAGCCGTCTTCTCAGTACACGTCTGTTGATCTGGCCAACAACGACAACGCCTCATCGATGCCCTACACACCCAGCATGACGGAATATGATTTCAGCGGAAATCATTCACCATTCCTTGGGCACAGCAATGACGGCCTTGTGACTCCGAACAACAACTCTGCGACAGAGCTGCACGACGACTACTCTTCGGCTGTCGAGCATCAGGATGCTTCCGCCTTGCAGGCGCAAAGAAGTGTTCAACAACAAAGTGGATATAATGCCGCGCAAGTAACATATCAATCTGGGCAAACATTCGAAAACGGTCGCACAACACAATCGCGAGCGGATGACCAACAAAATCTGTCCGCACAGAATCAGCACCAGCTCATCATGGAAGAGTCCAACGCATCCGCTCCCCGAATCAGTGAATCATCCGCCGCTCAGCCTGTTCGTGGCTTCTTCGAGCCTGGCCTCACCCAGCCGTCCACCCAATTCGAGCTCAATATCACCTCACCGCGAGCAAGCTTGGCCTACGAGTTGCCAGCACTCACAGTTGCGCCAGAGTCCGTCGTATGCAGATCGTCAAGGATAGTGTCGAGCTACGATGCTTCGCAGCTACGAAAGTTGCATGCTGATTCACGTGCACAAAACGGATCGCAGAAGACGCTACCTGCTTATCAAGCGCCAACGAAGCTCTATGCGGCACCAACCAAGATCGCGAATACATATCTCGACCAACAAGAGCGGAATTACGATGCAAACCAGGAGCGGTATCAAGAGTTCCCGATGGCATCTTATTCGCAACATCCACAGCAGCAGCAAACGGAGGCTCCGCAGCAAGGTTACGCCTCGTATTTTGACCCAAGCATCGATGCTTTCCCGCCTGTGCCACCGGTGGCAAGAGTCATCTAAGGGGAACAACCCGGCGGTCGATCGATCGACTTCACATCTTCTAATCCCATCCACCCCGACCTCGTCTTGCGGACAGAGGTCAGAACACACTCCTTCAAAACTCTTTCCGTGACTACAACCCTCAATACCTTGCCGGCCAGATTCTTTACATCCTCCACCTCCCATCCTCATATCGGCCAACTACCAAGCTTTGTCAAAGCTCTTGCACCGCTGGACTTCAAATTCCCTATCGGTCTCGGCACTTCTTCGATTCTGCTCTGACCTTCGCCAATGCTTTCCGCGAAAGCACCTAGAGTTCGTGCACACCCCTCATATCATTCAATTTCCCTTCTTCCTCTCCTCCTGTTTTCCTTGCCAGCTGTATAGCATACCCCTGCCAGCTTTTGGTACTCTTTCGTCACAGGTTCAAGTCACCGCTCTGTTCACTGTCCTACATCCTGTCTTACACACACACATCCGCCGTCCTCTCTTCGGCCCCACACTCTTTACCCACACCTCGACTCTTCTTCAATCAAAACTTCCAGCACAAATGGGCCCATTTGTTCTCTAACCTGCTTTGCTGTGATCTTGCTGAGGTTGTGATGGGATCGATACCCTCAGACTGTTGCATTCCTTTGAACAAACAATCTCCGAGTTGCCACTGAGTAGTCCATTCGTTTCCGATCTCTCCTACGATGCGTACCACACACGACCTCCCTTAGCGACTGGCATGCCAGTCTGTCTGATGTACGATTCTTCACTAGACTGGCAGAGCTGCATGATAGATAGTCGCGCCGTACTATTGGATTTTGAGAAGGGTGTCAAGGAATGTAGATGGAAAGGTGACAGCAGCAGCCAAATTACAAGTGCTAACCAATATGGGAAGAGGCAGAGAAGAGATTTCGTGAGATCTTCGGTTCTTACGCGGACCCACTGTTCGATGAAGAGAAAGGGTTTACATTCCAGGTACACGCTACCATTCCGACCCCGCGCCGGGCGAGCTCCTGCCTCAAAAAGGGAAAGGGAGAATCATGCGAGGGAGAGAACGGTGACCGAGAGGACGAGGAGGGAAAGGACTGCGCAACGGTGATTGATAATGTGAGCCAAACGGTCGTTCAGAGTAAACCAGACTACCAAGAAATGAACTCACGAGGCAAGGCGCCAATAGACTGGTGGACTCGGTGCGCCGATGAGATAGCATCGGCACTACTGCCTGAGAGGATACGTGCGTCGAGCTTGCAAGGGGCCGTTGAACGCTTGCATGCCATTGTAACTGAGGTGTCGTTCCAGAATGCCCAAGTGCGTCGGAAGTTGAGCATGGTGTCCTGAACGGGGGGCCACCGGAGTAGTTTGGGTTTCCATCCGACCTAAACGAGGAAAGTATGATGAGATCAGTAAGAGACCGAGTAACTGCGGAAATAGTTCTGGCTGAGAGCTTACCAGTGACTGAAGCTGAGAGTTCCTGGCAGCTGAGGGACGTTGGTAGAGATGACCTGGGCATAGTCGCCGTCCAAGCCAAACTCAACCCGATCGGTAGTCCAATGGAATCCCCAGGTGTGGAAGTCTAGCGACATGTCCGCGCCGCCTGGAGCATAAGTCTTCTGGTATGTGCTGGGGTCCGCGATATTTCCGTTGTAAACCTGTGGCTTGACGGTATCTTTGATGCTTCCGTTTATGGCTCCGGTGGGGTTGTTGTATTCCATGTCCACTTCGTTGACATCGGTCTTGTAGATGTAGAAGGCGGAGACGGTGCCTGGAGTGGACGGGATCTTGACCTCTGCGTAGTAGCTGTGTTCATAAGCAAAGTGTATCAGTTCTATTACTCTTCGAACAAGATTGACTGGATATAGCGTCGATACTTACTTTCCGAAATGCATTTCCTTACTGTGGTGTCCAGTCAAAATTTACAAATGATGGCGGTCAGCTCGGATTGCAGGTTTGATTTGGATCACGAAGAGCACGACTCACCTCTTTGTATAGACACCACCACTTGGCACGCGAGTATCCTCCTGAGGCCGTACGTCCAGGCACAAGCCACTACCACAAAGCCCCGCGTTCTCGGGGTTGAAGGCCCGGGAAATAGCGGAATTCTCGCGCTTGATCGCATTCCGCATGAATCGGAAACCGTTCCCGAGATCTTTGGACGACATGGTGGTAAAGTCGGCTTTGAAGAGTGAATTCCAGACTTGAGTCATGTCCGCGCCTTCGGTCAAGTCGATGAAGCCACAGTCACAGGCGGCAATAGCCTGAGCGGTGGTGTTTGCGGAGGTAACCTGGCTTGCGAACTGGCGCCGTTCTAGTTGTGAAAGTTTCTCGCTGGACAGTGAGGGCTGGCTGCGTACCAGTGGTGCAGAGGCGAGCAGAAGGGCACTCATCAGAGCGAAGTAGGCTGTTTTGAGCGGGCGCCGGCTCTGGTTCTTGGAAGTTGTGGACATTGTTGGCGATTCTCTGTGACGTTTGGCTGGTATCTGGAATTGGTAGGAAGGGATGGAAGAGGAATAGGAAGAGGAAGGGAGCGGATCTGGAGATGGCGCTTGGGAGGCTATCTGTCGTCTGGTTTTATGAAGGCGAGCAACGGCCAGCTCCAGTCTTTGAGGATACCGCTGATCGAGGTTCGAATCCTTGAGGCTGCGATTGAGGAAGCGACTCGTCTGAGATTTGACGTCCCGAGCGGGGCCAAGAACTTTCGATTTTGAGTTTTTCCGCGCAGGATCGGATGTCAAAGACTGTGTTGGTGAAAGGGCATGCAGGAGGACAGAGGTAGAGTTGATGGCCAAGCAAGAGGGTATCGGCGTTGTGGAAAGAGTGCAGGGACTGTAGCAAGAAGGTGAGCACATATACATACCAGGCGGGGACGATCTAGAAGGCGAAGGAGGAGAGAGACTTCAGCACAAACATACTGCAAGGCACGCCGCTGGTCAGCTGCCACACAACGACGCCTGGACAGCTGGACAATGCTGGCGGAGGAGGCGAAGGAATGAGGCTCCGTCGAGATGAGCAAACAAATCGCAGGACCCTCCCTTGACACAACAAAGTCCGACCCACAACGGCGCGGGCGAGAGCACTACTACTGCTTCCATCGATCAGAGTTCAGTCAGCAGTCAGTCGGCGTTGAAAAGAGTCGAGAATCATGCTGTCAAGAGGACCTCTCTTGCGTGGCCTTTGCTTCTCCCGCTGGAGACTCGGAAAGCCGTTGGGCTTGCTTACCTAATCCGTCGGAGCTGCGGGGATCGGTGCAGTCGGGTCGACAACCAGCACCGCACGTGGTTTGGTGTTGTTGTGTTGTTCTCGAGACGCGTCGACGCGTTTCCCAATCTTCCGACGAGCACAGACGTTGGGATCGCTTCAGCATACATAGCCCTCTACCAGCCTGCCCAAGCTTCGCTCCGACAAGGGATTGCTCTAGTACGTAGCTCGTCGCCCAACGATGCCGCGGGGTCCTCACGAACAGTACCTGCAATATAAGGCGGACACGGAAGAGATAGAAATTTTTTCTCGCACGCAAGGCTGTCAAACACTCGTTTCCCATCGACGAATTCAGGCCGGCCATCCGTTCGAAGATACAGCCTGTCGATGGCGATGAGACTCGCGACGAGCCAGATGTCACTTTCGACAGCTTTCGGAGCGCAGATGAGTCTGCCGTCATCAGTCCCAGCCAGTCGGCCCTCGACCTCAAGCGCGCCAAACAGATGAGCAACAGAGCCAAAAAGGTCGCCGAGAAGTTCAGGAAGAACGAGCCAATCATCAAGGTCGGCCAGTTCGTCAAACTCGCTCAGTTTCTGGCCAAAAAGAAGGTCAGGATCTCGAATCGAATCCACCGGGTCCTGCTCCGATGCATCAAGCTTCGCCTCTCCACCAGCAAGTTTTTCTGGGCATGCATGGCTGGTCCGCTTCCGGCCATCTTTACTTTGTCAAGGTCAGTCGCTCTTCAGGCTTCTCGTTTTGGAGCGCAAGTGACTGAATACTGGTCTTTTCAAAGGTGTTGAAGAGCGTCCTCAGCATTCTTACCGTACAGCGAAGAAGGAGCAGTCTTTTGAAACTCACAGCCGGGCGAAAAAGCTTGGAGCAACCTGGTCAGAGCTCGTTACGGAGCACACCCGGGAAGAGCACACCGCAGTCCCAAACACCGGCGTGGACGGGGAAGGTTCCTTCGCAACCCACATTCGACTTCCGAAGTCCATGGACGAAGGGCTTGAGTTCTGCGAATACGATCCCGCTCCAGAGTCCACGGTGGGTCATTCCCGGCCCTTCGCAACAAACCCCTACGCAGCCGCAAAGTCCATGGCGGAATCAGGCCAGCTCCTCGAGCAGTGCAGCCCAGCAGCAAAGTCCCGGATTGTCGATTGCCGGCTCAGCGCAGCGTCCAACTCAGCCACCGAGCCCATGGCGGAACAACATCAGCTCCTCGACCAGCTCAGCTCAGCTTCAGAGCCCAGGGTTAGCGATTTCTGGCTCTTCGCAACGCCTGCCCCAGCCATCAAGCCCATGGCGGAACAATGCCAGCTCCTCAAAAGGTACCGCCAGCTACAAAGCCCCGCACAAATCAGTAAACAACCTTTACCAAAGCCGACTCAACCTCAAATCAAAGCCCTTGGCGGAACAACCCCAGTTCTTCGAATAATTTCGCTCAGATACAACGGAACCAGGCCAGCTCTTCGAACAGCGCAGTTCAGCAGCAAAGTCCCGGATTGTCGATTTCCGGCTCTGCGCAACGTCCAACTCAGCCACCAAGCCCATGGCGGAACAATGCCAATTCTTCGAAGAGTACCGTCCAGCTGCAAAGCCCGCACGGATCAATAAGCAACCTTCGTCGAGACCGAATCAACCTCAAATTCAAAGCCCATGGCGCAACCATCCCGGCCCGTCGAACAATCCCGCCCAGGTACAAAGTCCAGGACGACCTCAGAATCTCCTCTGCAACGCGCGTTTGGCCTCGAAAGCCGAAGCACATTGGCGTCAACTCCTTGCCAAACGTGGCCCAATTACAAACTCCAGAGAAACGAAGACGAGTACATCGGACGTCACGCCGAAGCCACGAGGTAAGAAACGGAAGCGGAATAAATCCGGTGTTTCGCGTGGTCCACCTGTGCTACAGACTCCAGAGAGGAACCAGAACAGCTCGGTGCAAGCCCCGGTCAGCTCTGTGCAAGTTTCGGTCAGCTCTGCAGTCCGTGTCATCCCGCTCAGGCCATGAAGCTCACAGCAGGTCCCGTGCAAAGTACTGCGGCCCCCAAAACGCGGCGCTGCCCACTACTTCCAACAAAGGCAAGGCGAGGCTACGAACCCCAGACAAATTCAGGACAACGCTCCGAAAGGCAAGGTCGATCTGCATTCTGCAGTGCGAAGCGAAGGCGACCATGTGCACGTCAGGCAGGAGCTTGAAACTCCAGCAAAGACGAACGGCGGCTCTGCGAACCAGACAGCCAGAGAACTTCCCAAGCAAATCGGTAACGGCGATGTGGAGCGGAAAACGCATCTCAAGGAACCAGAGCAGGTCAAGGAGAGCTCGCCGCTCGACACAACGGAGCACAGCGTGCCAGAGCAGGTCAAGGACAGCACTTTGCACAGCGTGCCTGAGCCGAGTGTACCAGAGCAGGTCAAAGAGAGCTCTAAGGGCAGTCCAATCGGACTCGAGGAACCAGAGCAGGCCAAGGACACTTCTTCGCGCAGCATAGGCGAGCCCGAAGTACCAGAGAAGAGCAAGGTCACTTCTTCGGAGAGCCCGGTCAAACTCAGAAGATCAGCTCGGATCAAGGAAAGCATTTTGCAGACTGCGACGACTGGGCTGCGAAGATCGGCTCGCATCAAGGAAAGCATCTTACCGACCACGACGACTGGCCTGCGAAGATCGACTCGTACCAAAGAGATTGTCACGGCAGTTGTCAGGAGATCGGAGCGGATCAAAGTGGTACAGGAGCGAGATCCTACCAAGCGTTCTGTCAAGTGATCTGAACAATGGCACGTCCACTTTCATGAACGATGTGTCTCGTCCGGGTTTGCGACACCTTCCCTAGGAATCACCGATCATCTTCGACAACGTCATCCGTCACCCTCTTGTCACCCTTCTCCCCTTCGATTTCTCTTCTTCCGTTCGACCTAAGGCAACGGGTCGAACGAGAATCAACCTTTCTTCTGATGGTCGGGCTTACCGCCAACTCTTGTCGGTATTATTCTCCCCCTCAGACCTCTACACTTCCATCTATCTATACCCCCAATCTGAAGCACAAAATAATTGCAAAATGAACATATTGTGAGAGAGTCGAATACCGAGAACCAGCCAATCGTACACACACCGCCCTACTGCCCTATACATATAAGTACACGCGGATTCGATACATCACAGCGTCTGCACGGCACGAAGATGGTGCAAAGACGGGCACGCGAGAGAGGAGAGAGAAGGAAGAAAGAAAATAAGAGACTGGTGAACCCCCTGGAGAGGAGGTGGCAGGATGCGGATGGGGGAAGTCAGTGACTTGGTAAAGACAGACTGCCATTTTGGTCGGAATGATGTGTGCTCACCCTTGAGAGAGAATCATGATCGGAATGGGCAGCTGGGCTTCACTCAGCATCCACCCTCGGCCGCTTCGAGTCACCCTCCTGATCAGGGTGGACCCGTTTCGGGAATTGACGATGGACTGGTACTTGCCCGCTCGTGCCCGGCGTCCCCCCTCCAGCTCGGGCACTCAAGACGGCCCCATCCAGACTTGGCATGGAACCGTAGACTGACCGCCCACCTCCTCCGCTGTTGATGCTGTTGTTGTTGCTGCCACTCATAGCGCTTGAGATCGGAATAGGGGACGAGGACGTATTCGACTGCCAAGAGGACGGGATCGAGAAGCTCATATCTTCTCCAGTAGCAGTGCCGCCCTGTGATCGGGGAACGGGTACATTGACAGGTGCCGTGGCGGTGGTGGTAGTGGACGACGCAGCTGCGCCAGGTACGTCGCCTGGCTTGCGCGGACTGGCATGTGGGAATGGAGATCGCGCCGAGGGGGGAGGCGGTGTTCCGTTCCTCGACGTAGGAACCCCCCGAAGGGCATCCACAACCAAAGGAGCAGGCAAGCTCGATACCGCCACAGACTGCTCTCCACCACCAGGAACAGTGAGGCTCGTAGTGGTGCCAGCAGCAGCAGCCGTAATCGTCGTCGTCGCTCCTGTGGACGAGGTAGCGATGGGAGTAGCGATAGGCGTCGTACCGCGCGAAGTAGAACCTTCACGCTCGACCGCCTCCATCGACGTAATGACAGACTGACCCAGACTGCTTCGTCGTCTCCGTCCCACCGTAGCAGCTGCTGCCACGCCACGTACAGCCCCGACAGCCGAAGCCTCGCGCCGAGTCTTCTTCGAGAGTGAACTTTCCTTCCTTCCCGAGCTCTTGCGTGATGATGAAGAAGAGGAGGAGGAAGAGTACGAACTTGCACCAGCAGTAGCAGCTTTGGAAGGGTCGCCGCCCTTCTTATGAGTTGGGCTCGTACCGCTACTCCGACTAGCCTTGGCTGCAAACCCACCACCCGCGGCACCTCCACTGCTAGTCTGGGTAGACGCAGAGATGGCGCGCTGAGCAGGCGACATCCCACTCCAGCTCGACGCCTTCCCCCCACCCGGACCCGGCCAACTCGAGCTAATATTCTGCCCAGAAGTAGAATTACCAAAACCAATCGACGACGACGAAGGACCACCCCTCGGGCTCGTGCTCATCCTCAAAACCCGCTCCCTCGCCCTCGCAGCCGCAGCAGCTGCCGCCGCATGCGCCTCCACACCCGCATTCGTCCGTGCCCAGACAGAGACGAACAAGACCCGCTTGAGTCGCTTGTTGTAGAAGAAGGCGTAAGTCGCCCAGAGGAGACCTGCTGCGTCGTCTTCGTCCTCCTTTTCGGCTGCTACGACTGCTGAGCGGTCGGAGGTGTCGGAGTAGAGATCGGCATCGGAGAGGAATTCGTCCTCATCATCATCATCATCTTCTTCGTCGTCCTTGAAGCGGTCGTGGTCTTTGGTCGTATTCGAGACCGGCCGACCCCATGCTCCTAGCTGAGATCGATCCGCAGGACCGAGTACGCGAGCTTTGGAAGGTGAAGAGTGCTGCCCACGCTCCGACCGAGACTTTCGCTGTCGCCCATCGACGTATCGCCGTCGAGATTGGCGGAGGAGGAGGAGGAGGACGAGAAGAGGGTGCTCGAAGAAACGTCGGAGCTGAGATCAGGTCTGACCTGAGTATGATCGGGAGCTCGTGGAGTTTGAGTCCCACTGAAACCTTGTCCATACACGTCCTCATCAAAGAGAAGGGCATCATCAGCCTCGCCCATCTCCTCGTCATCATCATCATTCACCGCCCGCCTTCCTGCCTCCGTCACTCGCTCCTTGGCTCGGAGTGAGCGAGCCATCTGTTCGGGCCGCATGGGATCACCATCATCTTCCACTTCGTCCTCCCGAATTGTTCAGCAATATCCTCCAGATCGTCATGTTCGTACGCATATACGCCCTCTGCATTTGCCCCCTTGGGCCCCCATCGACGTGCGGTGCGTCCATAGGCTGAATTGTCTGAGCCTCCCCATCGTTCGCGGGACCAATGTCGATCCCCCATCATCGGCAACTTCCTCCTCGAACAAACCCAACCCCCACCAGCTCCATCCCCAACGGCTCCTAGCAACCGCTCCTCGTCGTCGTCTGCGGATGCATGTGGATCGTATTCGATGTCAGGATGGAAGGAGTATACTTCGCATTCTTCGACACACATGATGTCGTCGAGGATGGAGGCGAGGGCTGGATGGGTAGCTGCGTTGATTGCTGCTGGTAGATGGGAGGGACTTGGATAAGAGATGGCGGCGGAGGCGGAGGCACTGCCCATCCTAGGGGAGGTCGTTCCCGCCAATCGAGGGAGATGGGAGATCGGGAAAAGGCGTGTCGTTGATCGGTAGGATCATGAGCGGCGCGTGGATGGGAAGGGTATGTTGATGATTGAGCATTTGATACGGGCGGGGGTAGATCTATGGCTGGAGGTATGGTAGAGGATGCCAGTGCTGCGGATGACGCACTGAAGGATGTCGAGGGAGGTGCTCTCTCGCTCAGACTGAGTTGGGCGAGATGACCGGGTGGACTGAGTGTGGCAGCGATGGAAGGACTTCCGATACCTCCTCCTCTCGATGGGCCTGTGCTGCTGCTACTGCTGCCTGTTGCATTGAAGGGAGTCGGGGACGAATCAAAGCTGGTAGGTAGCCCAGCGAACGTTCTCGGAGCAGCAGAGAGGAAAGCAGTGGAAGATCGTGCAGCGGATGTGCCTGGATTGGTAGGACTAGTCGCAGCAGCAGCAGCAGCGGGAGCGTCAGGATTGTTACCAGCTGCATTCCGACGGAGACTTTGGAGTGTACTCGAGAGTGAATGGACGACGTATGCTGGGCTGGGCTCGCGTCGGAAGGTGGATACGGGTATGTCTGCGAAGTCGTGATCGGGGAAGGCTGCGTTTAGGGTTGCGATGACGGTGAAGAGGAGTTTGCGTGCGGTGGAGGATTGGGTGAGGTTGCCGAAGGGGGAGTCGGCGAGGTGGGTGGGATGGAGGAGGATGATGGGTTGATGCTGAAGCCGATACGGGGTGATGCGGTTGAGCGGTGGTGATGATGATGCTCGTCGTGACTGTGATCATCGTCCTCATCATCATGGGACTCGAGAGCGTATCCATACTTGCGAGCTGCTACTTCGGGAGCGTATATTCGTTGGATGTGTTTGTAGAGACGTTTTTCCTGTGCGACTGGTTTGCAGGAGTATGCTTCGATGCGGGTGAAGACTGTGCATTCTGAGGATGTGAAGGTGAGGGCGCGGGAGAGTTCAGCGAATTGTGGGTAGTCGAGGTACTTCATTGTGTTGTTGTTGCTGCTGTATCCTGTCGATCATTGAGGATCCCGCCCTTGTTCTTGCCTGTTCACCTTGTCGTCTGGCAGTCCTTCAACCGCAGAGCCTGGGATGTCGATGTCGTTGTCGAGGAGATGGAATGAATAATGGATGCTGGCCAGTGAGGTTGCCCAATCCAGACGCGTGCGCACGGTCCCTTCTTGTCACGGTCGCGCTTGTACGCTTGCTGCTGGCCCCGATTCGATTCTAAGCGCGTTTTTTCGAGAGCATGAGCATGACAGACAGCAGCATACAGCATACAGCTTCGAATGGGATACATAGCTGCAGCTGCTGAGGTATTGATATAGCACAGGTGAGTCAGGAAGCAGAGTCATTGACGTTCATGGTGTTCATGTGGATTGTCTGCTTCTGTGTGCTAGATATCGACAATCTTCTCTTCGGCCTCTTGTAAGCGCTCACTAAGGGAAGAAGCAAAGACAGGCAGAGTGAGTATCAACAAGATGAGCTCGGACGGAGCAGCTGGGGCTGACCTATCCCTGTTCCCTCCTGTAGATCGCACCCAGGCAGCCAGGTCCATGGCCGGAACGCTCATCCCATGCGATACCTCAGGACCAAACTCGACCAAGCAAAGCATGACACCCAGCAGATCCTCCAATGGCTCGCCTCCGCCGCTGTCCAGAATGGCTACGACCTCACCAAGCTCGAGAAGATGAGGCTCACCGTCAAGCTCTCCCAAAGGGTCTTCCGTCTGCCACCCGCACTCCGGCCACTGAGGACGATGTAGGCGAAGATGAGACGAAGAGGACGAAGTTGCAGGAGAAGAATGCGAAGCGGAATGCTAAGAAGAAGGCCAAGAAGAAGCAGGAGAAGCAAGGCGAGGGCGCAGGCGAGGAAGCTCCTGATTCGCCCTCAGCAGCCGAGAACGGTCGAAAGCCTGATGCCGAACAACCAACGGCGTCCCCCTCGAATTCGTCCCCAGTATCGCAACAGATGATCACAGAAGGCGTATACTTCGTCAAGATATCCCAGTTCGCCGAGCTAGCCATGTTCATCTCCCTCAAGAAGGTCACCATACCCGTAGAGCTCCTCACCCTCTTGCGTCGCTCCATCAGCTTGCGCATGACGGTCATCAAACGCTTCCTGCCCGCCTACGAGTACCAGTTCCGAGAGGGCGACCTCTTCGTCAACTACATCATCGCACTTCAGGTCTCTGGTACGATCCTTCACAAGAGAAGGGAAGATGCGCTTCAGGAGCGTAGAGCGCGCAAAGGAAAAGGAAGTGAGCCTGTCACATCGACTCCAGCACCGAACCCATTCGAAAACCCCGATGCAATACTTAAGGAACTCGGCACCTCCATCGAGGATCTGCCGGATATTCAACTACCCCCACCCGAGCGTCCCTCAAATGCATCAAGCCACCCACCGCCCAAAGTCCATTTTCGGCTACAGGACAATGCGGACGAGATGTATATGGGCTTCCTCACCTTCCTCACCGACTTACACGACGTCCGTGAGCATCTACTGCAACTCTGGACCGACTACGGAAAAGGGAAGATCGGTCTTATCACCGCTGCGATGACGACCAATGTCGCCCTCGAAATCCTCCGCCGTCCACACGACGAAGCTCTGGCTCCCCTATTGGACTTCTACAAAAATACACCCATGCATAGCGCCTACGCCCCCGTCCAATACATGATCTACAAGATCATCCTCATGCGCTTACGCCCGCCCGATCAACCATATCAGAAGAGCAGCGTCTTCCCAACAATGTGGATCCAACAGCCAGACGACGAATGTTCGCATCTCATCTTCGACAATATGTTCCTCCCCGCCTGGCAGATCTTGGATTTCTTGCCTCCGATGATCCCGGCCAAAGGATCGGCACTACCTCTTTCGGATCCTAGCAAGGCTTTCGATGTCGATGTTGATCTGGAGAAACTTTCGAGAATGGAGCGATGGGGCGAGCTCGAGCAGCTTGTTCGGAAGAATTATTGCGACTATTTGCTGCTTGTCAAGGATTTGGACAGTGAGGATAAGGGCGATTTCGAAGGGGACGAGTTGGCGAAATCCATGCACGAGCTCGTCACACGTCGTCAAGCCTCCTTACATACCGCCTTCTGCGCCCAGATCTTCGTCGACATCAACTTCCAACTCCGAAGAAGGACCACCCACAGTCATCTCGAACTCAAACATACTTCCCAAATGATGAGGGCCGTCCTTCAGGAACGACGGGAGACGGAGCGCAAACCTCTTCCTCCAGCTGGGGTTTAGTCCAACAGGCGCAGTTGAGGAAGTTGGCGGAGACGTTGGATCTGTATGCGGAGGAGGAGGATTTGGTTAATAGGTTGTATAGGGAGAAGGTCCTTGTTCCTGAAGCTGCGGCGGAGAGGAGGAGGACTCGTAAGATGAGGAAGATGAGGGAGGAGGGCAGGGATCACAGCGAGGTTGGCAAGGAGGAGGAAAACGAGGATGCGGATGTTGAGGAGGAGGGGATGGAAGAGGAGGAGCGGGAGGGAGAGGAGGACGAGAAGAAGGAGGAACGGGAGGGAGAGAAGGACGAGAAGAAGGAGGAGATCGAGGACGAGAGGAAGGACAAGAAGAAGGAGGAGGTTGAGGACAAGTGTAAAGGGCCGAGGTTGTTGATGCAGAGAAATCCCGTCATGGCAGGTTCCCGGCTCTTCCGCCTCTGGGTCCTATATCAAGACGTCGGATTGAGCCTGGCGAACTCATGGGACTCGATCCTCGCCGCTGCTCATCTCTACCACGCCTGCAGATTCATCCGAGGTTCGGACGAGGATGCCATCATGCCCGCATGGCCTGATATGGAGCTGCTTTTCGATTTGCATGGGAGGGGGACGTTGTTCGGCGGTGAACTTCCGCGGACGATGGAAGATGCTCGCACATGCTTTGTGCGGATGGTCAAGAGCGATGTGTCGGAGCAGCAAATCCAGTTCTTACAGAGTAGGAAAATGTCTCCGACGAGCGAGGAGCTGACTAAAGCCAAGGCGAAGCCTAAGAAGAAAAAGGGTGCGGGAGTCTTACGGGATCACACGCAGATCAGGAATATCTTCTATCGGACCGGTCTCGACAGTACGGCTACGATCGAGATGTCTGCGATCGAGAAGTTGATGGACGACATGGCTGTCAAAAACCCCTCCAACGAGAACGACCCTCCCACACGAGTACCATTCCGATCCGACGAACACAAACACAAACCACCGACCAAATACTCACCCCGCCAACTCCTCTCCATCCTCGAACGCGGCCTCCTCCTCGAACCCCCCATGCTCGACTACCTCTCCTTCCACCTAACCTGTCTCCAACTCCTCAAACGCGTCAAGACGGTTTTGCATGATGAGTTGGTGAGGAGGTATGGTGGGGTTGAGTATGTGGGGGAGGATTGGCAGGTGGGTTCTGTTGTTGGGTACTGTTTGTTTGATGCTGGGGTTGGGGGGGAGGAGATGGAGCAGTTTGTTGGGTTGGGGGAGGGGGCGGAGGATGGAACTGGGAAGGAGGAAGGTGCGAGGGAGGAACCTACGAAGGAGGAACCTTCAAAGGAGGAACCTATGAAGGAGGAACCTGCGAAGGAGGAACCTGCGAAGGAGGAACCTGCGAAGGAGGAACCTGCGAAGGAGGAACCTGCGAACGTGAAACCTACGAAGGAGGAGCCTGCGAAGGAGGAATCTGCAAGTGAGGACATTGTCAAGCAGGAACCTGCGAAGGAGGATTACGCAAAAGCGGACATCGCCAAGGAGCCTGTCCATTCCGAATCTCCAAGGAACCGAACTTCAGAGGAGGACGTCTTGAAGGAGGACATCTCGGAGGAGGAGGAGGCGGTATCGAAGGAGGATACTCGTACTTCGGATGCGGACATGACGAACCTGAAGACTCCACAAACAGACGATTCGCAGCAGGCGGGCGACGGGGATTCATTCAAGGATGAGGCGACCTGTACAGCTCCTTCAGAGGACGGCGATGATCCTCCCGCTCAACAATTTCGCGCGGAAAACGACGACGATCCTGCATCTCTAGGTACGGACGGTGCGGGTGCCGAATCTGGGAGGGATGCTTCTAGCGATGAGCCGGCTCGGTTGATGTCTGCGGCTGCGGATGGAGACGGAGTCGGCGACGACGTATCTGCGGCATCGAAGGACGAGCTCGTTCCTGCGGCGGCAGAATGTGGTAGTGGTGGTGGCTCTGTTCTCGGGGTGACGGAAGGCGATGCTGATGGTTCGACCATGACTACGACTTCGTCGAATGGTGATGGTGCTGCTGTCGATGGGGACGGGGACAAGTCGGAAGGCAAGGTTCTCGATGGTCACACCGACGAGCTCGTAGATGCGGTTGATGACGAGCCTGTGTCTGGAGCTGCGAACGACGATGGCGATCAAGCTGCGGGGACTACTTCCGAGCAAAGCGGTGGGCCTGTACCGGGAACAACCAGTGGCGATGACGATGGGCGAGAGCACGTTCGCGACGGATTGGAGGGGGGTGGGAAGATGACGACTGCGAGTGAGGCTCAGATTGGAGCGTCTGCGGTCAACGTTACGGCTGGTGTAGGAGGAGAAGCTGTGTCAGAGCTTACCAAAGCAGATGAAGCTGGGCTGGAACCTGAGGTTGCGGTCTCACACGGTGATGGGGAGGAGTTTGATGCTGGTGGTGCGGACGCCGAGTCTGCTTCTACGGCTGCGGAAAAGGAAGGGACTGGTGACAGGGAAGGCTCGCAGGTCAACGATGGCCCATCAGCACCAAGAAGACTGCTGGAGCTCGCTGCGGGTGTGCTGTTGCGCTTCCTTACGGAGTCAGCGGAAGAAGCGCGGGTGGAGGCGGACAAGTTTGCTGAGGCGAAGGTAGCATTTGGGAAGCCTACGATGCCTGAGAAGGATGAGGTGGGGGTTAGGAAAGCTGATCCAGGGGAGGAGGAGGAGGTCAATACGGAGGAGAACACGGAGCTTGCGTCGAAGGATCTAGTCGACTCAGAGCGATCAAGGGAAACGAGGGACGAGGGGGGTGCCGAGGAGGCGGACGATCGTGACGGTACATTCGATTCAGACGCAACTCTGGATGTGGAAGCGGAGGGGAATGAGGAAAGGAGGGAGGGGAAGGATGCGATTATGGTGCAGGATGGTCTGAAGTCGAAGGGAGATGGGGTAGCTGTCAGGGAGGAGACGGACGAAGCGGAACGCGTAGTCGAGTTGGAGCCGGTTGCGGAGCGCTGAAACGAGGAAAGGTCGATGTTCTGGAAGAGTTCACCTGTTTGTACCGCATTCAAATACGACTTGGACGACTCTATCAATGGAAAGTATTTATTCAGATGCTATGAAGCGCCGGTTGTGAACTGAAGGGGAAGAAGTCTGCTACAGACTGGAAAGTGACGATTGCTTGTGGGTTCTGGGTTCTGATGAAGTGGGTGTGAGAGGTACAGGACAGGGTGAGGGGGTACAGGTACATGAAAAGAGTCAGGGCCTGGAGATCTGACGGAGCCGAGAATGAGAAGGAATTGTTTCTAAGCCGTGCCTTGATGCTTGCGAATCGTCGTGATGGTCTACGTTGGGACGGTGATACTGTGAACGTTGACTGGTGTGTGTATATGGGCTGTTTACTGCGGTGATGAGGAAGCATAGTCAGTGAGGGGGGACTTGATACTGCATCATGAAGGGAGGGAATGGGAAGCACCTCAAGCACGAACTCACCGTCTCAAGTATCGGCTTCAGGATCCGATTCGGGCTCGGGTTCAGCTCCGGCGTCGGAATCGTGATTCTCCTCGGAGTCCCTGAGGCGTCGCTCCTCCGCCTCTTTCTTATGCTCCTCGAGCTCGGCCTCGAGCTCCCTAATCCGTGCCTCGACCTCCCTGATTCGTGCCTCGCTCTCATTGATTTGTTCCTGAAGTTCCCTGGATATTGCCTGCCATGCTCTGGCTTGTGCTTCGCTCTCCTTAATCTTGGCTTCAAGGGCTTCGATTTCAGCATCGAGCTGCTGACTTCGTATCTGGAGCCGCTCCAGTTCGAAGTTTCGAGCTCCAGCGAAGTACTCGAGGGACTCCAGTGCGCTTTTGAAGCAGAAGAGAGAGGACATGGCAAAGTTAGAAAGGGATTTAAGTGAACTGGAAGGGAATGATAGATACCACATACCAGTTTCGTTCGAACATGAGGTGGAGCGTAGGAGGTGTGTTGGGATGGATGCGGGTGAATGCGATGTTTGTGTGAGGATGAAGAGATGAGGAGTGAATGGGTGTGGGATGGATGTAAGAGCTAGTAGAAGAAGAGGAAGAAGAAGGAGAGAGGGTCTGAATGAGCTTGCCCAGTGTCACAACAGCTGTCACGCTTTTCACTCGAGATCTGTCCAAGTCATTCTTATGGCCTATCAATATCAATATCAATAGCACACACACAGACAAGCAGAAGCAGCAGGTGAAAGTGAGCCAGCGAGTGTGTATACTTAGCTGTCATTATCTTCTCTCTCTGTGCTGGTTGTCAGTGTGAATGATGCAGGGCAGCCGACAAAGAAAAGGGTGACGCCAAAAGGGTGACAGTGGCTCACGTGATTGGGTGTTTCAGACGCGGTTGTATGCTGCGCTTTTTTGTTTGGACTGCCTGCTGGTTGGAACGCGTTTGCCTTTGTTCTCGCGTTTCCCTTCCATCAACACCCACAGCATATCGCATAGGATACCTTCAACATCGACAGCATACAGACAAGTACATACCAGTGGGTGAGTATCTCTCTTTTGTGTGGGAGTTGCCATCTGCCACCTTTTGTCTCATCTCTCTGATCTTTTCTCATCTTCCCAGACACATTCATAAAGAGGCAGTCGCATTCTCATTCATCCCCATCCTCCTCCTCCCCCCCATACCACCACTCTCTCCTTCTCTCCCTCTCTTACACTCACAATGACAGGCAGACGCTCAGACAACAACACAGCTGGGCCATCATCAAGAAACACAAGAGATCACATACCCATCACCGCATACGGTGCACCAGCTGCCATCATAGACTCAAACGCAATCGGATTCAACGGCATCCGCTCCCTCGCAACAAGAACAGCGGCTGCTTCATCCACAGCAGCAGGAGCAGGAGCATCAGCAGCATCAACACCAGCAGGAGGAGTACCAGCACGACCAGTAGAAGATCTCATCAGTCTCAACCTCTCACAGGAAGAAGAGAACAAACTACCACGCTCAGAACGAAACCTACTCCGCAACTACCGCAAGGCAAACAACCTCCTCAACCCACCACCCACATCACGCAAAGCAGCAGCAGACGCAGCAGCAGCACAAGCACAAGCATCAGCAGCGGCCGCAGCAGCATTACGACCATCCACACGCGTCCCCGATCTACGTAGAGGAACACCTCGCTCCACCATCACTCCTAGCGACACCCTTGCAGATTTAGACTCAGCAGCAGCAGCAGGAATCGGTCTCTCCGACCTCGTACCCAACCCAAACGGATCAGGCGCACAACGTAGAGACCTCTTCACCAGCGCTACCTCCCTCCGCTCAGGTACCCACACCAACGTCCTCAACGCTTCCATGGCCTCCGCATCGGTCTCTTCCTCCCGCTCAGCAGGTACATCAGCGTCCCGTCATCACATCCGAGGAAACGGCGGAGGAGGAGGGGTACTCGGTCTCAGTCACACAGCACAAGAAGATCTCGATCAGGATCAAGATGGTCGACGGATCTTCGCAGTTGCTATGCGTCCTCCCCCTACGAGCTCACACAACAGCGCATCCGTCTCAGCAGAGGGAAGGAGGAGGAGAGCAGAAGCTGCTGAAGAAGGGATCGTCATCCCGGACTCTTCTAGTTCATTGGGAACACTCTCTCCGCCGCCTCGGGGCGGCGGCGGACGGCGCGGTATGCCTGCTCTACGGAATGCGAGGGGTAGTGGGACGGATGAAGACTCGGAGTCAGCGGCGGAGGGTCAGAAGCATACCAGGACTCTTCAGAGGGCGGGTGGTACGGACAACTCGAGTGTGCATAGTAATGCTGGGCTCGATACGCCCCGTGCTTCGAGGATGATCCAGAAGGGGAAGGCGAGGCAGGTCGATGAGGGTCAGCAGAAGGACGAGGAGGAAGAGGAGGAGGATGGTGGAAGGGGTGCTACAGCTAGATCAGCTGGAGGAAGGACTCCTAGGAGGACACGACGCGCGATCGACCGGGCCGTGTCCCCCTTCTCGGCAACTTACAACCGCGCCGCCGCCCAAGTGAAGTCAGGCCTCAGTCCCGTCCAATACGTGCTCCTGTTCCTCTTCTGTATCCTGGTGTCGTTGCTCGCCCACATCGTGATGCGGATTCATGATCCTGTCGCCCTCCTTGGCCAGATGGGTGTCCCGGTTGAGCGCTGGTTGTTGTTACCCTCCTCCTCGGCGCGCGGCGAGTCAATCTCCTCCTCGCCCATACCTCAAGCTGCTGGGACGACGGCCGAGTTCAGCTTACCTCCCGATCTCGTCCGTCGGCCGGTCCTTGACAAGGTCGGACAGGACCTGAACTCGAAAGTCGACAAACTCGCCAAGAAGCAGGCGGCCGACAAGAAGTCGATAGGCTCGGACGTGTCTGAGTTATGGCGCAAGTACGAATCCACGCGGGATGATTTGGAGTTGGTTATCAATCAGTTGCATGCTGTGTCGGGTCGGGTGGACGTGATTGATCGGGATGGGAAGGAGGTTGCTAGGGTTGTGAAGAAGGGTTCTGTGGGATCGGGGGCGCCGTTGATGGAGGGGAAGAAGCCGAATGATGTGGTTACCCATGCTGATCTGAGGCTGTACCATGCCGATGGGACGGGTCGGGAAGATTTGGCAAATCTTGTGGCGGGTGCACGGGTCATCCCGCATTTGACGACGTGGGATTCGTGGTGGGGAGGGCAGTACGGAGTCAAACCTTCGCGTCGGGGAGGCTTTTGGAAGTCAAGATTCGCAAGTTCGAAGGAGTACGCCCATGCTGCTTCTGATCCGAATATGCATAACCCGACCTGGGCTCTCTCGAGGGGTTCCAACCAAGCAGGGAACTGCTGGCAATTCCCCGCTTCTGTCGAGGCCACGCTCGGCATCTCGCTCGTCCGACCGGCACACATCGACGCCTTCTCGATCGAACATATCCCGCGCGAGCTCGTCCCCGATCGGAAGAGTGCGCCGTTAGAGGTGGAGATGTGGGGATTGTGGATGTGGATGAGGTGGATGCTTTGGAGAGTTGGAGGGTTCGGATGGAGCATGAGCGGGAAGCTGCTAGGAATGAGGCGGAGGGTGCGTCGTTGAATTCGAAAAATACCGAGTGGGAGGCTTGGGTTGCTGAGGGCGGCGATCAGCCACAGCCTACGCCTCCGTCGGCGGAGTATGTGCTCATGGGTGTCTTGCGGTATGTACTTCCCGAAGAAGGTGGAGGAGACGGTGAAGGCAAGACGGATATGCAGATGGTTCAGGTTCGGCCGAGTGTGAGGAAGTTGCGGGTTAAAGTTGGACGGGTGCAGTTGCGCTTTAGGGGCAATCATGGGGCGGAGAATACTTGTGTTTATCGGGTTAGGGTTCATCCTGAGCTTGGTGGGGAGGCTTGAGGGTGTGTGCTGCAACGTCCGAGGAGGAGGAGGGGATGTATGGGGCAGGAGCAGAGCGGCGGGGATTCATGACGCGGACAACAGCATGGGCTATTCTTCGACACCCTTTTATCGCTATCAAGAGCGTTTCCGTCTCGGATCGGAATGGAAGGCGGGCAGGCAACCACCGTCCCTAACTTATCTCGGACAACCCAATCCTATAATGTTTCGAACGGCGACAACACCCCTCCTGCCTCGACTTCGACTCGGGGATCTTTTCAACACTGCAATTTCCGTCACTTCACCCTCTCAAACTTTCACCGCTTCACCACCACCACCACCCCAACGCAATCCTCTTTCTCAACTTCCTCATCCATCGCAAACATTCTCTCGTTTTTTCGTTTCTCTGATCTGAATGGTCCTTTCGATCTTTTTAATCTTTCTGTTCTCTCTCTTCTCTGTTCTCTTTGACTCGGCAATCACAATTATATGCCGCGTCTGGGGAGCTATCTTGCCCCTCAGATCAGCGCGCGCGTGGGGGCTGTGCCCCCTCTCAATGATGTCTTCCACAGTCTTCTCGATGTGCGAAGTTTTAGGCTGGTCCGGTTTGAGCCTTGAGGGGGAGTGTTGAATGCAAATGCTTATGGTCATTTTTTCCTTCTATTGATCAGTCCATCTGAATGGACAGAGGGACAGATCTGTTATTCCGTGGCGTGCGGGCGGACGTGGGAACGAGGCCGTGCGATTGCATCTCCTTGCGATTCCATGCTTCGAAAGCGTGAAAAATCAAACTTGCTGCCCCTCCCTTGTTTGACGAGATCCGTCGTGTTTTAAACGTGCGCGAAAAGATATTTGCCTAGATCCGACCGGCCGCCTTGAGCTTCTCGACGAGCTCGTCAACACTCTCGACCTTAGCCCCACCCTGTCGCTTCGGAGGCTCCTCCACCTTAAGAGTCTCCAACCTCAGCTTGACGTCGTTCTCCAACCCGAGATCGGCAAGGGAGTACTTCTTGAAAGGCTTCTTCTTAGCCTTCATGATGTTCGGCAGACTTGCGTATCGGGGTTCGTTCAGTCGCAAGTCGGTCGTGAGGACGATGGGCAACTTGGCCTTGAGGACATTGAGACCTCCATCGACTTCTCGGGTAACTTGTACTTCCTCCCCTTTAGCCGCTTTACCCAACAACTCCAACTTGGACGCAAAAGTAGCCTGAGGCCAATCCAGTAGACCAGCGAGCATCTGACCCGTTTGAGACGCATCGTCGTCGATGGCTTGTTTGCCTAGGATGATTAGGCCCACCTCTTCTTCCTCGGCCGCTTTTTTGACGATGGCGGACAGGATCTTGGCTACGCCTAGAGGCTCGAGGGCGTCGTTTGTCTCGATGTGGATGGCGTCGTCGGCGCCCATTGCGAGGGCGGTACGGAGGACGTCGGCTGTTTTGGCAGGGCCGGCGGAGACGGCGGTCTGCCAGTGTCACAGGAATGGGTTTTCAGTCAAAGACTGCTTGGGTGAGAGGATGTGTGCGAGGCGGGGACCAACTTACGATGCGGGTGATCTCCTTCTTGTACTTTTCCCTCAGCCGCACTGCCTCCTCAACAGCTGTACGTAGCGCACCGATCGATTCAGAGGGGGAAAGAGAGGTCAGTTAAAAAAAATGAACACCGAAAAGGGCTGCAGTGCGGACCCAACTCACCAATCTCGTCGAAGGGGTTTACAGAGTGCTTGACATTTGTGTCTACGCTCTTTCCATCTGATGCGACGCGGATCTTGACGGCCTGCCAAGTGTCAAAGAGCAGGGAAGTTGGGTCAGCTGGTCGTTGGACGCATAGGAGGTGTGAGTACAGATAACTCACGTAGTCTACGGTGCGCTTGATGGGGACGAGCACGCGGAGGTTGTTTGCGAGCGAGGCGCGGAAGGCAGTGGCGGCTGTTGGCAGCATCTTTATATGTGTGCGTTCCTTGGTCGCGTTACTGGAGAGGAGGTGGTGGTGGACGTCGTCGGCTTCGGTGTCGAGTTCAGGTAAGTCAGTTGGATGATGGCATCGGTTTCCCGGATCATCCCGAACTTCCGAACGTCCGGGATCTTCCATCACGTGCTCTCACCAAAAGGGTGACTCATCCTTTTCTCTCGTCACTATGATTAGCAAGGACATGCGAGTAACGTGAAAAAGTACGAGTTTATGGAATTTAGAACAGAAACACAGAGATCAAAGAAGGTCTCCCCCTCACGTCGTCCAAAGCCTAGCCGTCCCATCCGCCCCAGCAGTGAACAACCAAGGCTGGTTAGGATGCCACTTCGCATCCAAAACACCCAACCCGTTCCTAACCTCATGCCCCTCAACACCTTCAACGGCACAATCAAAGGCTCCTTACCAACCTCAAACTCGTCCGCACCCCCATTCGACACACTCGCATGGAAAATCTGCGCCTGTCCATCATCTCCCACACTCGCGAACAGGGGGAACGTCCGCCCCGCCCTCGGATGGAACGAGACCGCCCGGACCGCCCGGGCATGGTATCGCAACACCTTATAAGGCTGCGAACTCAACTCGAGATCGAACCAGGCCACTTTACGATCGTACGAGCCTACCAATAGATGTTCGCCGCCCGGATGAACACTCAGATCGGAAATCCACCTCAGACCCGGTTGGAGCGTCTTCAACAACGTCTGCGCGCCGAGGTCATAGAGCCGTACATGTCGTTGTGTCGCCACGAACAGATGAGGTCGGAGCGGATGGAACGCGACTCGTTGGACGGAAGCTCCCTTCGCAGCTGCCCGTCGGAAGGGCGCCTGTGAACGATGTTTGGACAGCTGATGAACAAGGACCGAGAGTGATGACCCAGATTCGGGAGACACGGTCGCGAAATAGTCTCCCTTCGCATGCCAGACGACCTGCTTGGGCGTAGGACCCGTAGCAGAAGACGAAGAAGAAGCGGACGAGAGGAAGATGTGCGTACAGACGCCCTGGTTGCGTTCTGCGTCGGAAGGTCGGGTCCAGCGTGTGGGTGGGGTCGGGGTTGCTGCCCCGTTGGCTCCCTTGGACGCGTCGATGGAGGCTTGTTGACCTGCTGTGGCGTGGCGGAAGGATGTCGTTTGCGTGGCGCGGTCGACGCCGGTTGAGGATGTGGACAGGATACACTGCGGCGGCGCAATGACCGTCACCTTTCCCGCTCTGTTCATCCAAAAAGAAATCATCAGTGGCCAAGGTCAGAACAAGGGTAAGAAGGGGAGAACTCACGTCGACGCAGCAAAGATAGCAACTCCCTTCGTAGGACACCAGTCCAACCCATACACCGGCGCCCGCTCTTTACTCTCGCCCGCACCCCTGACACCCGGGAACAAATCCCACGTAGCCACACACCGTCCCAACCCAACATCCCACATCCTGACCCGCCCATCCTCTGCACCAGTGAGCAACCAGGCCCCACTCGGATCGGGCGCAATGGCACGGACCCTGCCCGCGGTGGGAGGATGGTCGTACATGATGCCCAACATGATGGGGAACGGCTTGAGTTCGCGTGGGGAGGGGAGTTGGGGCAGTAGATCATCTGGATGTTCGATCTCCATCCGCTTCCTCCTGATTCGTGGGGCGAGGTAGAGATCGAGACATCTCTCGAAGCGTTCTTGGACGAACTCGCGATAGCCTGGTACACGGCGGAAGGAGTCGTGTTTGGCGGGGAGGTAGGATGTCTTGCGATCTTCAGGTTCGGCTTCGAGCCATGCCTTCTTCTCTTCTTCTGTGAAGAGGTATTCGGCTGGTGGATTGTAGGACTCCGCGTGGCCGGGCAAAGGAAGTTTAGGAGCGGGCATGTGCATCGGGTGGTCCGCCCTCGCTTGGTCGTCGGAGGACCAGATGTTGTAGAAGGACGAGTACTTGTCTGAGCCAGCTGCGGGACGGGGTGCGCCGGGAGTGATGCGTCCTTCGCGAATGGCTCGGACGATCTTCATGATTCGTTTGTGCTCGTGTTTGGAAGGTACGAAGCGGCGTTTGGGCTCGGGTCGGCCGCTCATAGGCATGACTTCCTCCATCCCCTTCCCGGTGAACCACTCGATCTGATCCTCGTACGGATCGTAGTTCGCATCGGGAATACCACCCATCTCGAGCCGCTTGATGATGTCGAGCTCAGCCGCGGACAGTTGGACCTCCTCGCCTGTGCTCTTGTCGGTGGCTGATGTCCATGAGGTGGGGTCTTCGACTGTGCTGAGGAATCGATCGAGCTCGTCCTTGGTGGCTGGTCTGGCGACTTTGCGACCGTTGATGTCGTATCCGATGTGCGGCATGTCGTCGTACCACTCCAGCGGCACGTTCCCGATCCGATTCGGCTGATCCTCCGTAGACGAATCGGAATCGTAACCGGCCTCGATCTCCGGGTAGACGCGTTTTCGGCTGACCGGTGATGGCAGAGATCTTCCATTCTCCCTTGGCTGATCCGTCTGGGTTGAACGCGTGTGATTTGGAGTGTGCGAAGGGGTGGAAGGGTGCCGAGCGTGCTGCGCGGATGGGGTCGATGCCGAGGACGTTTGATTGTGGTTCGTCTTCGGTTGGTTTTGCTGAGGCGCGTTTGACCATCTGGCTGAGCGTTCTGTCGAGGTTGTATGAGCCTGAGGGGAGTTTGGCGATCTCCTCTGCGCGGGCTGTTTGATCATCAAGAGGAGGGTTCAGCTGTGTGTCGCTCTGTGGGTAGGATAGAGGATGAGAGACTTACCATCTTCCTCGTCTGAGTCCCAGTCGTACTCTGCATCGTCTCCTTCGTCTGCTGATGATCCTGTGAGATTGTCGATGTCGTCGCTGTCGAATCCTTCCTCGTCGTCGTCCTCCTCATCCTCCTCCTCATCATCATCCTCATCATCATCCTCGTCGTCGATGGGAGGCGTCTCTTCTTCCTGCTCGTCGTCGTCGCCTATGATCCCGAGGTCGAGGTCGTGGAGAGAGTCATCCTGGACTGGCAGCTGCTTTGGCTTTGGCTTTGACTGCGCTGTACGTTTCCTCTTCTGTTGCGCGCTCATCTTTGCTTTGCTTTGTGGACGTCGCTCTGATGGAAGCCAAACCTTCGCAGCGCTCCAAGTCAACTTTTTTTCGTTTCTTCGCGGTGCTTATGTTATGTTTACGTAAGCATTCACTCACTCACTCGGCCGAGAGATCACCACTCACTTCACCACCACCCACCAGCTGAAGGAGATGCGCACGACCTTCACCACCTCAAAAGCAAGAGTATCGACAATGGCAGCAACAGCAGGAGTGTTTGGCGGCGACGAGGTAAGCGCAATCGCACTCGACCTCGGATGCTCATCTCTCCGCGTCGGATGGGCAGGCGAAGATGCTCCACGCGCAATCCTACCCAGCATCGTCGCAGCTTCATCCACCGAGGATGATGGAGACACAGCCATGATCGACGCAGCAGTCCAGACACCCGCTTCCTTCCAGCTCAAGAAGAAGAGGAGACGCTTCGTGGGAGATCAGGCTACCTCCATCTTCAGACCCAACACTGCTCTCGAATCCATCCTCGATCCAGCAACCTCCCTCTTCGCATCTTCCTCCTCTTCAAGCTCAGGCTCAGGCTCAAGCTCAGACGCCTTCGCAGATCTCGCAGATCACGCCCTCACATCCATCCTCTCTGCAGATCCCACTCAGCACCCGCTCATCCTCACAGAACCATCCCATAACACCAGAGACGCACGCGAAGCTCTTACCGAACTCGTCTTTGAACAGCTCCAGGCTCCCGCTTACTACCTCGCCAACCAGACCGTTCTCTCCGCCTTCGCCTCTGGGAAGGGAACTGCTCTTATCCTCGATATTGGCGCATCGCACGCTACTGCTGCACCCGTGCTTGACGGCTTCGTCCTCCGCAAAGGAATTCATCGACAGCCCATCGGCGGATCAGCCATCACACGCGCTTTACAATGGTCCATCTCCCAACCCTCAGCCCTGCCATCCAGTCCACGTCTCTCCCCACACCACGCGATCGACATCATCCCGCCTTACCTGATCAAGAGCAAGACGGCTGTAGAGGCTGGCTCGGCGCCTAATTACCTCCTCAGGCAGGATCGAGTGTCGACTTCCCATCCGTCCTATCGCGCCTATCACGACTTCCGCAGCTTGACCGACTTCAAAGAGGCCATTGCTTCCGTGCTAGACCAGACACCATGGAATGAAGCGTGAGTTTCCTCCCACCTCTCTCTTATTGTTCCCTTCGCATTCTCACGCTCATTTCTATGTTTGACACAGCGCCGCCCTCGCCAGACCAACAAGACTCTACGAATTCCCAACAGGCTTCTCAGACGTCTTCGGCGTCGAACGCTTCCGTTCCTCCGAAATCCTCTTCACCCCCTCCCTCTGGGACGGCTGTCTCCTCCCCGACCATACACCCGTCCTCCCCCCTCTTTCCCAGAACAGCAACGGCAAACCACCCACTCCGTACTGCTCGACCACTCAGCTCGTGTTGGATGCTATCAATGAGGCTGATGTTGATATTCGGCCTGGGTTGGCGTCTAATATCGTCCTTGTCGGCGGAGGGTCCTGTACGCCCGGATTGGTGGATCGGCTGAGTTACGAGTTGGGCGTGGGTGCTGCTGGTGTGAGTTATTTCTTCTTCTTCTCTCGCTCATTATACCCTTCCCACAACATGCTGAACCTTCTCGCTTCCTCGGACCATTCACATCCACAGCAAAAAACAAAACTACACGCACCAGGAAACCCAATCGAGCGACGATACTCCTCCTGGCTCGGCGCATCCATCCTCGCCAGCTTGGGCACCTTCCACCAGCTCTGGATCAGCAGGCAGGAGTACGAGGAGCACGGCGTCAGTATCGTTCATGCTCGGTGCAAGTAGGGGGTCCCCGCCCTGGGGAGTGTGATTACAGCTGTTCGACTACGCAAGCTTGGGAAATGAAGCAGATACCAATTGTTTCGTGACACTGGCACTACGGCAAGGCGAGACAAGGGCAGAATGTGGGAGCGTATCGATTAAGCCGAAAGATGGAGCTCAGCAGAGTTCACGTTCAAGTACAAAGTTTTTGGTGACAAGAGAGGGAGACCTTTCGAGAATGCGCGGAGACGAGTTGCAGAATGTCGTCGTCGCGAAGTGTTTCGTTGTTTGAGAGTTCGTGTTGTCATCCCTTCGTCGCAGTTGGGGGAGGGTAGTGTAGGAGTCACGGGAGGGCGGGTATCCATCCCCTCCCGAGTTCTCATCCACCTCTGGACGCCTGTCGTCCCCGCCAAAGAGATCCGATTACGACCTTCCCGCGCCGCCCGCGCTCCCACTGGGACCAGCACCGCCCTGAGCATTAGCATGATGAGCATTCCCCCGTCTCCTATGTCCCCTCCTCACCTGACCTCTCCGCCCCGTGTTCGTACCCGTACCAGCCCCTGCACCAGTATTCGAGCCACTTCCCACACCCGAACCCACACCCACGAAGTCCAACATCCCCCCAACTCCATACCCATACCCATACCCAAACCCACCCCCACCCCATCCCCATCCTCATCATCCGACCACCCATACAAATCCCTCGCATACCCCGCAAACCCAGGATGTTCAGCAGCACGAGCTATCTCTCTCGCAGCCCGCGCACTCGTCCCGCCGCCCCGTTGTTGTTGTTGGGCAGCAGCGGCGGCGGCTCTCTCCCGCGCTTCAGCAGCAGCATACACGCTCTCGTCGAAGATCATGCCGTCGTACTCCGAATCCCAGGGGTCGAAATCCGGTGGATAGGGAGCTGTAGGTTGAACTCTTCGTCCTCCTCCTCCTCCTGCGCGTGCGTTCGTAGTCCTGGGACCAGAAGTCGTACCCGAAGCAGGAGTCGCAGCAGAAGTAGAAGTAGAAGCCCCACGACCACCCGACGCCGTCCCAGCACCATGAGCAGCAGCAGCAGCCACAGCAGCAGCCAGAGCCCCAGCCGCATCACCCGACGTCGTCCCAGCACTCTGAGCAGCAGCAGCAGCCACAGCAGCAGCTAGAGCCCAGCCGCACCACCCGACGCCGTCGCAGCAGCCATAGCAGCAGCCAGAGCCCCAGTCGCATCACCCGACGTCGTCCCAGCACTTTGAGCAGCAGCCCTCGCAGCCCGTACACTTGCCTCCCTCGCCGCCGCCGCAGCATACACGCTCTCATCAAAGATCATCCCGTCGTACTCCGAATCCCAGGGGTCGAAATCCGGTGGATAAGGAGCTGTAGGTTGAACTCTTCGTCCTCCCTTGCTCGGGGCGCGTCACGGGAGGGAGCAGCAGAAGCAGTACTCGCGTTCGTCGTAGTAGTCCCCACACTTGCGCTCGCGCTCGCGCTCGCACTGGAACTGGCGCTTGCGGCCGTGGGATTAGTACCCGAACTTGGAGGAGCTGGAGTCGCCGTAGGAGCTGAAGTCGCAGCAGCAGAGGTAGAAGTAGAGCTATTCGCACCCGCACCCGCACCCGCAGCCCCAGCAGCTCTCCTGGCAGCTCTCGTCGGCAGAGGGGCCGTCCTCCGCCCAGTCCGCGCAGCTCCGGAGCCCGCGCCCGTCTCCGCCGGAATCACAGCAGCAGGAACAGAGGCCGGAGTAGCACTTGTAGCGGGAGCAGCGGTTGTCGCAGGTGTAGCAGACGAAGAAGTAGCAGGACGCGCGTTGTTGGCCGCACCCGCACTCGCAGGCGGTTGCGCAGAATCAACCCCGCAAGCCCATAAAGCGCATAAGGATCCTCGTAATCATACTCATCCTCCTCCTCCTCCTCCTCCCCGGAATAATCCTCATCCCCATACCCAAAGGCCCCATAGTCAAACTCATACCCATAATCATCATAGCCATAATCCAGCTCGTCCTCGTAGTCGTGGAATGGGTTGTGGATTGGTAAAGGTAGGATGTCTGCTACGCCTCCTCCTCCTCGGTGACGGTGTCTTCGTGCTCCGCCAATGCCGCTGCCTCCTCCTGCGCTGAGGGTTTCGAAGAGGCGGGTGACGTGGCGCATGCGGTGGAGGGAGCGCATGTCTCCTGTGTTGAGGTGGAATTGGTACCTGCCGTCGCCCGGCGCCAGTTCGTGCTTGTAGAAGCATTCGTCTAACACAAAGGGAGGGGTAAACCATCGTCAGTCGGAAGACAAGGGGTTGAAAGGGAAGGAAAGGGGCAGAGAGCTCACCTCCGAAGGGACAGTGCGGTCTGCGCCCGTTGTTGACGCTGTTCTCGAAGTGTCTGCATGGTTTGCGGGAAAGGGCTTCGCGGTAGTTACTGAGGATAGTCGTCTTCTGCGCTCCTTCCGGGTAGAATATGGACGAAGGAATGCTGTTTACAGAGAGCAAGATCAGGGTCAGCTGTCTGTTTTGTTCTCCCTCAAAACGCCCCCGCGCGCGGGCGGGGGAGATTTGACTGTTGTACGCACATGAAATGACTGCGTATTCGACAGAGCGGACACGTCTTGGTAGTCCCGCTCTCGCGCAAGATCCTACCCCTGTCCTCCTCCTCGATGCGTTCCTCCAGCCTGCGCATAGGTCCGAGATCGCCCCTAGCTTCTGCGGCCTGTGCATGTATGATCTCGTCTGGAGTGAGGATAGGTGCCCTCCTTCCTGTTGCTCCATTGCGTCGATCGCCTGTTCCTCCTGCATTGCTACTGGTATTCCCCCCGTTGTTGTCTGGGTCTGCGGCAGTACTTGCTGATTCTGGGTTGCGCCAGCCTCGAATGCATTGGAGACAGAATGGGTGACTGCAGTTCTGGAGAAGGCCGTATGCGCCTGTGGGGATGTCTAGACAGATTGCGCATTCTGGTTGTTCTGGTGGTGACTGTGGTGGTGGAGGAGTGGGAGGCCGTCTGATGGGGACTGCTGCTGATCCTGCTGGGCGTGGTTGTTTATCTTGCTGTTGTGAGGGTTGAGCTGGAGCTGGAGCTGTACTTGGTGTTGGTGTTGGTGTTGATGATGTTGGTTGTGAGTGAGAGTACCAGCATTGTTCGCCTCGCATGCAGTAACCCTGAGCCCACCACTTGCATGGGATCGATCTCCTGGCTGCGAGCGTTCCAGACGAGTTCGTATTCGAGGGCGCCATCGTTTTCCGCTCTTGCTGCCTTTGTCGAAGCAGTTGGAGGTTCTCTCTGTCGAATGGGGCACGGACAGAGAGAGGATCGACATTCGGCCGAAGACTCCAGAAACTGAGACTCCCACTGATCTGACTGAATGGGTTTCTGAGACTTCTCTCCCTCGCTTCCTCCCTCTCCCTGCCTTCGATTCCCTCCTTCCATGGCACCGACGAGAACTTGTTGCAGATACATAAGATGAAGCCGGAAGTAGTTCGTTGCTGCGTTGCTATGTGCCGATCTGACCTTGCATTGATTGTGGTTGCTAACTTCATCTTCCTCATCTTTTTCATCCATCGACAACCGCTGACGCCTCCCCTCCCACCTTTTCTCATGCTCACGGCTCCCTCCGTTCCATGCAGATCTCCCCCCCTTCGCCCTCATCTCGCATCCCACTTCGATTCAAAGAGCAAAGAAAACCGAACTTAACTCTGTCTGGTGTTCACTTCAATCAACAACAGGGTCCAAGCCCAACCCACATCCTCATCACCTCCTTTGACACCTCATCTGCTCAGCTTCAAGACGTCGCTCTTACCCCGGTTGCTGCGGTCGATCTCATCTACAAATGCAACGCACCCACCCTGCCCCTCATTCTTAGCCCCCCATGACGGGTCTATCCAGAGAAATCCCCCCGCGAGCCCAGCCCCTCTGGAAGTACAAATATAGCACCTCCATCTGGTCTGGAAGTTGAGCATACTTCCCGTACATACGTCTTTGCGGCTTCTTTTCACTTGCAACCTCTCGACTTTCGCCTCTAAGGTCTCGTATTCGGACGCCTTCCTAGCGCATCAGCCATGAGTCACCCTCTGATATCCGTCAGTACTCTCTCCCTCCTTAGTAACTTCGCCCTTGATCTCAGCAGCTGACCCTCTCACGTCCCTCCCCCACAGGCCGTACCTTTACCACATCAATCTTCAACTTCTCCAATCCCATGCCCACAGCAAACCAGAGTACAAACCGTCAGCCGACGCACATGGAACCTCATCAAAGCGATCCATCCCGCTGCTGGGCTCACAGCTATGATAGGCAAAGCCGTAGCCAACAGCACTGGTAGTCCTCGACATTCTTCACGCCGATCGATCCCCAAGCTCGATCTCAACTCGGAACGACTCCTGTCGACCGATGTCAAGTCTCGCTTGCCCTTCTCGCCCTGCTCTGTCAGGAATCGGGTGAAGTACGGCTCCCCGAACAGGCCTCGGGCGGGCACGACTACCAGTCTGCCTCTGACGCCTGCGAGCGATATCGCTTCGGCTGGTCATGGGGAAGGGCAGGATCGGACTCTACGATTGCCCCACGACAATGCTGTCCCTCATAAACCTTCGAGATATGGACATTGCTCTACGCCCTCTAGCGCAACAACAACAAGTCTGACGACAGGCGAGAGTACTCTATGCACAAATTCTACATGGACACAAGATGACGGCAATCCATCGTACCAGCGCGTCCGTTCCTATGAGCATCTCAAGAATCATCCTTCAGTAGCCAAAAGCACACCAGGCCTTCTGGGTCTGATGAGCAGGAACAACGCCAAACTGGACCTGTTTGCTGAGGTCACTACCATCGTACAAGCTTCACCACCTTCTCCACTCCGCATGGAAAATATGACGTTCAAATCAACCTTTTCCACCGTCGTCTCCACCTCCCTCTCCAATGAACTCTCACCCCACATTGGTCTTGGTCCCGCTCCTCGACCGCATCGTCCGCGAAGGGCAACGAGCAGCACAATTCATCAAAACGGCTCACTCCCGTCGTGCTCATCCGTCTTGGCTCCTTCTTCGTCCGGATGTACGGCCACATCCCGAGCGGAACTTTCGAGGCGCAAGAATGTACCGTCTGTCAGCTCGAACTCGCTCGCTTCTTCGCATATCCCTTCTCCCTCGCCATCTGCGCACTCCCCAGTCGACTCCTTCTTGGTGGGCAACAAGCAGGACGTCGAGGAGAAGGAGACGATGGAAGAGGTTCAGCTGGATGCAGTACCTTCGAAGTCGAAACCCACATCACCCATCCTACGCTCTCGCCGCTCCCAATCGATGGAAAATCTCAAGAGTCCCACATCGGAAAGATCCCCTCGTCCCGCCTCAGCCATCATCTCACTCTCATCCTCCGATGCAGATTTCGAGACACCACTGTGCACGGGGAGGACGACGACGACGACGACGTTCTACACTCATCAGCAGCAGAGTCGGTCGCAGCTTCAACAGATGAAGGCGGAGTGGCAGAAGTTGCATCAGAGACAGGAACGTGGGCTGTCTATTTCTTCTGCGGGCACGTTTGGGGAAGGCTCGGCTCTTGGGAGAACTGGGGTTGAACATCTCATCATACCCCGAACCACACCAATTCGTCCCTGCTCCTCAACGGCAGCATCAACAACGGCACCTAAAATAGAAGTGGCCGTCCATATCGTCTACCTGGACGACCCCGATCCTGAAGTCGAGATCGAGTTCGGGTCAGGGATGGACCGCAGTGTCAGTCCGTTGATGATGCCTTCGCCCATGTGCAACCTCTCCACTTCATCGGAGCATGGGGAGCAGCAACAGCAACAAGAGGGAGAGGAGATACTTATGCCTCCTGTAAAGACGCATGGGGTTCTGCAGCTCCAGCAGCCGCCATTTCGGCTAAGAAGGGTGGATGGGTAGGGGAGAGGTTGTGGGGTTTGGGAAAATGTATAAAGCTTGGTTCCTCCGATTCTATCCCTGCCCTCGACGCCTCGACTGTTCTCTCGTTTTATAGCTTTCGCCATTCTTTTTGGCCCAATACTTTCCTTTCCAGTGCCATGTCATGACCATCCCCTCAGTCAGCAGCATTCTCAAAAAAAAGAACGTTTCCTTCCCTACTCTTGCTGCTCCAGTTATCTGTATTCTTTGAGATCAGGTCAGGGGGTTGTATCGCGTCGCTGTCTCTTTAATCGGCTCCTAACGGACAGTGACTATGGATCTTCATTCTGTCATCTCGCTCTTGCTCCCAAGGAAGAAAGAAGGGAAGGAGGGGGAGGGTGTCTGAACCGCCCTTCTCTGGCTACGTCCACTCCACCGAAACATCAATGAAGTACTCCAGAACATGCTTGTCCCTCCCTCCACTTCCCATCCGAATACCCTCCCCACCAACAAACTGCAAAAGGGAAGTCATCCCCCCCGCCCGTACCACAAGTCGGAATCGTTGCCCCCTTTGCTCCACGTCCACATCCATCTCGTCCTCCCCGGTGAACGTCGTGGTGGCAGTAGCAACCCAGTCAAACGAGCGCAAAAGAATGGGAAGGAGAGCGACTTCCTGTCGATACTCCTGCGGTGGGGGCGGTGGAAGAGGTGGCGGAGGTGGGAGCCATTGTTCGACCACCGATCCCGGTTGCGGTGTCGATTCGTCGAAGTCGAGAGGGAGGGAAGGGCAGAGGGGTAGACGTAAGTCCTCCAGTTCGTCGTCGATCAGGATCAGCTGGGTCGCTGATGGGAAGTGGGGCTGGGTGAGAGTGAGACTGTGGAGGAGGGAGAGCACGTAGGTGAACTGCCGGACGTCGCTTGAAAGAAGGGGTCAGATACGACATCATTGTCAGTTTTCGTTTGAATCGAGTTTGACCGGGCGAATGCTTTGGGGATTGTTCTGCTCTCAGCTCACAGTGGGCGGAGGAGATGGCTGATGCCTTCCACGATGAGAAGGGAGGGTCGTTTGAAGGAGGTGCGCAATTGGACGATCATGGCAACCAAGTTCTCGATCGATGTCAGATGACTGCCAAACGTTCCCAGAAAGAGGTATCTGTTAGTTCAGAAAGATTCAGATCAGTCATAGAATCTCAATGGAGCCGACATACACGATATCAACCCTCCCCAAGCTCTCCCTCATCCTCTCCTCCGTCGCAGCTGCGATCCACGCCATCGGCACCCCTCCTCCCTCAGGGGAAGTCAAGTTGGCCCGCACCGCATCCTTCGTCGCCGTAGTAAGCAGCATCACAGACCTCTCCGCACACTCTCCTACGTGATCATGGACGTAAGACGCTGCGAAGTGAAGTACACAACCGAATGGCAGACTTGCTAAGATCGCAAGGAGCGGACGTCCTTGAGCGTCCCATCCCACTTGAGGTTGTTGTTCGGCTCGTCCGTTTGCGCAGATGCATCTACGTGACAGAGGGAGGAGAAGGAGCAAAGTGGGAAGGGACGATGTTGTGAGCTAGCGTGTTCGGTCCAGGTCCATCGTTCGGTGGAGGAGGTGGCTAGGACCCGTCCTGGAACGTCAGAGGGAGGGTGAGCGGGGAAGAGGGCTCGGAGGTTGATCGTTGGGATGGGCATTTCTTTCAGTGCAGTAGGAGCCTTAAGTCGAGACTGGGACGCGTTTGCATTGTTCGGAAGTAGCCCTTGTGTCGTGAGCTTGTCGACCCGACTACAACTGAGACAACCCAACTTTGCGCAACAAACAAACGGACGCCTCAAATCACTTTTCCTTTCTTCCAACCTCCACCAGCGAGCTCACTTCTCTTCTTCTCCTACACTTTGCAGATCCTCACTGGACCCCGAGTCCCCGAGACAAACGCAGCTCAAGAGTGAAGTGGTACTCTGGTACTGGTGCCGCACGGATCGCTCCATTGATTGCCGAAGTGCCGGACGCGCTTGGGCCTTTGTTCCTGTGTTCCTAAAAAATGGGCGCTGGGACAGAATTCTGGATCAATTGTTCCGCATTCCGTCGTCCTAACCAACTTGGTTCAAGAGCTTACCGTTCTTTGTCTCTCTTTTTGCATGAACTTTTGCTCGCACCCGCCGATCATTCATTCAGCATTCACAAAGGGACTTCATTTGGGCGTATTTTTCGGATTCGTCGACAGCCACGGTCGCCTCATAAAGCATGCGATTGGCACAAAGTCGATCCTTATTCGTACATCTGCTTTTGCCTATCTTCGTCTCTCGCCGGGTAGTATTCGGGTGTCCGGTCCTCTCTTGTTTTCGGACAGGATCTGATCCGTAGCCACTGCCCTCGGACCTCCTCGCGTCTTCGGGTTGGGCAGAGCCCGGGTACAGCCGGTACCTATTTACTGTCCTGACTGATCTACTCTCACCTTCAGGACTGATTCATTCAGCCGCGCTGCAGACAGGTATGACAAGGAAAATCGTGACAATGTCAAAAAGGGAGGCCGGTCAGCAGTCAGCAGCCAGCTCCAGGGTTCATCGGCGTCCAGCTCAGACATCTTTGCCGTTCGCCAAGCGCTGATCAAATCTACACACTGTCTCATTACTCATTTCTCGTTTGCAGCCTCAAATCTCAAGCAGATTATGAACAATCGCCGAGCACGAGACATGTTTGTTCCGCGACGTTTCGAGTTTCGACGCCCTCAAGGTCTAAAGGGGTCCTGGCTCACTACGTACCATCATTTCTTCAGATCAGATTTCGGTATTTGATATGGAGCTGTGCATCGGGTCGTCTCGACTCTTCGGTGTTAGGAAAATGACGATTGATGTGGGATGTGCACACTTCAGATCTTACATCTTACCTCTCACTCATCGCTCATGGTTGCCTTCATTTTTGCTTTGTGCTGTTCAGCCCTCGCAGGACCTCCGTCATCCCCCATTTCCTACTTGTTAGTGACAGACGACATCCTTTCTTCGCGTTCCTTTGTTCATGTGCGTCGGGACGTTCTCTCGGACAGCTTTGAGATCGGTCGCAAGATCTAAGTATCGGCGAAAGCAACAACCATGCTAGCTTCGAACACCTTATGTGTCTGCTTACACTCCGCCTCACAAACTCTATGTTGCCCAGCTCATTCTTCCACACCTCCACGTCAAGAAGAACAGTGAATACTGAACGCTGCACTCGCTGCACAACCCGTCCCTTTTCCACCTTGTTCTCGTCCAGGACAGAGACAAAAGCATTATGCTTCGAAGGCCGCTCAAGATGAGCACTCTCAAATCGATTGTCAAGCTCGAGCCCCCTTTCTTCTCATTTTGTCCCGGTTCTTCCCCTTCTCTCAAGTCTTCACAAACCAGCTATCGTGCAAGGCAAGGAAAACGAAACCACAAAGAGTGCAGGGGCCTCTTCCACGGATGTTGCCGCCACGGATCATTTGGGCTACATCAATCAGTCGCGAACTCATCACCAGGCTGGAGAACCGTGCTTCGGGTACAGAAGAAAGCTATCATCGTGGGATCATGCTATCCTCACGAAGTTCTGCTCATCTCTTTCCTCATCACGCACCTTCCCCCATACACATTGCTCACCTTCTATAAAGGGGTGAGAAGATCCTCTTGCCCACTCTCTCTCTCCCTTTCTGCCACTCTTCGACGCGATTCTCCAGATCTGTCTCGACATCAGTGCTCTTTTCCGTTCTATTCTCCATCGACGTGCCTTCCGACTCACCGTCGCCTTCACCAGAATGCTTCGACCCTCCGCCTCATGTCCGGCTCTGAAGGACGCAGCACGCTTCAAGACCGGAGTGGAAGGCGGTACGAGCTCCCCAGCTCGCTCGGCTGACCCACGCGCGGCAGCATCTGCCGCTAGGCGCAACAAGATGCCTAAGCAGCAAGACTTCCCAGTTCCGCCTAAGACGGTGGAGATCGCCTTTGAATTCCAAAGCTCTCCGCAGCAGTATGATCGGGAAGGCGCTGACGATGATGCGTCGCCCGCCTTGTTGGGAACAGGAGCCTTCGGCGCTGCATATCGATATGTCAAGGCGACGCCGTCACTGTCGATCAGCGACGAGTCTCCCGCATCCACGACGAGTACCCAAGCGAGCCGATATCCCGGCTCACAACACCCAGACTATTCCTCACCACCTTCAAGTATGGAGGAAGAGATTCTCGAAGACGGTTTCGGATCGGCAGTGGCACTTAATAACCGACGACGGCCAGGTACGGGATCTTCCAAAAATAGGGACCTTGCTACAAGGGGAGACGCCAAAGACGTAGTTGATACCAATGCAGCGGATTCCGGTACGGCCGGAGCCAACGGTGGGGCCAACCTGGGCGCCCAGTCGCAGCTCGAGCTCGTTCCGGATCAGTCCTTCGCTCAGCAGCCTCATTGCCCCAACTCAAACAACATGCACGCGCTCAAGAGGCCCTCCTGAAAAGTGGCGCTCCAGCAGGATCATCTCGCACCGCGAACGACAAGCGTCTCTCGAGTATTGTGATCAAGCTCTGCCGTACACCCATTAGTGGGAGCTTCGACGAGCTGCCTCGCCACTCTCGGAATGCAGCCACCAAGCCTACGGTCAATTGGCACGTCCGTATCGTCCGAGGTGAAGGTCGGATGTTCCGATACTTGCAAAAAGTTCAAGCTCTGCATGTGTCGCGCCAACGTAGAGACCCCGACAGCGACTCGGTCAGCAGTAAGAAGGCGGCCTCCTCTAACCCGAACAAAGTTTCCGACGACGACACCAACATCGTCCGTCTCTTCGCCGACTTGCCTGCAGACGGGCAACTCCAAGGTCAAATCTTCGACCTGACTCCCGTCTCTTCCGTCGCTAACTCAATGTGCGTCATGTCGAATGCTGGAAAGATACAGGATATGGACTCGCACTCGCGGCCGCTCTATCGGATGCTCGTCTTTGAAGAGCTGGTCGACTTGGATGCTGAGTTTGTGGATGGAGCTTGGGTGAAGGGGACACAGCAGTGGACCGCTGTACAGGTGGAGAACGCAGCAAGGGACACGGCCTTAGGACTGAGGGTAAGCATGAATGAACACTGCCACGTATTCAAATCAACCCAAACTGACAGCATTGTCGATCTCGTCCTTTCCATTCTCGACTCACAGTTCCTCCATGCCCATGTAAGTGAACGTTTTTCTATGAAAGCACAGAGTCCAGAACGCTTTTGCTGACTGATCGTCTTTCCTCATCCTCAGGGCATCGTTCACTCCGATCTTAAACCTGCCAATTTGATGCGAGACCCTCGCACCACTGCCGTAAAGTTGATTGATCTTGGGGTAGGTTCTCGATTGAAGAGCATCGCTCAATCTGCAGGACGTTTGAATCAATGTGACTGACCACAATCATGCTCATTCTACAGGCTGCGCGACGATTCGTGCGTATTGAGGACCAATTCAAGCATTCGACGACGATTGTCGAGGAAAGAGATGCCGCTATGAACAGTGCTGAGGAAGAAGCTGCGATGCTCAAGAACACCCGCTGCGATGGCCTGACGTGAGTATCGATTATCCTTGCTCAATCAAGACTATCCTGTACTGATACCGTCTGAACTTCCTCCCAAACAGTTCGCTTACAGGATCCCTCAGTAAGTGTCTTCTGGTATAAACTTAAGGCACAGAATGTATAAGTGCTGAACATATGTCTGTTCTCTCTGCAGTTTCATGGCACCGGAGATCTTGCTTCAAGCGACACGATACACAGACAAGGAGGGCCAGTCCAGATCAACGCTGAAAGACTACAAGCGGAATCCGCACTACTTGCCAGCAAGCTCGAACGTCCAGTGGCTACGTCTCTGCCTGGACGACTACGCTGTCGGTTGGGGCGTCAAGGCTGACATCTGGAGCTGGGGATGCTGCGTGTAAGTTACCGTTGAGCTCTGTGTCAGAGACATGGACAGCTTGCTCACATGGTTGTTCTTTCCACCCTGTAGCCTCTCCTTCTTGGTCAGGATGCTGGCGCCATTCAAGGATCGCAACAATACTGCGCTGATCTGTCCCTTCGTGAGTACATTCGTAGTTCTGTGCGCTTTGTAGAATACTGATTCTCAACCAAATTCCTTAAATTGCACAGGATTTCACCTTCGATGATGGCTCTGATGCCTTGCAACCCTTACACGAGCTCGCCACGCCCGAGAAGAATCTGCCCCATTTCCACCTCTGGGCTCGCATATACCCTCTCAGAATCCAAGACATTGTCGCGAGGGCGCCCGCATCACCGCTAAGGCCCAGGAGTGTATGAGCCCAAGCCTGACCCGGATGGTCATCGCCTCCCTTCGCCACCACACCGTTCGACCGACTGCGGAACACATCTGCGATGCACTTCTGCCTCCACGAACTCGGCCGACCAATCGCCAGAATCGACACAGTATGTCCGATATCGACCGTACTCTCATCAACGCCAGCCCAGCGACGTTGCAAGATGAACTGCACACTTCAGCTTCCAGTTCAGCAAACATGCATACAATCCCTGTGCCCGCAACGATGCAAGCACCAGTGGTTCCTCCGAGTCAGGTTGCCGGTGTCGCTGGAATCAAATCGGAACAGCCAAGGACCCCGGGGCTCTCGCCAGCTGTTGAGCTGAAGGAAAATGACCCCAATCATCATCAGGTGGAGCTCAAAGAGCTGCCCGCAAACGCTGAGCGTGAAGGCAGGCGACGTTTCACGTTTTCCGGGAACAAGCGTCCACAGCAGCAACAACAGACGACTGCCCCACAGGTCCCTGTCACTCCGAAGAAGGATCCTCAGCACGGTGCTGAACTTTCACGCATCCAATCTCCGGGGGACGCACAGCTGTCGGCCAAGCAGTCAAGGATGTCGGGTGGGGACCCGAAGACGCTCCTCGCTGCCCCTGGACTCGGCTTACAGCTCGGGAGCCCCGCAAGCATGGTTCCACCATCCCCCAACCCCGCGCGGAAGGGAGGCAGCAGCAAAGAAACACTCGCCACTCCTTTGACTGGGACCGATAAAATGCTTTCCGAGCTGATCACTCCGCCGGAGACGCCACAAGAGCCAATCGTGGAGAAGATGTCAGCCCTTCGTCGACGACTTAGCAAGGTGTCCAACGTCAATCTTCGTATGTCGAACGTGATGGCGGCCATGCACCTTTCAGGCTCTCGCGAGCGTGGTGACTCGACCGGCAAGCAATCGCAACGTCATTCCGGCTCTACCCGTAGTTCGTACACGGGCGGGAAGTCTACTTCGGGCAAATCAACGGTCGGTTCGCAGGGTGAACGTGGGAGGCTGGAGGAGCCCATCTCTCCGTCTCTCATGGAGGCTCTTGGACCGATGAATCGAGACCCGTTCGCCAGCTCAACCAGTTCTATCCCACCACCGCCTCCGGCGGTACGCCAATCTGCACGTTCCATCGGCCTACCGATTCGGACTCCCCAACAAGGACGACGAACCTCGCTGCCGATGGAAACGATGGTCCTACCGAGTCTCTACAGAGCTCGCCTGCGTCCGCAATGGTCGAACTGGGAGAGAGCCCAAGCGCAGGTCGGCCGAGTTTCAATCGTGCCTATGCCCCCTCGATGCAGACCTTCTCATCACTGTCTGGTACAGAGAGTCGAACTTCACTGTCCTCCGCGGGCAACTTGCAAGGATCTCCACGTCCAAATCGTTCGCAAATCGTCGCATCCCCTCCTGGTGCGGACTTCTTGACACCAGGCGACGCCAATTCGAAAGCCCGTCAGAGGACGCTGTCTGGGTTGACTCTCGGCGGTCTTGGGTCACTTGTCCGAAGAGCCATGACAGGCGTTGCTCCTAACCAAGCCATGATGGGTGGTGCTCCCAACCAGCAGCGAACGAGCAATGGCGGGCGTCTCACGCCCACGAAGGCGCATACGAAACCATACCTTTCGGGATCGGCTTCTTCCTCAACCTCGTCGTTCGGTACTAGCACGCCTCAATCTCCCGAAGCAAGCAGCAGCCAGAGGCGTGCAAGTGCAAGTGGCAGGTCGAGGGCGTCATCCAACCGGGAACGTAAGTCCGGGCAGGGGGTTATAGGCTCGGTAGAACGCTCCCCGACTGGTCTTGAAGAGAAGCGGAACTCTCTGAGACGGATGAGCAGCATGTTCCACCGTCGGTCTGGCACCAATGACAAGGTACGTTTTGCCTCTCGCTAAGAACGTTCCTCGGCGATTATGATTTACTGACACTGATATCGTTCTGGTTGTACAGCCTCTTCCCACTCCGGAAATGAACGTGATCACCGCACCGTTCAAAGCTGTGTTACCTCCCTCTCGCTCATCCTCTCCAAGTCCCTCAGGCCGGACGACACCTGGCTTCCTAGGGCACGGATTGGGACTCGGTATCCAGATCGATCAACAACCTACAGGTACATCGACACCAGCCCCAGTAAACCGGATGCGAAACATCACTAGTATGTCCCAGCTCGCTCAGCGGTACGTCTCTGGCAACTCGCAGACGAACACAACGCCTCCTGCTCCTCCTTCGCAACAGCAGGACACTACTCATAAACTGCCGCAGGGAAAGACTCTCCGAGGAAAGATTTCGAGGATGTTCCAGCGGCCGACTGAACCTGTTGGTGTGGACGATCAGTAGAAGTCGCGGGAGCAGTACGTTGCTTAGGCGCAGCCAACTACGCCGTCTGCGTAAACGAACCACTTCAACCCTTGGCCAAGCTTGCTATACCCGAGCCTGTAATTCCTTCAGGGATTCAGACTCGCACTCCAGCCTTTGAGTCCAGCCCCTCTCTATCTTCGCCCCTTCTCTATCTTCGCATGGACGATTCACGATTCACCAACACCACTACGCTCGCCTCTTTTCTTATTCGACTTCAACATCAACAATCTTCATCCTCCCCCCTTTAATATCTTCTCAGTAAACTTCGCTTCTCCCTTCTCTCTAGAAGAACTAAATACTACTATAGCTTGTCGATTGTCCAGGATTCCAAGACATCCATCCCCTTACTAATCACACGTTTGCTTTGATGAATGAATGATTCCATATGCCTGCTCTGCCATCGCTCGTCCTCTGGGCCTCCTGCTCCTTGCTAAACTTGCTCAAGGGCACGGAACGTACTCCAGAACGTCTGGGCCTACGTTTTCTTCAGGCGACCGCTCTCCTGCAGTCTGCACATGTAAATCTGCGATAGAAGTGTGTGTATTCCCCATAGCTGTTCCGTTCCGTTCGATCTTCAAGATGTAAGAGAGGTGGAAGAAGCTATGGGGGTGAGAGATGGGAAATACGAAGGTGGTTATTGGAGGGTACGTTCCCAGGGGTGAAGCAACGGAGAGTATCGGATGGCGGGCGGTCAAGAGAGGTGGGAAACTGGGCAATGCCAGAAATATGTTGCAATCACATCGTTGTAAGTTACTACTGTTCCCTTATAACAGGTGGAAGCTGAGAAATTGCGACGACGGGGTAAGGAGAAAAAAGGAGCAAAAGAAGGACGAGGGGTGGGGGTTGAGGGTCCCGTAAAGCTAAAGCCCGTAGAAAAAGAAAGGGAAGGGGGGGAAGACAAATCAAAGAGACGAGGACCTTAGAGGGGGAGCACAAGATTCGGTAGGGGGGAGCAAAAGGGGAGCCAACAGGGGTGACAAAGCGTCCGAAGGTGGGGAAAATGAAGGCAAAGAACAATAGAGAATTGGTTGGGAGGGATATGTCGCTCCGTTATAGAGGGGCCGGCCGCTCCTGTTTATTATACCCGACCCTTGAAGACCTGGTTTGGATCGACGGGAAGGGAAATGTGAGGGGGCCCGGGGCCCGGATTCGACAAAAAAAGGGATCAGTCCGAGGGAAGTTGGAGCAAAACCAAGAATGGCGGCCAGAGTCGTAGGGGGGAGAGTTGGTGGTGGGGGGTATCCGGAATAGCGCTGATAGGTGATGGGGGTGGTAGGTTAGGTCAGGGGCGGCGAGATTGATCAAAACCTCCATCCGTTATGACAAGAAGACCGCCGCCGCTCCTACAACGACAGCGAAGAAAGCACCAGCAACCTTGACCGAAGGGACAGCAGCGCCACTCGCATAGCCCGTCGCCCCATTACCCACACCATTCTTCGACATCGCAAAGCGGTTACCAACACACAGCGATCCAAAAGGCTGGTTATCCAAATCCCTCGCATTCGCAGGCAACCAGCCGTACTTGATACCAGTCTGGTAACTCTGATCGGCAAAGGCCAAATGCTTCCAGTTCCAGAACATCCATCCGGAGCCTGCTTCGAAGACTTGTTGTTGTGCTCGGAAGTTGATGGCCAGGAATTGCATGTAGCGCTGGGTGAAGGGGTACTTGTTGGTGTATGGGAAGATGACCTGGTCTGAGTTTGGCAGATCACGGAGGGCGGGGATGTTGTCACCGTTGGGTGCACCGATCGACCACTCGCCCGCTACGGTGGGGTAGTACTTCTGACTCTGGACCATCTTGAGACCGTACTGGCAGACTTCATCCAGACGGAAGCTGTCGGACGAGTTGGTCTCTTGGGGACCGTAGACGAAGTAAGGGTGAGCATCCATCATGACTCGTTCGGACTGGGTCTGGTTGTAGAAGCTTTGCCAGTACGAGAGACCCTGCCAGGCGTCGTGGGTGACAAGCATGACGTTGGAAGCCGCATTGTTGACGCCATTGGGGTAGGCAAGGGCGTCCCATGACCAAGGGTAGTAGGAGTTCAGAAGAGTTTGTACGTTCTTCTGGTAGGCTCCGATGGGCTCATTGACGGGTTGGATGGCAGTGACGGTTCCCTTGTAGGTGCTCTTGGTGAACTCTTCAACGAGGTAGTTGAACGCCTTCTGGGTCATGTCCATGAAGGTTGAGTTGTTGGGCCAGTGAGCAGCACCTGCCCGACCGGAACCAGGGTACCCATTCTGCGAACCGGGAGTTCCGTGGAGGTCAATCCAGACCTTGAGGTTGTACTTCTGAGCCCACATAACACCTGCTTGAGCTTCTCGAAGCGGTTCAAAGGTTGGTAAGCGACGTTGGCTTCGATGCAGTCAGGGAAAGCCCAGTGTCCGATGGGGATTCGGACGTGGTTCAGACCAGCAGCAGCGATCTGACGGAAGTCGTCCTCTGTGATCCAGCTCTCGAAGTGGTCGGTGAAGAACTGACCGAGGAACTCAGGGTCGAGGTAGAGTCCCATGGTGTATTCGTCGATGACGACGTGGGCTCCGGGAGCGTTGATAGCGTTTGCGTTGAGGACTTGGGAAGCGTTGTTGTCCATCCAAGGTTCCAAGACGAGCCAGTTGCCACTAAGAGGGAAGGTCAAAGATGAGAGATGGTCAGTCCAAAACTCCAACATAGAGGTAGACGAAGAGATTGGCAATTGTCACTCACAGATTGACACCGCGGACCTTATCATTCACATAGTCGAACCCAGAAGTAGCGAAATCCCCACCCAGTGCCCGCCTGTTCTTGACAGTGCTGTCGACGGATGCGCCCATGGGCAGACCTCGTCGAGCCTGTTGTGGTGCTTCTTGGTGAGTTTGGCCATAGAGTGCTCGTGCCTGATTAGCCTCGAGATGACGTTGGCGTGCCTGTAGTTCTTCTGCTGCGTTGTTGAAGTAGAGGGATGAAGCCGCTGCTGATGATGCGAGGAGGAGGGTTGTGAAGATGGTTGATGTGGTCCGTGATGATCGCTTTGATTTCCGGCTGGATTTTCTTGATGTCCGCTGTGATTGGGAGGACGATGAGGAGGAGGAGGAGGAGGAGTCCCGTGATGATGATGATGGTGTTCTGCTGAATCCGAACATGATGAGCTGGGTAGTCGGTGTGTTTGTTTGCTGAGAGAGCCTTGAGATATGGATAGTTGAGGTAGAAGTTGAACTTGAAGGAGTTGAAAGAAGGGGGAAGGTGATGGATAGGGAGGGGAGAAGGGTGTGCTTTGTATTTGTTGGAGAGAGAGAGAGAGAACAAAAGAGAGAGTGAGTGTGTGCTGCTGTGTAAGCGTGTGTGTGGAAAGGTGTAAAAGAGTGTGTGAGTGACAGTAGAGAGAGAAGAGAGAGAATGCAGACTGCTGCGGTCTTTCTGTTGAGGCTCTGCTGCTGTTCTGGATCGCTGGGTGAAGCTCGTCGTCGTCCAGAGAAACAGGCGGGCGGTCGTTGGAAAAGTCGGACGATCAACGGCACAGACTCAGCGAATAATCAGTGAGTGGGTCAAGATCGGCAGTCTCTCCTCTGGTGCTGTCCCTCCCTATCTCCATCCTCGCACCAGCACCAGAACAGTCTCAGCGGCTACACAGGAGACAGTGCAGCGCAACAGCCTGTCATAATAGCCACTCTGCCTGAATTACAAAATGTCAGAGATACTGCACAGAACCATCGCACCAGACCACTCTCACTTACCCCTGTATTCGTTCTTGAGGCTTGAGGCAGGGGGAAAGTGGGAAAAGTCGGGCCATATGGAAACAACGAGGAAGTCGGAGACCTCTTCGCAGCATCAGCCCTGTCTTCGAATCTTGCATATGCCGGAGAGAATGCGTTTTGTGATCAGAGAGACTGATTTTAAGCCTGAGGCGGACCCGACGCCCCTTTCCATCGCTTAATAACACTGGCGCAGTGCTCTTAGTTTCATGCCGATCCCCCTCATTACAAATCTGGCTCAGGCACGGCAGGGCTGCATTTAGCCGAGGCCCCGCTAAGCATCAGGCATCAGAACAGCGTGGGAAACTCGGCCGAAGCCGTTTGATCTCCGGATCTGCAAAACAAAGGAACGACGGAAAGACAGCGATCTGCTCCGGAGCCGTGGACACTGATCCAGTGCCTCATATCCATTATGCGCGTGGTAGCTGGGCCCTTGCCAAGTAGTCTATTTCGGCTTCTCTAGTCTTGATCATGTATGTATTAGATAGCCCCCGAATAGAGTTTAGTGTACCTTATCATGTCGCCGCTCGCTGGAACACCGACCACCACCTTTCGACACCTCGACGATCACCATTATACTTCTTTCCCACGGCCTTCTCTCGGCCAGCATCTCACACTACCGCCGTCCACGGTCTCTAGCCCCAAACCCTCAAGCACACGGAAGTCGGAATCGCTGCCCAGCATGCCGTCCGGGTAAAGGCATCACCTCCCCGTCCGTCGATCATTATTATAGCGGGCCACGGGGAGGCGAGAGTCAGGAAGGTCCCTTGTTCAGTAATCCGTAATCAGTTGTATATGTTCAGTACCGCCTGCGGCTGGCTACAGCATGCGGCGCACTGCTGAAACAGCCTGTGCATCGTGAAGGCAGGTACAATAACTGAACGAGCAGCAGGAACGAGGTACATACTGTACTTCATACACACACACAAAGCTGCTGGGCGTTGGGCGTCTGGGAGCTGCGATTCTATGGGTATCTCGGAGGCGGGATGGGTCATGGGGTATCACTAATCACTGCTACGTACATATGAGGACTGTGCACTGTATGTACGTCCATAGGGAGATGGCTCTGATCTGATGTTCCCTGCCTTTTTCAGTCGGCTCAGAGCCCCCATCCAGCACAATGGATGGAGGCGCCTCGGAGCGCCTCAGCCGGGCCTGCCGCGGGTCGAACGTCCACAAGGTAGTTCTGCTGACGAAACTCTCTTTAAAGATGACCGTAGCGGAACGACGAGCGACGGTCTCTTAACTCCTTCGAAAGCGCAAGTCGAGCACACGTTCTCGGCGCCGGGCGCTGGGCGCGATCCGCTGATCGCTGATTGCGGTCTATGTACATATGTACTGGTAGTGATGGTACAAAGCAAGGCTCTTAGGCGCTTGGCAAAGGTGGGTAACATACGGCCCATGGCCATACGCGCGTCGTTGCCCTCAGCGCGCTCAGCACGCCGCTGCACGAGCTTACTTGGATTTGCTTGGGCCTCGGAGATTTGGGACTGATGTATGTACGCCCACGGAGAGGTCTGAGCTTGGGCTTTGGGAAGCTTCAAACCGCAGGGAGCAGGGAGCAAGACCCTCCCGGGGGGGGGGGGGGGGGAGAGATGGAACAAACTTGAGAGGCTTTCTGTACCATAGACAGTTGAGATGCACTCCATACTCCATACGTAACTCTGTCTGAGGGAACTAAGCGCCGTCGCCCTCATCACATCGAACTCTCAGTACTCAGTACTCAGTATTCAGTGCAAGGTTCGCGACCTCGCCCGTCGCCGTCGGAGGTGTCACGAGTATGGAGACGACACTGCCCACCCCAATCAATTCCAAAGTCCAAACCCCTCAAACCACTCGGATTTGACCCTCACCGCCTCACCCACTCTACATACCCAGCCAATTTAGTACCAGCATGCTGTTTACCCTGTCAAGCGCCTCATCCGATCGCGCCAACTCTCTCGTGTGACAGGAAGCCGAGATGACCCGAAGGCATGTGTATGCACGAACAATCGTCCCATCTTGACTTGTTCCTCGTCTCGATTCCAAAGGATCCATCATCAACAACGAAGCAGCCCTCGCTGAACAGCTGACATTGTACTCGAGCGTCGAGCCCGTCATGCGCGGCTCAACTTCTTGTCAGAACTTGCGCGTGACTTCGGCGTGAAGGCGTGAAGCGTGAAGTCGTGAGCGCCGAGCCCATCGCTTGTGAGGAACGTACGATTTCATTTTGCCCGACCCCCAGCAACACATGGTATAATGCTTATGTATCCAGGTCATTATTGACCGTTACCTGCCACCCGTCACCCGTTCCGAAATACGTATGTATGTAGAGAGCTTTGCTTTCCGGGCCTTGCTGCTGCCATTTGCCTTCCGTTGCTTTCCGCTTCCGACCGAGCGTTCGAGTCCCAGGCTCGAGCTGAGCCACATCGCTCCGTGGACTGGCGATGACAATTGCTTGATCGCTTCTGCTTTGAAGTCTTCATCATTCCCTCCACTCGACCACTTCCTCCCCACCCTCAATCGGCCGCGCCTCACCTCACCGATCCTTCCGATTCTCCCCTCAACCTTCTCCCTAACCCCATCCAACACCTCCCCAGGATCCTCCATCCCTCCACCACCACCACTTCCTCCAGGCTCAACCTCCATCGAGAACGGATGGACAATCTCCGCACTGCTCCTCCGGCTCGGATTGGCCGACGAAGGGGCGGTCGAGGCGGCGATGCTGTTCATCCCCAGCCCGCCGCGCGCTTCGGCGATTGCGAGTTCTTGTTGTTTTGCGACTTCCATTTCGGCGCGGAGGGCGAGGAGCTGGAATGAAAGGGCGGGAGGATTGTTGATCAGAAGGAGGAGGATAAAGAGAGATCGATGTGGGTAGAAAGATGGTGCTTACCTCCTTCTCAAATTTACGAGCCCACACCTCGACATACCACGTCGCACCATTCCAGCTAGAAGCGCATGCAATCGAATCATCAGTTCTCGACCTTGACTTATAGATCGCGTCTCTAAGGATCGACCCTTCACTCTACTCACACGCTGATAGTGAGGACCAGCATCAGGAAGATGGTCGATGTCAACTTGTGCGGGTAGAGCAGCCAGGGAGCGGGGAGGGTTGTCACAACCGTGTAGACGAATTGCAGCACTGAGAAACAGAACAGAGAGAATGAAAGCTCAGCACGGGGCTCGGGATGTGGAGCATAGGGAACAAAGGCACTAGAATGCTTACCCATGAACAGAGGTTCGCGCAGAGCTGGGGGATATTTCCCAAGCAGATTAGCAACGGCGCCTTTGCCTATGTCATAGAGCGGAGGTTGTGAGCAAAGAGAACGTGTGCTGCGGAAAGCGAAATCGGACAAGCAGAGCTCAGGAACACTCACCTCGGGTCATGGTCGAGTAGCTATTGATCCGTTCCCCCGACGCGATCTTGTTCTTCTTGCTCGTGGAGATGAACGTCCAGTAAAGAATCTGCCAAACGCAGTACACTCCGCATGTCTAGAGATAAGCAACAGAGGTCAAGGAGTCAGCTGAGATCTGGAATTCGAGATAAGAGAAGAAACGTACAAATGCAAAGCATGTCCATCCGTCCATTGTCTCGAGTCCGATGATGGCTGGATACATCTTTTCGGCTTGGTCCCGAGGGATGTAGTGCGCGATTGTGGTGAACACCAGCGGCGGGTAGATGTCTGCGCCAGCCCAGAGGAAGGTCATCATGAAGCGGCGGTAGTTGTCAGCGAGAGGAAAACTTATGAAAAAGCGCAACTTTGGGCCCTTGGAACTCACGAATGAAGAGCGAAGTCATCTTCTCCAAGCTGTGAAAGACCACTGTAAGGCAGCACAAGACACGATATGAGCTCGCTATGGATACTTTCTCAACCTAGAGGGATGAGGCACTTACTCGAATTCCGCCAGGTCACGACACTCCAAGCGAGCGGCCCGTGCGCGGCGCAATACGAGGCTTGGAAGAGGAACCTCGAGTCAGGGTAGATCCAGAGGAAGACGTTGCAGAGTGCCGAGATCCAGTAGCAGTACTGCAGTGGGACAACAGGTGATCAGTTCTCACAATTCCTTGGTCGCGGGAGGTTCATCCCGCTGATTCGCGGGCGGAAGGACTCACGTCGAAGAGGAAGTAATGCCAGCGCCTGCGCGAGTAGGAAAAGACGCGAAGGGGGAGGAAGTAGATGCACTGAATCGAGTATGCAAGTGGGACCAGGTCGGGACGCGAGGTGATCAACAGGGAGCTGCAGACCAGGTTTCTAGAATTGCACAAAGGGAGGGGATTAGCAAGGGAGGGGATTAGCGACATACGAAAAGAGGCGGTCACAGATCGTACGATCCTCGCAATATTCAAAACCGCGACAAAGTACTCACAGTACACCAATGACGAAGGAAACCTTGTCCCGCAATCGAATCGTCTTCGCATCGCGCCATTGCTTGCCGATCTTATCAACCCGATCCGCCGCCTTTTTCCGCATTTTGATGACTTCCTTCTCCATAGCCCTAACCTCAGCCCGACTGAGCGCCTTCTCCTTCGTCCTCTTGACACGCGCTTTGGCCTCCTCTACCATGGACCGTTTGACGCCCTCTCGCCAGTCCTTCCATCGACGATCGAGGAGGTCAAGTCTGGATTCCCAGAAGGTCTCGATGAGATCCGTGAGGGGGGCTGAGAGAGCGGGTGCGGAGGCTATGGAGAGACCATCTGAGTTTGAGGTAGCAGATGAGGAGGAGTAGGTGCGTTCGAAGGGGAAGGGTCGTTGATGATTGTTGTCGCTGTTCGAAGAGTGGAATGCGTTGGAGTGGCCGTCTTCGGAAGGGGGTGTGCTTGCGAAGGCGTCGCCCATCTCGGTGGAGAAGCTGAGTGAGGAGGACGCGCGCTTGTAGGGGACGGCGGTCACCATGGCGGGCAGCAGACTCTCCTCTGTTCGAATGAGGGTGGATGAGTTGAATGGGTTGGTGGTGGGCGATCAAGACCAACACTTGATAGCCCGCACCGACGTCATGCTGTCGGCTGTCCTTCACGTGACTGCCCCAACCTCCTCCTCAACCTCGCCTCACCACGAACACCTCCCTCACACCATTGTCGATATGTCCTCGCCCCAAAAGATACCCCAGATCGACTTTCAGTATTTTTATGGACCCATTGGGTCTATTTTTGTGTGTGCTGGTAGCCTTTCTTCATCGATGTGACCGGGGGGTGGAGGAGGGGAACGTCGTAACCATTTCCTCGAACCATGGTAATGGGGACAATGGGTCAAAAATTCGATGCCACGAACCTCAACACGGCAGCCGCCTGATCAACGTGCTCACAGACTTCGATGAGTACGGTGCAGAAAAATGCCAGAAAGCGAATCCATGTGTTTTTCTTGTCCTTTGGTCGTTCTACATGCTATCATGCCGTTGCGCATCTGCGATCTTTCGTTGGTAACCAACCAGAGCATCGGGCAGCGCTCGGTTCACAACTTCACCCACTCTCGCACGGACAACGACTGCGAGCATTTCACCTGGCTGCCGGCTGGTCTGTTTTCCGACCTCGATGCCCATCGCCAAGACGGAGCACAGGGTCCAACTGTCTACTCGGAGTCGCGCGTAGCCTCCGTCGGTTATCCCTTCAGCGGTCTCCAGCCAGTTGGATCGGAGTCATCGTTCTCGCGGGTCCCAAGTTCGATCGAACTTATCTCCTTCGCCAGCTCATCGTAGGAAGCATATATAAAGCTCTTTGGATCATCCTACAGCTGATTCCTCTCTGCCCTTACCGCTCCTCGATCTGCGATCCTTTCCTCTTCCCTATCTCACCCACCTTCCAATTTTTTCACTGGACAGACTGGGAATGTCCACCTTCAACACGACCAAGACGGCCTCCAAAGCCTGGTGGAAGTCAGCTTGTGCTGCCCAGCTCTATCCGGCGTCCTTCGCCGACAGCAACGGGGACGGCATGGGCGACCTCAAAGGAATCGCAGACCATGTGGACTATCTCGCTGAGCTCGGTATCGACATGGTCTGGCTCAGTCCATTCTTCAAGAGCCCGAACGTAGACATGGTGAGCAGAACCCCACACCCTTCTGCAATGAAAGCTTGGGTCGATCGCTGAACTCAGTTCTGTCCGTCCTCTCAGGGATACGATGTCAGCGACTACAGAGACGTGGACAGCAAATACGGCTCTTTGGCGGACTGGGACACGCTCGCCTCCCTACTCAAAGCCAAGAATATCCGTCTCGTCCATGACCTCGTGGTCAACCACAGCTCAGACCAACACTCCTGGTTCCAAGAATCTCGCACCAGTCGGACGAACTCAAAAGCAGACTGGTATATCTGGCGCGATGCCAAAACAGGTCCCCGAGGCGAACGGGTCGAGCCGAACAACTGGGCTTCTATCTGGGGCGGATCGAGTTGGACATGGGATGAAGGAGACAACAGTATTACTTCCATATCTTCGATAAGACGCAGCCGGATTTGAACTGGGATTTACCCGAGCTTCGAGAAGCTGTGAAGGATATCATGCGCTTCTGGCTTGAGAAGGGCGTAGTTGGATTCGTAAGTTTATTAAACTCATCTATCTTTTGACGAGAGGCAAAACTCATCGACCTCCATCACTTCCCTCCGCAGAGACTCGACGCGATCAACTTCATTTCCAAACCTCCCGCCTTCCCAGACGCGCCCGTTTCCGACCCTTCAAGCAAGTACCAATCAGCTCTAGCACTCTACGCCCATGGACCCAAACTTATTGAATATCTCACCGAGCTGCACGACGACGTTTTGGTCCACTACAAAGCCTTCACCGTCGGCGAGTCCGGTCTGACGACCATCCAACAAGCGCTGGACATGACACAGCATGGAAAACCACTCCAGCAGCTCTTCACATTCGATCATCTGAATTTGGACCTGCCTCCTTCCACTACGTCGGTCTTCGAACCTGGACCGGGACGACCTAGAAACTTCGATTCATTTCGGGACGCGATTTCGAAGTGGCAACATTGGGCACTTGAGCATAATAGCTGGCTAGGCAACTTTTTGAGCAACCATGATCAGTAAGTGGTCTCCTTTCATTCATCCAGGTATTGAGTATATCATACTGAACGAATCTTCTCGACTCCAAACAGACCTCGCAGTCTCTCGAACATGCTGTGAGTGAATGTTCCTCTCTCTGATTCTTTCTGCTGAGACGTGCATGTAAGCTGACCAACATTCTCGCGCGAATGCCTGTTCGTAGAGGCGTGTACGCTGAGGACCCGCTCTACCGATGGAGGGAGCCAAACTTTTGGCCCTATTCTCCTGCTCCCTCGCTGGTACACTCTTTGTTTATCAAGGCGAGGAACTAGGCATGCTCAATGTGCCCGCTGACTGGCCCATCAGCGAATACGACGACCTCGTCTCAAAGCGGTATGTTCGCTTTTCCCTCAAACTTCAGGAAAATGTAGTATCTTCTTTTGCTGATGGTCCCTTAACTTCCTTTCCATAGGTATTACGACGATGTGATGGCGAAGAAGAAAGAGGAGTGTGCAAAAGAGGGCGTGCCTGTGCCTGCCGACTTCGAGAAGCAAGTGATGATGGGCATCATGCGCAAAGCACGCGACAACGCCCGTACTCCCATGCCAGTAAGTCATATCCAACCTCACCACTCTCCTTCCAATCAACAACTGACACTCCCGCTCTTGCTCAGTGGGACGATACACCGAGTGCGGGATTCACCTCCAACCCTTCGACCAAATCCTGGATGAAGGTCAACCCAGACAACGTCAGCTGCAACGTCGCCTCCCAGCTCTCGGACTCATCAAGCGTCTTCCACTTCTGGAAACGCTCCATCCAACTTCGCAAAAAGCACGACGTCCTCGTCTACGGCTCCTACCGCGTCCTTGATATCCCCATTAGCGCTCCGGGAGATGGTCAGAGGGGTTCACCGGTATTTGGGTTCGTGAGGGAGTTCGAGGGCGAGATCGCTATCTTTGTGGGGAACTTTGCACGTGAGCGACTGGAAGGAGTCGCGCTGGGACGGTACGTTGTGGACGCTGTTCTGCCTTCGTCCAAGCAGCAGGAGATGGGATCTTTGCTCATTGCGTGCAACTATGGGACGGGAAGGAGGAACGCTCTTTAGAGGTGTTGGAACCCTTCGAGGCGCGGCTTTACATTCTGCGCAAATGAAGGGCGGGTAGAACATAGCACGGACGAGACGAAGAGGATAGTCTCCCTCGAAGTTCCATAGGCCCCAAATTGCATGGTGATGAGGGTGACCAACTTCCGAGATATTGTATAGCTTCAGCATCTTGTATCAACAGACCTATCGACGACGCTCACCACAACCACTTCCTTCTTTACGATACGGGGAGGAACCGGATTTCCTGACACCATTCTTGAAAGAGGTTGTTTGCCCTACATAGCTGGCCCTCCTTCCACCGCTCTGTGCGCGTTTACGAAATGACTAGGAGGCAGGGGCGCGCTTAGGCGCGCCATACAGGGTCGCAGAGGGCAGTAATAATAAAGTAGTCAGGGTCTCAGGACCGGGAAAGACGCTCTGTGAAATGATCTGGAGATGGACGACGCGCAGGCCGCAGATCCGCACACGGCACAGGTAAGGCGTGAGCAAAATGGAATCCTTTCACCTTTTTCAGACGCCTGCAGAGGACCTCAGTAGACAGTAAGTCAATAGGCGCTCGACATACAACGCAGCAAGGCAGACATTCACACGCGCGAAAGGATTCAAACAGAACACAATCAACACATACATCGGAAGATGGGAAGGAGCAGAGATCATGGACAGTCTAAGGTAGAAGGAAGGGGGGATAAAGGATGCCAAATGCCAATGGAGAATAGAAAGGCAGCAGCCAGCAATCGATTGAGATGCGGATGGTGTTCTTGTCAGACTACTGTAAGGTGCCGATACAACAGGGCTATTGTGGTCGGATTACAGAGCAGATCACATCACATACAGAAGATTGTAGTCAGATTACATAATCAGATTACAGATTTTGTATTCCCTGTTCGTGGTTTAATGGTTAGACTAGGAGGCAGGGGCGCGCTTAGGCGCGCCATACAGGGTCGCAGAGGGCAGTAATAATATAGTAGTCAGGACCGGGAAAGACGCTCTGTGAAATGATCTGGAGGTGGACGACGCGCAGGCCGCAGAGCCCGCACACGGCACAGGTAAGGCGTGAGCAAAATGGAATCCTTTTTTAGACGCCTGCAGAGGACCTCAGGCCTCAGTAGACACTTAGACAGTAAGTCAGTAGGCGCTCGAAATACAACGCAGCGAGGCAGACATTCACACGCACGAAAGGATTCAAACAGAACACATACATGGGAAGGAGCAGAGAGAGTAGAAAGAAGGAGGGGATAAAGGATGCCAATGGAGAATAGAAAGGCAGCAATCGATTGAGATGCAGATGGTATAAGTGGTGTTCAGACTACAGTAGACTCCCTCTAAACCCATAGGTCGCGGTGGACAATCTTCAGTTATGGGTCTGGGAGTATATGGGTTAGGGGGAGGGCATTAAACCAGGTTAAATACTTCCATTTTAGAGGACTGGATAAATAGAAACAGCGCATAGCTGAGTGGTCAGGATAAACCACCGAAATAGAAGACCGCGGTTCGATTCCCTCGGACGTCGAGTTGTATTTTTTTTATTTATAGTGAGGATAAGGCGCACAGCTTGGGCAAAGCTCAGTGCACAGACTTGGCTTCATACATCTAGACCTGGTTAGAGTCTGATAACTCTGGTTTGTCAGCGGGTCCAGCCCAGCAGGGTAGTTAGAGGCCGTCAGCGCGTTCCAGACTCCAGTTATCGGACGAGTACTGCTAAAAGAACAGGGGATTGTATGATGTATGGTTGCCCACCCATATATCACTACCGGGCTTAGGACTCTATAATCGACATGTCGATTAGACAGTCCCTGCCAACCCTTAGTAAACAGACACCAGCGTCGATAATGATGTATTGAGCCAGTCGGTCTTAACTATTCCTCATTCACCAACTTATGGCTGAGGCCAATGGCCAATGGGCAATGACCTAATGCTCACTGCTCGCAGTCTTTGAACTGTTGTGAAGGGAGACGTAGCACAAAGGAACTTGATTCTTGATTGAGGGGGTAGAAGTGTAGAACAGTAGAAGAATGAAGAAGGAGATCATGGTGAAGCAAGAGGTGCAAAGGCATCATCAATACGAGGCTGGATCATTGCCTCCTGCCTTTGAACATTGATCTTCTGCTTGCACAATGTGAGCATGCGAGCAAAGTCTCGGAAGAAGGGATCTGTCTGGGAATCGGTGAAGTCGACGAGGCCGGCCACCATACCAAGCGCACGGAGGGGGGTCGGTGCAACCACAGTGATATCCTCTTCATCGTCTCCATCGCTCTCGTCGTCTTCTATCACCACCATCTCGATCTCATCATCCAAGCCATCTTCATCCCGTCCATTTCCTCCCAGCTCGTTGCTTTCCAGATCCAGGCCATTGTCGTCAGAGTTGTGAAGGGAGCGAGAGTGTCGCGATGGTCGCTCTTCGATGGGATTGAGCAGCTCATTGATTGAGAGTCGGGAAGGTCGTGGAACAGCACCAGTCTCGTAGAACCGATCAAGTGCATCGGATGCTTCTTGTTCGGCAACCGCAACACCAGGAAGGGAGGAAGTTTCGGATGATGAGGCTGAGGCTTCAGTTGCAACTGCCTGTGATGATGCCAGAGTTTGGGGGACCGGGGTGACATCGCTTGGGAGGATCTTCGTATGCTTCCAGCAGTTCTCAATTGTCTTGTTTGCCACAGAGTACCAGGCCTCAAGAAGGAATCGCATCGCCACGAGTTGATCTATGGCGTAGAAATCGGCTTCGCCCTGCTCATATCGCTCGAGGGATCGGTTGATCACCAAAGTCCGGTACTTGGCTTTGAAGCAACGAATTATACCTGCATCCAATGGCTGAACGTGAGCGGTAAGGTTCGGCTTGAAGAACTCGAGCTGGATATTCGTGAGCTTGGAGGTGTCGACTGTGTGCCCACTGAAATTGTCGACGAGTAGAAGTATCCTTCGACTGTCCTTGCGAAGAGCCTCGTTCCACCTCATCAACCAGTCGAAGAAGATGAGACCTGTCATCCAAGCGGTCTTGTTGTTGTGATAGTCAAAACCAAGTTGCTGGCCGGTGTGCTTATTGAAGCAACGGGTTTCTTGGCCTTGCCGATAATAATGGGGGCCATCCTTTCCGTTCCGTCCGCATTTGCGCAAAAACCGACTGTCAGCCGGAATTTGTCCTGTTTGACTCCACTCTTCGACAATTCCTTCGTTGCCAATGCGCGATCTGGTACTTGACTGTAGAGATAGACATATATGATGTAGCAGTGTCAGAGCAAGAAAAGAGTCTAACGATGTAACGCATGCGGAGTCTGGGTTTGTACCTACCGAATGAACAATGCCGTCTCGTCCATATTGAAAATGTCCTTTCTTGCCCAATCCTTGGTCAAAATCTTCAAGCGTTCGCGCTCCCCATCCACGTCGACCAGTGATGCAGAGGCAGCTTCACCATGAAACCGAAAGGACTTCAGACCGTGACGTCGTTTGAAGCGCGTAAGCCACCCACTGGACAAAGCCGGCCGTTTGTTGTCTGGAGTCTTCAATACGTCCATGATCTTCTTGGCCTTGGCTACGATATGAGCGCCGTTGAGGCGAAGAGATCCCTGCTCCAAAACCTGCGTGATCCAAAGGCCGAGCTCCTTCTCCATTTCTGGGCATCGTACCTGACGTGATCGCATGCTGTCTACGGCTGCCTCCTCTGCTGCAAGCTTGCGAATATCCTCCTGCCTCTTCACAAATTCGCTAATTAGCGGCTGCTTGATGCCGGGGTACTCGTCCTGGAAGTGTCTGGCCGCATCAGTCTGCCACGCCCCGTCCTCTTCATCCAGTCCAAGATTCGGATCTTCTCCTGTGTGCGCAGCTGCACCTTCTTCTTCCCGGACTTAGCCGGTGAGGAGGTGCGCCGATGAACGACCATAGTAATGAGAGAAGTGAGATGATGAGGAGCTTGAGTATGCAGAGTAGATGTGGGATGAGAGAGGAAATTGTCTTTTTCTGAAAACGCGTCGCGTCTTCGAACGTTCGAAGGTCGCGACAGGTTCGCGACACGGTGTCGCGAGGTCTCGGAACACCGTGTTGCGAGTCATTCCACGTGGTTTTTCTCTCTCTAAACCCATAAATCAAGGTCTCCGAGGGTATGGGATGGAGCGAATTATGGGTATGGGTTGGGCCGAAAAACCCATTGAGAACAGACTGTGTTCCGGGGTCATCTATGGGATCTAAACGGTTTATGGGTTTAGAGGCTATGGCTTTAGAGGGAGTCTACTGTAGCCCGAACCACGTGTGGTAGGGTATGGGCTTCGCCGTGACTCGGTGGAGCAAGCGAGGAAGACCACCAGAAGCTGGCCAGTGGCCCAAGCACCCCCTGATACCCAACACCTCCTGAAATCCACATCATGATGGAGGAACACATCATGCTCACCTCTACCATCCTTCCTCCCATCACAGCTTCTCTTCCGCGCTTGCGCTCAGCCCGTTCGTCCCTCTCTTCCTCCTTTTCTTTCCTCCTCAAGAAACCACAACCTCAAGTTACTCCCCCCCCCACTCTTCCTCACAAAGGAAACCAAGTCGTGCAACAGCCACGAAGCTCCTCAGCATAGGACGCACCAAGCGCTTTAGGTGAGGGAACAAGCCCTATACACACCAGGCGAATACAAGTAATGCTCACAGACCTCTGATACCATGCACCCTCCATCCACAGAGCACAGATTAATGTCGGCCGCAGAAGCCCAAGCTCCAGCAGGACCAGACGCAGCAGCCCTAGCAGCAGACGCACAAGCAGCAGCGGCCCTTGCAGCAGGACCAGAGGCGGAACCGGCAGTCTTCACTCCAGCTCAAGTCGAACTCGCGCAGCAGTTGCGTGAGAACAGCACAGCATGGCTCCAGGAACACGAACAACACGCCCTTTCCAAGAACGAACGCCACGGCACCCTCGAGATGGCGTACAGCATCCTCCTCTCCGAAGGAATGGGACCCAAGGCAGCACTGGACTCCGCCGTAGAGCAGATCCTCACCCGGCGCCGCCTGACGGAACAAATGGGCGTGCAACTCTGCCCGTCCTCACCGCCATCCTGCAGAGTCACCACTCCAGTCAAGAAGCGCAAGCGCAAGGACGATCCCAAACAGAAGAAGAAGAAGGGAAGGAAGACGAAGAAGGCCAAGAAAACCAAAGCTCATCGAAACGGGGACGACTCGGACGGAAGTGGCAGCGGTTCCAAACACTCCTCCCAGTCCTCATCATCGTCGGACTCTGGCTCGGACTCCTCTTCTTCGGCAGCCGACGACTCGGACAGCGAGTCCGACAGCGGGAGCAGCACCAGCTCGTCCTCAATGGCTTCGGACGACAGCTGGCAGGAAGGCAAGGCGAACCCAGAAGAATGGGACGACCTCCAAGTGCCTCTTCACATCTCCAAGAAGGTTCAACGGGGCGAGTTCGTGGATCTGTGGTGGTTCACCCCGTCCACATGCAGGGAGCGACACGACGATGCACCAGTCAGCCTGGCCCTCAGTGGGAACACGATCAAGAAGGTCACCAAGGACCGCCCGAAGAACTTCCTGGAGGACTGGGAGCTGCCGATGACAGATTTTCCACTGGGCAATCGATCTCTGGCGCAACACCATGAAGGACGAGAATATAGCAGACAAGACAGTCGCAGCTTGGACCAAGTTCAACACAGATATCAAGGAGCACAAAGAGCGTTTCAATTCCGACATGCAGACAGCCCTGCAACGAGTACATCGTTTTCAACGGTTCAGCTTCGCCAATACCTCTCGCCGTACCAAGAACATGAAGAAGGCGATCGAGAAATCAGGATGGTCCAAGAAGAAGAAGGCGAAGGAGCTCCAGAAGCTCCGTCGATTCGACCCGTCGAAGTTCCCTGTGAAGCAGCTGAACAAGATCCTCAAAAAGCAGAGCGCCGACGCGCTCGAAGAGGTCAAGGTCGCTCTGAGAACACCAGCAGCTCCCTACCCCCTTCAACCCTCCCAGAACCATCAGCCCCGGACGAATGCCAAGCCTTTTCGTCCGCAACCACCCGCAGGACACAGCGGGGCTCCCAAGGTCGTCAAGGCATGTGCCCTTTGCGGATCAAAGCAGCCTCACGATGTTCGCAAATGCCGTGCACAACACCTGGCTGCCGACCCATCCAAGCTCACCTTTACCTTCAGGGACGAGAACGACAACCTCGTCACCCGCGCTGGACGAAGGCCAGTTTGCGTGGGATGGAACACCCGAGGTTGCAGCGGAACCTGCCACAAGTCAAACATCTGCTCCCTCTGCGGCCTCGGTACCTGCAATGCTCAGAAATGCAGCTTGGGCACCACCGCCCCGCCACCCAATGGCCATGCGGCTCATTCCTGATGGCTGGGCTCATCAACTGGCAACAACAGGCCTTCAACATCGGTACCCAAGCATCTTCGACGCACTCAACATCGGCCTCAACATTGGCATCAAAGCACCGTCACACACACACATCTCACAGCACCACAAGTCCGCAACTGATCACCCTGAGCAAGTCAACCTCATCATTGACAAGGAGCTCAGTTCACACAGATACGCAGGACCCTACCCCTCTCGCCAAGCCGTCGAGGAACTCATCGGCCCCTTCCAAACCGCCCCCCTGGGCCTACGACCGAAACCCAACGGCAAGTTCAGGCTCATACAGGACTTCAGCTACCCAAAATCACCAACCTCCACCCAGCATCCCTCAATCAACTCAGCACTGGACATCAGCTTATGGCCCACCACCTGGTATACGTTCGCAAACATCTGCGCATGCATCCTCGCCCTCCCTCGGTCTGCACAAGCCTTTGTCCGGGACGTCACCTCCGCCTTCCGGCAAATACCCCTTCACCCTCACAATGGCCAGGAACGGTCGTGGAGTGGGAAGGAAACTTCTACATCGATCAGTTCCTCGCCTTCGGGCTCGGTCCCGCTTGCGGAGCCTTCGGTCTCTTTGCCGACGCCTTCGCGGACATATGCCGAGCATATGGCATCGGTCCCACCGGCCACTGGGTGGACGACAATGTCTTCTTTCGGGTCCCGATCACAAGTCTTCCTGCACTCAATCGACATAGAGCAGCTCTTCGCTCTCAGCTCAATGAGATACCCGCCCATCAGCGAGGTCGCTCGTACTGGCAGGACGCAGAACAGCACCTGCACGTCGAGGATTATACACACGATGTCCTCGTGCTACCAGGGGCTGAAGGCGGGTTCAACTGCGGATCTCAGATATCGACAAGGTCTCCGAAACGCTGGGGTGGCCTTGGGAACAAGACAAAGACGCACCGTGGGCGACCGTCTTCACATACGGCGGCCTTACCTTCAATATTGCCACAAGAGAAGTGTCACTGCCAGATCGGAAACGACGGAAGTACCTGGACACGATTTCTCTTTGGGAGAGCAACGGCTCCCGACATCAACTACACGACGCACAGCAGCTCCTGGGACAACTACAACACGCAACAACGGTTCACGAAGACGGCAAGTTCCACATCAAAGGCTTGCTCGACTTCATCAGGTCAGCATCCGCCGAGCCCGCCCGACGCTATCAAAACCGCCACGAAGGGCGTAGGATACCGGAGGACCTCACTTGGTGGAAAGAACAGCTTGCGTTGGACACGTTCTGCCGGTCCTTTGACCCAGTCCCGGCCGTGGAGGTCGATTGCTTCTGCGATGGTTCAACCTCCTACGGCGCCGGAGTACACATCGCGGGACGGGAACGAGCATTCCCCCTGCGTTCACACCTGCGAGGCAGGGTCGACATCAAGACAGTCGAATCGCTCTCTCTGGAGATCGCTGTCCTTTACCTGGTGCTTCTCGGCCATAGCGATGCTAGCGTCGTCATACACTCGGACAGTACACCAGTATGTGGAGCCTTCAAGAAAGGACGAATGGCGGCAGAGGAAGCCAACACCGTCTTGGAACGGATTGCCGAGCTTGAGCAGAAGCACAGGATTCGGATCAGTTTACGCTGGGTCAAGTCCGAAGAAAACAAAGCAGACCTCCCGTCCCGCGGAAGATACAGCCCTGCCTCCAGTCGCCTCCCACCCCTACCCATTCCCGATACCCTACGCGAGTGGTTCACAGACGACTGGTAACCAACAAGGCGGGGACGACCCTGACCCTCGCAAGGTCAAGGACACGCCCGAGCGCACGCACACAGCGCCCAGTACCATTGCCCCAGCCAAGAGCAGCCCATGGAGCAAGCTAGCACAACGATGGAAGGCCAAACAAGCCGAGACCCCCAAGCCCGAACCCACGTCCAGCAGGAGCGACAAGAAAGCAAAAGGCCCTTCCATCAAGACGCGTACCTTCAAGGCGAAGAACACGATGATCAAGACCAGCGTCACGGCCAACCGCCCCCTCGTGAAGGCAGCCTCACAGCGGTTCACCGCCTGGGTCCCCGCCACCCCAGTCAAGGTGCCTAGAGCCACCAAGGCTTCTTCAGAAACGGTACGAGACGTCGCTCTGGCAGGTTTCGCCGAAGGAACAAAGCGCAACTACAGCGTCGGTATGGCGCAGTGGCATAAGTACTGCGACGACCACAGTATTGCAGAAAAACGACGAGAACCGGCAGCGGCACACTTAGTCGAGCACTGGGTCTCCTTGCAGGCCGGTGACAAAAGCGGCAGCTACCTGAGCGACTGGATCTCAGCCCTCAAAGCTTGGCACACGGTAAACAACCTGCCATGGCTACCCGACGACGAGCGCCTCTCCCTCATCCGTCGCGGCGTCTCTAACCTTCAACCCGCCCCCCGCCCGCCCAGAGAGCCGATGACCGTAGAATGGCTCGACAAGCTCTACCACGCTGCCAAACGCGATGACCCGGCTGAGATGGCCGTCGTGGCAGCAGCAGCCACGGGCTTCTGGGGCCTCTGCCGACTCGGGGAGATAGTCTCCAGCACTGATCTCGCCGAACGGAAACACAACATCACAAGAGCCCAAGCCGTGGAGACCCTAGCGTTCGGATCGGTCCCAACCCTCACGCTGCGTCTACCCCGAACAAAGACACAACCACACGGAGACACTGTGGTCGTGGCACATCAGAAAGAGGAATGCGATCCCATCAAGTTGATGCATCTGCACCTCCAGCAGTCTCCGTGCGCGAGCAAGAAGGCCGAAGCCACCACCCCCCTCTTCGCCTACAGAGGCAAACGCTCCCTCGTACCCCTCACCAGAACCAAGTTCCTCAGCACCATCGGAGCAATCGGAAAGCGTGCCGGACTGGGCCCACTACACGGCCATTCAATGCGCATCGGCGGTTGCACGGCCCTGCTGTCTCGGGGCGTGCCGCCAGACCGCGTTCAGCTCCATGGGAGGTGGTCCGGAGACGCCTTCAAGCGCTACATCCGGGATCACGCAGCAGTAATGACACCATACTTGGTCATTAACCAGGTTGCTGCCGATCGACTCCACCAACTGTACCCGACCGAATGGGCCCCCAACGCCCTCGCTACTCCAAACAATGGGCCAACGCCAACGCCCGGTCCAGACCCGTCGCCGCGCGCGCGAGGACGTAAGACGCCCCTTCGCACTACATCCAAGAGGGGACGCTGACGACAGGTCGACCGAGAGTGGCGATGTCCGACCCTCGGCGCAAAAGCAATGCAACGAGAGTCTGGCCCATACATTGAGTGAGTAACTAGTGACTAAGTACATGAGACCCCTCCCTTCATTGCCCCACTTCAACCATCGAACGGGCGGCCACCGAGTCTCTGGTGCGAAGGTGGTTAGCCCGAACCACGTGTGGTAGGGTATGGGCTTCGCCGTGACTCGGTGGAGCAAGCGAGGAAGACCACCAGAAGCTGGCCAGTGGCCCAAGCACCCCCTGATACCCAACACCTCCTGAAATCCACATCATGATGGGAGGAACACATCATGCTCACCTCTACCATCCTTCCTCCCATCACAGCTTCTCTTCCGCGCTTGCGCTCAGCCGTTCGTCCCTCTCTTCCTCCTTTTCTTTCCCACCCTCCGCACCCATAACACCTCACTTCCAGACAACGCAGGATTCAACATTCCATTTCTAAATCAGAACTCGCACCGGATCGATTCGCGATGGCCTCAACGTCAACTCAGCCTCAAGACTCCCGCCTCCTGACGTACACGCGCCCGAGGCGTGCACCCCGAACTGTGACCGCTTCCTAACGATCTTACCTTGACTCGCATGACCAAAGTTCCTTCCTCGTTCCCAACGTATATGACTCGGTTGAACTCCCAGACATCGCTCCTCTCTCCACCACTCTTGATTCGTGACTCCTCGACTCGTTTCCGTTTCCATGTATGTTAAATCCGGCCGCCCTGCAGCAAGGTGTCCGCCCACCCCGCTGACGACAGGTCGACCGAGAGTGGCGATGTCCGACCCTCGGCGCAAAAGCAATGCAACGAGAGTCTGGCCCATACATTGAGTGAGTAACTAGTGACTAAGTACATGAGACCCTCCCTTCATTGCCCCACTTCAACCATCGAACGGGCGGCCACCGAGTCTCTGGTGCGAAGGCAGCTGCCAACCATCACCTCCAAGCTCAAGATGATTCAAGCCTCTCCTTTTTGCAAACTCCTACAGCTTCGACCCGCTCAGCTGTTCCTGTGCTCCCGATGTCGCGCGCTCTCCGTCTGGATGGGCTGCGGATGCCCTCTCAAGCAATCCACTGTCCTCGTTCTCCGGATACTTAACTACACCTCCCTCGCAAACGAATACCTCAACTCTGGTGACAGCATGCACCTCGTGCGGACGCGCGCACTGCCTTCTCATGATGTACAGTCTATGAAATCCACTGTGCAGGTGTCCGAGTTCGAAAGAAATGAGTCTGAACGAGAATGAATGAAGATGAGCATGGGTAGATCAGCATGTCCAACATCAAAGGGCCGCTCTGCGCGTTCCAAATTCCTCTTCCAGCCTCGTCAACCAGCGCAGCGCGTAGTAAGACACTTAGAGGGGAGCCTGTAGAATGGAGAGCAAGCCAGCCGGCCAGATCTGATATTGTTTCGATCTTAGGAAGGTAGGGCCGAGCCGCTGCGGAACTGAGGAGGTAGACAACAGACTGATGGGGCTGGAAGCTCAACGACACGATTTGAACAGCTGCGCCGCGGCGGGATGGGAAGCTATGATCTGGAGCTCGAGCTCATGGACGCCAGCTAGTACTCTCAATTATGTGGTGATTGTGTGACAGAAAGAAAGGATCTTCTGACGAAGGATTTGTATACTCTGTGCGCTCGGCCAACGTTTGGTTGCGATTCAAAAAAAAATTATCTGCGTTTCGAAAGGTGAGCCGAATGGCGTTCCATACTGCGGGACGACTAGCGAATTTATCCGAACGCCTCAAGTTCCGAAAACATGTACATGTAGCACTCCCAACTAATATGGCCTATGTACATATGTCCAAGCTGACCACCACAATCGCCTGGAGCCTGGAGCCCTGGAGCTTCGAAAGGCTTGCAAAGATGCAAGTTGCATGCGAGAAAAGCCTAGCCCACTCAAAGCCTACGGCAAGCTCGCTCCAGGATTATATACAACCAAAAGCGGGACTCAAGTATGCTGTCAAGCAGATGCAGTCACGACGGGCGTCCCGGTCGCATCAGCCAGACGTCTGATTGTGATTGCGTTGACTGCAGAGGAGCGATGGTGCGTTCTGTGGCCTCAGGCCTGTGGCTTTCATCCTGAGCAGGAAGCCTGAAGTAATGGCGCCTCTGGATTATCGAGCAACGGCTAACATCAAAAAGCTGACGCTATCCATCCTTTCCTCGTTTATCTTCCCCTTCTCTTCTCCCTCCCCTCCACACTCCCTTCCCTCACTTTCCCTCACCGTCTCACCGTGTCATCCAACCACACCATGCGTCTCCCAACGATCCTGGCCACCCTTTCCCTCGTCGCCGCTTCGGCCTGCGCAGCGGTCTCTGACCCTAAGGCAGCCCAGGCTCTGGCACCTCTTGGCCGAGCTGATGTTCCTTATCCTCGGTGCCAGCCATACGAGGGCTACTACGCCAGTGGACCGACCGGCATCCTTCTTCCTACGCCAGGAACGCAAGTGACCCCGGGCGTACCCTTCCAGTTTGCCTTCTGCTCCGACGCCTACTTCAAGACGTCAACCCGACAAATCCAAGTCGGCTTCCAGGACACAGAGGGCAGGATTCATTTGATTGGCACCAACGTTGGGCCTGGAGGCTACTACGGCACCTTGTGAGTTTGTCACCGTTGCCTACATGGCTGATGCTGGGACACATCACTGAGCTACTTTATCTCTCTCATATCCGCTGCGCAGTACTTTCACCAGGGCACAAGCCGGTACCGGCTACCTTGTCGTCTTCGAGAGCCAAAACGCCGTAAGTCGTCAGACAAATCTACCTGGTAACGCTCAGCGTTCAGCTTTGACGCTTCGTTTCTATTTCTTTTTGTCACAGTATGGAGGTGGTCTTGGCGGGCTCCTTTTCGGGGTGCAACTCAACGTTACACCTAAACACGCTCGCCAGATCGATTGAGCACGCACGTGAGGCAGAATGGACGACCCTTTTCTTCGTCCTCGTATGAGCTCCGATTTGAGCAATTCTTCTGTTTGCTATGTGATGTACGATGTCCACAACCAATATATCGACAAGGTAGTCGATGTGACCCAAATCATCTGATTCCTCTCGTTGAGCTTGGAAGGACTTTGGCAAAATGAGAGAGGCTACTGCCATTGAGCGGTGTGCTCTCTGACCTCGGCGTTCTGCATCAGGCCTTCCCTGGCCCAATGACACGTCCTCGTAGCAGACGACAAACTTGGAGGGAATCTGACCATGAGCGATGAGTATGCGACGTACGTAGAACGCAACTATTTCAAGGAGGTATACTTCAGGGCACTCAAGTACTCACCTGCGACTGGAGAGACGGCACTTGCTTCTACTCTTGTGTCCGTCCCTCCAGTCTCCATGATCGATCCGTGTATAGCCCAGCTTCGGAAGTCATCAAGTCCTCATGACTCTTGGGCAGGAGAACAGCTTGGAGAGGCAGCAGGCTGGAGACGAACTCAAGGGGTATGAGCACATTGGGTCGGCACTTGGCAGTTCTGATGATGATGATGATGGTTGTATATTAGACCGTCGACCGCAAAGAATCTGCACGCCATATGGCCCGCATCCGAAGACGCGAAAGTCACTAGTACATCAAAAACCGCAGAGAGAGGAGGAGGGAATCGCTTGGAAACCAGACCGAGTATTGCAAGTACCCAACCAGGTCCTCAGAAGGCAGGACAACAGCTATCGCTCTTGGGCTCGCGCTTGCGTTCTTGGTGAACGTGAAGCAGAAGCACGTGAGAAATGACATGTTTACAGTAGGAGGGTCGATCTGTTTGTTTACGTAAGTGAGTCTCAGATTGCGGAGCTCCGGCGTCACTGCGCCGACGGAACTGTTCCGCGCGCTAAATCTTGGTGCGCGCCACAATTAATCCTCACCCCTTCTATCTGCGGGAGTCCGCCGACGATGCTTTGTGAGTTTCTTGAACTGACTGGTTTCTGCCTGCTCCCACCTCTCCGCTGGCTGGAACTTTTGACTGACCCACAGGCCACACGGAACATGGGATCGTCGGTGTCTTACAATGCGCGACTGATCGCTGATCACTACCGACTGAAGGTTGTTCGGTCTCTTGCGAAGGAAGGTTGAGTTTGGAAAGCCTGAAGCCTGAGACGGAAGCAGAAACCACAGGCACATGTGTAATCGTCCGAAGCCTGAAGCCTAAGTTCGCTGTCCGGAAAGCGAGGCGCCCTGCTGCCTGCTGGTCGCTATAGTCGCCGCGCCGCCCAGACATGTAGTCCGATCATAATCAGCATTTTATAGATCTGGGTGGTGTCCTCGTGCGTCATCTTGGATAATTACGCCGCCCGCCTACTGATGCCCTGCCTGTGATCTTGCTTCTGTTTCGTGCTCAGAGGTGTCTAGTCCAGCGCGGGTATAAAGAGAAGGGCAATCGTCTTCAATCCACTTCCCTTCCTGACCCTTCCTCTCCTCATCTCGCTTCAATCTTCTCTCCATCAACACATACACCTAAACCAAGAGCCTCCAGTTTGCAAAATGCGTTTCTTGGCCATCATCACCACTCTCACCCTGGCCGCCTCGTCGGCCTTCGCTCTCCACCCTCCGACAGAGAACACGGACCCTGTCACTCGCGCTCTCTCCTCTTTGCCCGCCTGCCAGCCTCCTTCGTCAAAGACAGGTATCATCCGGCCGAAGGCAAACGCAACGTTGTATACCGAGAAGCCTTTCCTTTTCTGTGAGTGTTAAACAGGTTACTCTCTTCTTCCCGTCGTTTTCCAGTCTCTCACTCCCCGCTACTCTGCCTGCTTTTGATAGCCTTCTGCTCGCCTACCTACTTCAAGACCTCATCGAAGGAGATTCTCGTAGGATTCGAGAACGACGGTGGGGATAGTGCAAACCTCGTCGCGATCAACGTCAGCCCTTCCGGCTACACGCAGAACCTGTCGGTACTAGGGCCCGCGTCTTCCTCTCCGACTCTTGCTGACCTGTCTTTTCTTATCCTTCCTTTTCCTTTTCAGCACTTTCTTCAGCTCGGAGGTCTCCGCTGGTGCCCGCAAGTTGGTCGTTTACGAAGTCCAGAACGGCGTGAGTTGCATCAAAGTTGACTGGGACAAGCCAACGCTCAGAAACGCTGACACCACTTCTTCCATCTATATTCACAGTACTACAACAGGTACGCCATGTTTCTGGAGCGAAAAGCGCTGAAAGTAGAGAATCGGAATCTTCGTGTCTGATGCCTTTCCTTTCCTCTATCACAGGTACAACTTTGTGAAGTACATTCAGCCCGTCAAGGTCAAGACCTCCAGCTCGTAGATGGCCGTCCTCCTCCAAGACTTCTCATTCGCCATCGCCCCGCCGTTTGGCGCTGTAGGGATGGCAAACTTGAGGGTGCTGAGTTCGGGTCATAGTTTCACAATGTAAACATGTGTAATGAGCGAGGAACATGTCACAGTAACAAAAAAGTTCAGACATGTTACATACTCATGGCTTAACGCTTAGGCTTCAGATTTCAGCCGCTCGAGCTCGCTCAGCTGATTGCGGCAATGCGTCTGATGCGCGACTCAGTACTTCAAGGACGTGATGGTCAAAAAGGACGTCATGACCCGGCGGCGCCTAAGAGCTAGCATCGGTCACGTCCTGCGCAGGGACGATTCAGGGAGATGAACGCCAATTGAAGCCCGTGAGAGTTCATGAAAAGAAGTCCAAATCATATTCGATGACAGCCTGTCTTCATGCATCTCGAACGACAAGTTTCCTTTCCCTCCGCGCTGTGACACGTTTGACCCGAAACGAACATTCGATGCGAAGCACAGACTCCTACGCTCGTTGTGGTCGGAGACTTGGTCGAGACTTGAGGAGATGGAGGTAAAATGAAAGGAATGTGTGAAAGTAAAGTGAAAGGAAAAAGACGAGAACGAGCGGGCGAGCGAGTGGGAGTCAAGAAGGAGAAAAGGGTGGATAAGATTGGTTGTCTCTTCTAGTAAGGAAGTGCTAGATACACGACTCCTTTTATAGGCGTGAGGTCAAGGGATAGCAGAAAGGGGGATGAGAGAGAACAACGAGGTATCCTAAAAAGGAAGCAAGTCGAAATGAAAGAGAGAAGAGCGGACTACTGAAAGGAATGAGTAGGAAGGAGGGTGTCTCCAAATAGGGAACAAGTGGGCAGCACCTCGGATGGGAACTCTGAGTAGGGTGGGGATGTTGACCGTCGGGGATGATGAGGTACGATTTGGTGAATGAGAGGGATTGGCGTCCCGTTGGTCGTGTGTCGATCAACCCGAGCTGAAGCCACACTGCAAGAGCACAGGGCGGCAACACCACGGCCACCACATCTCCCACGACCGAAACTGAGAAGCCATGCCTTCTCAGGTCTGATGGGGACGCGCTGCTGAGAAGTGTGGGCGAATGCGAGGGCGGTAGACTTTGACGTGAGAGGGATGAATGGACGACGGTAGGACCTTGCCTTCGTTCGAAGAAAGCCACACTCCGCCATTGATATTTTGCCAGAGGACCTTGTAGGGCCCAACCCAGCGATCCTGCAACTTGGCTTCGACCTTCTTCGAATTGTAATCCTTGAAGTTGCGAACTAGGACTAGCTGACCAGGAGCGAACGAGGGTTCTCCGAGCATGTCCTGAAGATTGCGTCGCGCAGCTGCCTTTGCGCGGTCATCTGTCTTATTCTTGCGCGCCATCTCAAGGAGAAACTTGTGAGATCCGAGGCTGCTGATGCGCTCCGCAATGGCCGAGGCCAAAGCTTCCTTGTCGTCGCGGATGTGCTGGTACTTCTCGAGGAGTGCTGGCGTCGTGAGATCAAGGGGAAGCAGAGGCTCGTAACCGTGGAGCAGGAAGAAGGGGCTGTGACCGTATTGGCGACGTACTGCAGTGCGGTCGACCCAACATGCAATTCCTACAACCTCCGGCCAGGGCACATCTAGGGCTCGTGCCGCATGCACAATAGCCTCCTTGAGTGGCGAGTGTCCTCGTTCGACCGCCCCATTTGCGCGTGGGTTGTAGATGCTGGTGCGAGTGATATCGACCTTATACTTCGTGAGAAGCTTGTCGACGACGCCCTTGAACTCGGTGCCTTGGTCGGTGGTGATTTGAAGGGGAAGTCCGTGCCTCGTGAAGACGTCCTCAACCAGAAACCTCGCCACTGCACGCGCCGTCTTCCGCCTCAAAGCCTGAGCCTCTACCCAACCACTGAGATCATCCCGAGCTACCACAAGATAGCGCTTTCCCTTCGCCTTCGGCATGTACGTGATGTCAAGGCCGATCCTTTGACCTGGTCCAGGAGGAACTGTGGGCTGAATCGATGTCTCTGTGGGCCCTTTCTCTCTGCGTTGGCACGAGTCGCATGTTTTGATCCACTCCTTGACGCTGGCAGAAAGACCCTTCCAGTAGAAGCGTTGTTCCAACGCTCTGGTAGTCGTAGCCACGCCCTTATGTCCGGCCTCCTCATGACTCAGACGCATCAATCGCTCTTGTTCTTCCCTGCAGTCCACCACGAGCCTTCCAGCGTCCTCCAAACCACCCTTACGCCACAGCGAGCCACCGGTGACGAAGTAACGAGAAGCCTTGGTAAGGAATGACTTGTTCGAGGCGTAGTCGGTAGCGTTCTGGGGCTTCTTGCCGGTAGTGAGGAAGTCGAGGATGATCTGGTGTTCTTCGGACAGTATAGACGTGCTGGTATCTTCTGCCGCGACAGAATACGCGACCCGCTCGTCAGCAGCAAGCAACTCGAGGAGCTTGATGCTTCGTTCTTCACCGCGCTGAACCTGCGCGAGAGTGCAAAGGGGGAAGAGGGAGAAGAGCGAGCAGCTTTTGGCAATGAAGGAGATGAAGGTTCAGCTTTCCAAGGTTGACTTGGCCGGTCTTCCTGAGGGAAATCCTCGAGTCGATCCAGAATCCATTCATCATCGTCTGTGACCGACACATCGCCCGGCTGTGGTGGTCTACGAGACAAACCATCGGCAAGAGCATTGTCCTTAGCCTTCACATGGACGATCTCTGGATCAAAGAGCATGATGTATGCCAACCACCGCACCATCGCCGTGTTGGGAAGTTCTGGATTGGCCAGCATACCCTTGATATAGGAGGCGTCCGTGAGCACAATCAAGCTCGTTCCCCAGATCCAATGTCTGAACGCCTTAAGAGCACGGAAGACCGCATATAGCTCTCGCTTCGCCTGTGAGTACGCCTGCTCACGCTCGTCGAATGGGAGAGAACCGTATCGAGCCACCTGAACCTGACCGTCCTCGTCATCCTGCCCAAGCCAAAATCCGCAAGCCTTAGGCCCTGCGTCAACTCCAAGCTTGATCGGCTTCATGCCTTCCCCGTACTTCAACTCCACCAGATACGTTCGCTGCATCACTATCTCCTTGATAGTATTCATCGCAGCTTGTTCTTCTTCACCCCACTCAAAGGCGACGCCCTTCCTTGTAAGGTTGGTGAGAGGTTTGACGATGATCGAGTAGTTGGGTATCCAGGCGCGAGCTTGTCCTGCAATTCCGAGGAAACTTCGGACCTCGCTGACCGAACTGCACTGCTCCCACCTCTCGATGGCTTCGACCTTCCCCTTCGCGACTCGCCGCCCCTCTGGACTGACCTCTTGCCCTAGGACCTCAGCTGTGCGACGAATGGGCGCCATCTTTCGTGCTGATATGGTCATGTTGGACTTGCCAACCCGAAACAGAACACGATTGAGCTTGACGAAGTACTCGTAGATGAACCTTCGGATCTCTGGGTTCTCGGGAATTGGCTCGTCATTGTAGGTAGATTCCGGGCCAGGTATGAACGTATCGTCCACGTACACTTTCCCGTCCGAGCCAACGATCGCCACCACGATGTAGTGGAAGACGATGCAGGAGTTCGTACCGCCTTGAGGGAGTCTGGTATGTCGAAGCCGGCCCAAGGCAGTCTCGAACGTCGTGAAGTCCCTTGATTCCACAGCGAGCCATACCTGATCGAAGCCAGAGAAATGATCGAGGGTCCCGATGCACGCTTTTCCACTGAGCTCTCCAACGAACGAGTCAATCTGTGGAAGCCGCCCAGGATTCCGAACGGTGACGGCGTTCAATGGCTGCAGGTCGTGAACGAGGCGGTATTGGCCCTTCTGCTTTTTGGCCACGGCGAACCACTTGCTTGTATATCCTGCTGACGACTGCTCGTATAGTCCCGAATCGACCTTCTCCTGTAGGAGTTCCAGCACCTGTTGCTTGATCGCGGCTGGGATAGGGACGGGCTTCCGGTCCCAAATATCGTGCTCGACGACGGGAATCTTGACAGGCGGGACAATTCGAGGGTCGACTACACCTTTCTCTTCCTCAACAAAGGCCAACGCTGACTCGTTCTCACGCAGGATATGGACCAATAGATGTAGTTCCGCCGGACGGAGAAGGCCATCGGGGTCGAGATCGAGCTCTTCCAGACGTTCCTGAGTCAGTCGCTGACCAGGCTGGAACGGAGGGGCAGAGAAAGGTACCTTGGGCAGATCATCTTCGAAGTCGGGAGGTATGTGAATCTGAACTCGGTCGTCTTCGCTGATGTTCGTGGCGACTGGACGGACTTGCGGGCGACCGGCTTGTACGTCGCGTGTACTGCGGCTTCCGACTGATCGAAGCAAACCCCTTTCGAATCTTCCCACGCAGCATCACACTCAGACGAACGGTAAGCAGAACGAGGGTCAGATTGCTCGGAAGGGGCTGCAATGAAGGAGTGAGGAAGGCTGGAATCTGGGTCATAGATGGTCACCAGGAGGCCCTCGTCGATGTCGCGATGCTGGTAGCGGACGGTGCGTTGCCATGGCCGTCCGAGAAGGAGCTCGTATGGAGGGCCGTCGAGGACATGCAGATGTGTGCGAGTGCGAACTCCTTCGACTTCGATGTCCACGTTGGGGCAGAGGTGGTTCATTGGTGAGAGTCTTCCGTCGGCATTTCGCATCGCGCCTCCGAAGGGTGAAAGAGCAAGACCAAGTTTGTCGCATGCTGCTCGACTGATCACGTTAATCTCCGAGCCTGTGTCGAGAATGGCCGTGATGGTGTGCTCGCCGACCTTCGCCTGAACCTTCCCCACACCACAAACAAAGAGCGCTCGCTTCATCTTGGGATCAACGAAGCTCACATCCACCTCATCCTCACCAACCTCGACCGCATTCACTTCGTAACTCTTGTGACGCTGCAACATTGGACCGAGAAGCTTCTGGATTTCGGGCTGCGCGAGGAGAGCACCAGTAGGTATCGTGACGGGGTTGTCGATGATCTTCTGCAGGGTGTCTCGAGAGGCGAAAGACTTGCCGAGCTCGCTCGTCAACGTGTACCTGCGAGTAGTTCGCCGCTTTCCTCCACCTGCGTCCGTCATGTCGGCATCTCCCACGACCGAAGCTGATGTCTGAGGGGCTGGAGGTGACGGCACTGCGACGGGGACGATGGAAAGAGGCTGGAGAGGTGCTGGAGGGGGAATAGGAGCTGGTGCTGGACCGGGAGCAAGTGCAGGTGGGCGACGGGTGCCGAAGCTGGAGGGAACGCTGCAGCAGCTGCCCGAGTACGAGACGCCGGACCTTGAGGAGTGGGCGGGCGGTCGTAGGGCTTGCTGCGGCCTTGTTGCTGCTGACCTGCGCGATCAGCACCGTAGACGGAAATGGGAGCGGAGAAGTTGGTGCTTCCAAGCTCGACGTAGCTGACGGTGGGGGTGAACCCAGTGTAAGGATTCGCTGGTGGTGCTTGCGAGCGGAGCGGGGGAAAATCCCGACCTCATGCAAGGCCTTGACCAATGGTTTATCCGCTCCATAACGTGGCAGGAAGCTATTGTCAGCCATGCGCACGTACCCTCGATTGTCTCGGGCCAAGATTCCTTCATCAAAGAAAGGTTGGAGAGCGGGGCAGTCGCGAATGAGGTGTTCGGGCTGCCCGCAGCCGAAGCAGCGAGAATCACGAGTGGGACCGTTCCCTCGGGGAAGACCCAAATGAGGCGGGGTGCGGAAACCAACTGCATTCACCGACGGCTGACCGACTTGCGGGGGCAAGGTGAACCTGGCAGCTACGGCGGGCGCTTGCCGAGCGGTCTGACACCACGTCGAGTAGTACTCTGCTGAGTTGACATCGAGACCGGCAAGTCGGAGAGTGAGCTCGTCGATGGAGGGATCGGGGAGGTTGAAACGGACGTTGTTCTGTTCCTTCGACTGCGTGCCCGACCGCTTGTGAACGAGATGATCTGACTCAGAGTCGTCGTTGTCCGATACCACTGGGGAGGGGGAAACGACTGTCTTCTGCCGACGCTTTTGAGAGCGGACCTTCTCCTTCTCGTCTTCGTCCGAGCTATCTTCTCCTGCGCTGAAGAACATGTCTTCGTCCGTATCAGAAGAGGAGCTGTCCGAGGAGTGACGACGGTGCTTCGATGACTTCTGTGTGCGCTTGTAGCGTAGATCGGCGTCGAAATTGTCGAAGCTGAGGTAGGTCCTCAGCGCTGAGAGAACTGCGATGGCCTTGGGGGTCTCTGTTGGGTTGATGGTAAGACCGTACTTCTCGCCACTGTGCTTCAACGTCTCTCGCCACTTCCGGGGGAGTCCATCCCAGAACAGGCGGTTGTATCGTTCTTGCTCCATCTTGTGATTGTCGATCAACCAGCGACCGATACGCTCGAAGCCTCGTTGGTACTCTGCGACGTCTTCGAGGGACTTGATCTTCTTCTTGCTGTACGATTCGGCGTACTTCTCGAGATCAGAGGTCACGTACTTGAACTTGTGCTTCCTTGACGGGTAGACTTCACGAAGGGCAGCAACCAAGTCCTTGTAGATGTTTGCCTTGTACGCGGGATGTACTCGGCAGAACGAGCGAGCTTCTCCGCCGAGGTAGGAGAACAGAGCGGCAACCTTGTCGACATCCGTGGCCAGGTTGTGAAAGCTGATGAGCTTCTCGACCTGTAGTAGGAATTCTTCGAGCTTCTTGCTGTCGCCGCGAAAGGTCTTGGGAGCGTTGAATTCTCCACGATTTGGCAGATATCCGAGACCCTTCTGCAGAGCTGCCGAGGCGAGAGCGAGGTTGATCCTGGGATCGTCCCTGCTGGACGACATCTTGTCGAGTCCGAGCGAAAGAAAGGGATGAGACTGAATGGAAGGAAGCATGGATCGAGACGGCGAGCGAGGCGAGGGGCGAGCGAGCGAGTAACGAGTGTCGGCGAGGAGGGCGAGAGCGAGTACGAGTCAGCGAGGGGAACGAGGTACGAGCAAGGGAGGAGAGGGGAGCGTACTAACGAGAACAACGAGGTTCGAGAGCGAGACGAGCGAGTAAAGAGTGTGGGGCTCGAGGCCGAGACCGAACTTGGCAAAGCTACCAGTTTGTGGTCGGAGACTTGTCGAGACTTGAGGAGATGGAGGTAAAATGAAAGGAATGTGTGAAAGTAAAGTGAAAGGAAAAAGACGAGAACGAGCGGGCGAGCGAGTGGGAGTCAAGAAGGAGAAAAGGGTGGATAAGATTGGTTGTCTCTTCTAGTAAGGAAGTGCTAGATACACGACTCCTTTTATAGGCGTGAGGTCAAGGGATAGCAGAAAGGGGGATGAGAGAGAACAACGAGGTATCCTAAAAAGGAAGCAAGTCGAAATGAAAGAGAGAAGAGCGGACTACTGAAAGGAATGAGTAGGAAGGAGGGTGTCTCCAAATAGGGAACAAGTGGGCAGCACCTCGGATGGGAACTCTGAGTAGGGTGGGGATGTTGACCGTCGGGGATGATGAGGTACGATTTGGTGAATGAGAGGGATTGGCGTCCCGTTGGTCGTGTGTCGATCAACCCGAGCTGAAGCCACACTGCAAGAGCACAGGGCGGCAACACCACGGCCACCACATCGTACCGTTCGAGATTGACGTGGGTTTGATGAGAACCGAGAAGCATGGTATGACAGTGCAGCCGCGTCTAGTAGTAGTAGCCGCCCACAACAGTGATGGGAACCGAGTAGCGAGTCATGATGTTGAAGCCGTATTTCTGAGAAAGTGTATCCAAGAACAAAGGTAGCCGCGACCGCGTGTCAAAGAGTGTATCAAAGCAATAAAGCCACAGCACGGAGACGCCTAGACTCACGTTTTTGACGATGTCATACACATATAGATGATCACCTTCGTCGCCGTCGTTGAGCTGGCTGTTTGTCGATGGAAGGAGCACGACATTGATCAGAAAGATGTAGATAAAAGAATAGATCCGCTGGACTCTGGAAATTTGGTTTGGCGCCTTTTGGGCACCTGAGACGCGCCTAGAGGCGCTTGAGACGCGCTCAAACTCCCCTGAGCGTCTGAAGCGCATATCTCGACGCACTGAAGCGCTTCAACGGCGCCTTCGTCTCTCTCATCAAAATGAACATTGCACTCTTCCAGCACATGCGCTTCACACGCGCCTTCGAAGCACTCACGGCAGAGAATGGATTTCCAACACTGCGCATTTCGATGCCATGTCTCTCTTCACCCAGCGGTGCTGCGCCTTTTCTTCACCACCACCACCACGAACCACCACACCACAAACTGACGACTAACCTCTTCTTCAATTCGTAGAGCCTACAGGAATGGACGAGCAGTTCCTGGAACAGTAGGATGCTGACTTTCCCTGTCATCGTTCCCCCTGCTGTCACTAACACGCTTGAACTTTCAGCTGACCTTCCTCTCCTTTCTCCGAACCCTTCCTCTATAGCTTCTTCCGCTTCTCCCGTCTCACCTTCCATAGATGAGGTTTTCCTCCTTTCCTCTTCGCGACTTTGCTTCGGCACCTCAGCTTCCAGAGCGGACCTCTCTCCCGCCCCTCACTTGCCTGCTGCGCACTACCTTTTCCTCTCTGCACATGCTGCGCTGTGAGTGTCTGCCCCCTTCCCTCCCTCGTACGGCCATTGGCGCCATCTCGACGATGACACCCTCTCTCATGAATCGATTTAGCAGCCGTGAGGAACGACACTACGTACGGACATACGTGAGTCATATAACTCCCGGCACACCGCATTTGGGTGCATACATGCATTCTGACCCGCTTCTTTTCTCTTCAGTCACGCGTCGCCCCCTTTTACGGCTTCACGTACGCACCAATATCTTCCATGGCATCAATATCTCCGACCTACTTCGTGGTGACAGGTGAGTGCAGCCTCAAAATCATGCAGCATGAGCCACGCATATATGCTGACTACCAGCCTCCTTCCTCATACACACAGACCTCCAGATTCAGTTCGCTGCCGCCAATCGCCATAACCGCACTCGACTGTGGTCTGTGACAGCACTTTCCCTGCCGGCTTCCGCGTTACGCGTACAGTAAGTGTATGACCGCGCGTGAGCACTGACTTCTCTCCCTTTGCGCACTTTCCCAGTGGTAGACCAGAACGCAGATCTTGTCGGCTCTGCCCTCGCCCTCTCTAAACTTTTCTTCTCTACCTCTGCCGTTGGTCGCGCGTTTACTTGTCACTGGATTCTAATTCACGCACTATGTAGCCAATGTGATTCTATTGATGTCTGTATGTAGTGTGTATGAAGCGCGTGTGAGTGCGAGTGAGCCTGGTGAGAGCGCGTCTGAGGCGCCTTTGAAGCGCGAGTCGGACGCGCCTCAGAGGCGCTATCTGTGTCCAGAGGCGCCTGAGACGCGCTTGAGACGCGCTCCCACCAGAGTCTTCCCAGTACAAAAATAGGTGCGTCTCAGGCGCCTTTAAGGTGCGCGTATGGTGCACAACCATATTTCCAGAGCGCTGGAGCTCGTGTATGAAGAACGCGAAACTCACAGATTGGTGGTGTACAGGTACTTGCTACCCTGGTTTGGCAAAACATTCTCAGCGACCAAGATGTTGTACTGTGTCCCGCCTTCAAACCCTTGATCGCCGTTCTGCGTCCCAATCTGGAGCTCAACGCTGGACGACTTCGAGCCTGCCGGGCTGCAGAAAACTGTTGAAAGGCATTGCAGAAGGCTCATTAATATGCGGCCCCATCTCATTCGCGATGAAAGGCCGCCAGAACCTCTCGCACTTACTGAACGGAAAGTCGACGTATTTTGAGATTGTGTCGCCGGTCGCCAGCCTTGGGCGAAATGATGCCCGTGCCTTTGTACGGGCTGCACTTGGTGTTGGCGAAGGCGGCGCGGGTTTCGAGCGAGTTGTTTGACGGGAGCAGATCAGAACGGATTAATGCCGCGCCAGTGGTGGCCGCAACGAGAGCGATGGTTGCGATGAGGTTGAACAGACGCATACTTGAGATTGCGTAGTGGAAAGGGGGGGGAAAGGAAGTGTTGAAGGAGGTGAAGATGAGTGAGGGTGGGGAATAAGAGGCAGAAGAATGAAGAAAGGAGGATGTGAGCCTGATCTAAAAGGAAATATCAGTAGAGCAGAGCCAGAACATAATCTGACGAGCATGAGGCACGAGGCATGCGGGCAGGAGAGGAGAGGATTATTGCGGGCCACTTCGTGCGCTCTTAGATCCCAAGGCCCGCATCTCGCCTACCTCCTCTATCTGGCTACTGCCCGTCTCTGTGTTCTGCAGCCTACAGGCTTTGAAGCGTCCAGTCGTGCGCCACTCATGCACTATGTGCCTTGCGAGCGAACCTTCTTACATCTTCATGCTTCATGCTTCATGTTTGGTGGCTCTCCAGTCTCCACCAGCATGAGAATTGAGTATTGAGGTGGATGAGGTATATGGTATATAGATAAGGGGAGTAAAGAGAATGTATTCTCAAGGAACCAAAAGGTGGATACATACGATCTGTGCGACACAGGAACGCGCGAACGCGGCGGTACCGCGGTACCTTTTGTCTAGCCCATTTATCCGGACGCCCTAAGAACGTTCCAAGACGTCCCTAGATCCCAATTCCTGGGAGCAGCTTCAAGCTGGATGCTGGGTGAAAGGGTCAGATACCAGAAAAGCCTTATATAACAAAAGTGCTGCCAAAGCCTACAGTACTGCAGCAAACAAGAGGCAAGCAGCTCCAAGATCAAGATAAATCTGTTCCGACTCCCGGTCGTATCATCCAGACGTCTGATTGTGATTGCGTTGACTGCAGAGGAGCGATGGTGCGTTCTGTGGCCTCAGGCCTGTGGCTTTCATCCTGAGCAGGAAGCCTGAAGTAATGGCGCCTCTGGATTATCGAGCAACGGCTAACATCAAAAAGCTGACGCTTCCATCCTTTCCTCGTTCTTCCCCCTTCTCTTCCCCCTCCCCCTGCAAACTTCCTTCCCTCAATTGCCCCCACCGTCTCAACGAGCCACCAAACCACACCATGCGTCTCTCAACGATCGTGGCCACCCTTTCCCTCGTCGCCGCTTCGGCCTGCGCAGCGGTCTCTGACCCTGTGGCAGCCCAGGCTCTGGCACCTCTTCGCCGAGACTATCCTGAGTGCAGGCCTTACTACACTGACTCACCCCCAACACCGACCGGCATCCTTCTCCCTGTGGAAGGCACGGAGGTGACCCCGGGTGTACCGTTCGACTTTGCCTTCTGCTCCAGTGCCTACTTCAAGACGTCAACCCGACAGCTCCAAGTCGGATTCAAGGACGCAGAGGGCAGGATTCATCTCCTCGCTACCAACGTTCGGCCCGGAAACTACTACCGCACCCTGTAAGTGTGTCATTGATGTCTACTTGGCTAATGCTGAGACACATCACTGATCCAGTCATCTCTCTCATATCCTCCGCTGCGCAGCACTTTCACCAAGGCACAAGCCGGCACTGGCTACCTTGTCGTTTTCGAAAATCAAAATGCCGTAAGTCATCAGACAAATGCACCTGGCGATGCCCAGTATTTAGTATTTAGCGTTCAGCTTTGACGTTTCGTTTCCATTTCCTTCTGTCACAGTACTTAAGTCAATACAGCGGCACCATTTTTGGGGTGCAACTCAAGGTCGTCCAGAAGGGACCCAAGCACGCTCGCCAGATCGACTGAGCACGTACTTTAGGCAGTGTGGGAAACTCTTCCCCTGCCCACGTTTCTAAGCTCCGTTTTCCGCATTGCTTCTACTTGCTATGTGATGTACGATGGTTACAGACATGATCACGATAAAGGAATTGATGTGACTCAAATGTTCTGTTTCTTCTCGTTGAACGTTTGAGTGTGAAAGTGTTTCGAGGGGCTGAGGGGAGGATATTACTGGGCATTAGTCTTCACACGTACTGAGACCGAGATCTGAACGCTCATTTTCCCACGCTCCCTTCCTGCCATACAGATGTCTCATAACTTTTGTTTGTTTCATTATCTGCTTACATAAACATGCAAGGATTTTTCATTGATGAAGCAGGCTCAGGTCTGAGCTCAGACGTTAAACGTTAACCTCAAGTCTACCACGTTAACAGACAGAAGCTGATGCGTGGTTGTAGCAGAAAATATGAGCGTTCAAAGACGCAAAGTCTGCGAGGCTGCGGCACAAATTTCGATGCCGGTGGCCGGGGCAAGAGCCGTATACATCGATACATTGCAGGAAGCAGACACGTAAAGGACACTGCTGGAGCACCACTGAGCCCTAGATCAGCTGCTATGAAGCATTTGCATTCGTTGTAGTCCCGCCTTTGCCTGTTGTTCCCGCTGCTCGAGTACGCGGCGGAGGGATCGGCATCGAGCCGGGGAATGGGACTCGAATGTTCCAGTTTCGCTCTGAAATCACATAGATGAAAGACGGAAGGTTCAGACCTATACAGAAGAAAAACAAGAACCCAGGCTGGGCCAATGAAGCGCAATGAGGTGCACTCACCGAGATGTAGTTGGACGTCCTTGACCTCGAGCTTCTCCGCCCTGCGGTGCTTTGCCAACTTGCAGGCAAAGTGAGTTACACTCTCGATGAACTCGTCCGCGATCTCAAGAAGGAGCTGACGAGACGCAATATTCTAGAGGATGAGACTCGGAACAGAAAGGGACGCTGACATATCTCTTACTCACATCTTCTACATCCCCCTCAAGCTGTTCCCCAGAATCGATCTCGCCCACTAGCTCTTGTAGCTTCCTCTTGTTCAACAACCGATTTTCTTGGGTTGTCACCAGTGATCCCGGTCCGAAGCTATTTGCGCCAGCGGAAATGTACGAGCTCCCCCCGCCAGTCCCAATTCCACCACCGATGGCGGTACCCGACCCTGATCCCGAAGCGCCGAAGCCAGATGCGCTGCTCATGTTAGGCCGACTCAACGTGGCTGGTGTCGCTACTACTGGATTAGGCGCGGCAAGACCCTGGTTGAGTGTAGGCCGTGGACCTCTCGAGGCCGGGAACGCTTCGCCAGTGATAGACGGAGGTGTCACTTCGATCCGATTTCCAGTCTGAGGAACGGGAATCATAGGCCGATTGCCTTGGTTCGAACCAGAGTCACCCGCCCCAGCACCAGAGGTCGAGCCAGTCGCATTCCCTGCAGCCGTATTCTGATCTGCACCCATCATGAGAGAGTTAGGATTGACGACCGGAGCTATGGTCGATAATGCCGACGACGAGAGATCCACCTTGGAAGGCGATATCCCTATGGTCCCTGGCGCTGCACCTGGAGGTGGCGCCAAAGCGGCGTTTGTTGCCGCATTCAAGGCCCCCGTTTGCGGATCCCCTGCATTCGGCGCAGGGCTTGCATTTCCTCCTGGCGCGGGACTCCCATTGCTTCCCCGAATCGCTGCTGCATTATTCGAAGCAGCAGTAGCTGCTACCGCTGGGTTGCCCACTTGGCCTAGCGCCACTCGAATGGCAGCTCGCTGCGCACGCAGGTCGTCATAGTACTTTTTGGCCTCCATGAATCTTGATCCGACGTGTGCGAGTTTACCTTGCTCCTCCGCACGTTGCTGCGATATCCTGTTGTGAGCGTCCGTTCCTGGCTGCAAGGCTCCCAACGCGGAGTCGAGTTCGCTCAGTCGCTGCGATACGTGATCCGCCGCAGCATTAGCCTCGCTATTAACTGCTGCCTCGTTGCGCAGCTCGCTCTCGATCTGAGCGAGGCGAGCGGCGGGGGTGCCAGCGGCAACAGACTGTGAAGCAGCGGGCAGCATGGACCCTGCTGCGGTCGATGCCTGCCCTGCTTGTTGCGGAGGAGCCATCACTTGTGGTGGTGGAGCAAGCCCTTGCTGCTGCTGCTGCTGCTGCTGTTGCTGTTGGACTGGGACCGGTGGCCTCTGCCAAGGATGGGGGCGGATTGTCAACCTGAGGACGATGAGGATTGGATGCCGCACTTCAAACCCGTCTCGCTAACTCACTTGCGCGTTCATATTTACCCCCTGGGAATTCCTTGCCAGCATCGCCCGAATCTGCGGGTTCGGCGGAGGAGATGCGTCAGCGGAAAAGAATGAGGAGGAAGCGCATGGACCTAGCAAAGAACGCAGAAATGAGACGGGCGGGTCATCACATTCCCCCCTTCCCCCCTCATCCGCAAGCATGGGGGTCCCTCACCTGAGCCAGTTGTGTTGGGTTGATTCGTCCCGACGCGACCAGATTCGACAGAAGATTTTGCATACGCGCAGGATCGTTCACTGCCCCTTGAATGGCGCTCTGTATGGTGGCCAGCGCATTCGCGTCTAAGCCCGGCGCTGGTCCTGCTCCTCCCTGAGCTCCCGGAGTCTGCTGGCCTGAGCCTGGGCCTGGCACGCCCATCCCAGAAGGAAGACCGCCCTGCATATGCTGCTGCTGTTGTGGCTGCTCAGCCTGCGCTTGTGGTTGATGCTGATGTGCTTGCACCTGTCGCATGGCCGCCTGTTGAGCTTGCATCATCTGCCGTGCATAGTTGTTGGAGCCACCAGGTGGACCGCCTCCTCCAGCGCCGCCCTGTCCGCCTCCTTGCTGCTGCTGCTGCTGGTTCGGATTCATAGGGGTCCCGTTCGTGTCTCCACTTGTCCCGCTCTTTGCTTGTCCTCGTTGCCCAGTAGCTGAAGCGTCACCGATGAGTTGGTGGATGTCTGCACGTCTGCTTCCTCAGACAGGTCTTCGTGACGAACTTAAAGTGACAATGGGCATTTTCACTGGTTAAATGCTGTCAAGATAAATAAAAAGGCTTCTGAGGTCAAGCGTCAAGGACTTCCACTTGGGAATCAATGAATGCGGTAACAAGTCTATGTTATGGTATGTGGACGGCGACAGCGAGGCTATCAGTCTTATCGCTGAATCTGTTGCAAAGGGGCGAATGCATTAAGTCTTATTTTGGACTGAATCGACACATCACCTCTTCGATGAGGATGCTCCGTGTCCAAAGGGAGTCGGACTTGGAGCACTATAGGTATCGCTGCGATCGACGCCAATCAGACTCCTTCCGCCGTGAATAGTGCTCTCAATGGGCTGATATGTCGGCGCAGAAGGACCGCCAGACCCGTTCCCACGCGAGGCAGCACTTGGTGGTCTTGCGAATGGGTTCTGCATCCCAGCATTAGAAGACGCTGGTGGAGCTCGGACACCAAAGAGCGTATCGTCCTCGATGGACCGACCTTGCCGAGAACCGGTGGTACGTGAGCCCCCCGACGATGCTTGTGCGGAGCCAATAGTCCATGAAGATTTGCTAGCTGTGGCAGGGTATGCGGGAATGGCGTTGGGGCCCAACAAGACGTCGTCGTCCGAATCAGTGTCGCTTTGGGAATCGCTGTCCTCCTGCAGGCGAGAACCCCCATACCGTGAGGCTCGATACTTCCGTCAATGGTGCGAAGCACATCATCCACCATAAGCCTGGCAGCTTCCTTGGCGGGGGTGTTCAGATAGCGACTCTGCGGCACGCTAAATTGAAGTGTTCGAGGCGGAGACATCCCCAGCAAGGGAGGAAGCGAGTCGCCCTCGTCGTCATCGTCTAGATCTTCATCATCGGACCAATCTTTTGCGGCGCGTGATCTTGAGCTAGTAGATGGCTTTGTAGGTGTTTCGTTCTGCTTTTTCGGTATCATGTCGCTACGTGGTGCACGGGCGGCAGCCGGGCTTTCCAGCTCGTCCTCGTCTTCATCGTAGTCATCGGCATATCCAGACTGTGAGATATCTTCTCCTTCGTGCAAGAGGTCCGATTCTGTCTCGTCAACACCTTGATCATCCTCGTCGTGATCCCCGCGCAGTCCAGACGAAGTTCCACTTAGACTGACGTCGGCGGCCGCTTCGAAGAACTTCATCCAAAACTTGGCGCCTTGCCATGTGCGCGCGCTGGCGACACCATAGCGCTTTACCGCGGGAAGAATTTTCGCAGTCACCGTCTGATGCGCAGCGGACAAGTTGGCGTCAATATCTTGCAGAGTAAGGGTGATGGCCTGGTCGAGTTGCATGAGCTGCTCGGCTATGGAGAGGTTGGACGCGACACCGCCAGCGGTTACGGTGGCCCCGAATCCTCCGGGCGCCATGGTGGAGCGCGACGAGGACGCCATTTCTTTTCGCGAGTGAGAGTTTGTTGGGGACGGCGCGCGTTGTTCGGGATGCAGCAGGCGCGTGCTTACAGCTGATGAGTATCACTTGGTGGTTGAGCGCTTCCGCAGACGAGCAAGCCTCGTGTACTTCAATGCTATGTTCAGCAGCAGCATCAGCGCGTCTGTCCATAGAGCCATGCATCCAAGATGCATTTGTATGTAAGACCCTGACGCTAAAGGGTCTGGCCCGCCTGTCAGTCTGTTCTCCCGGTTGTGTGAAGGCTCAGAAGCGCCGGGGAGGCTGGGTGGGAAATAACAGACTGCCCGAGACGTGGCAATGAGAGAAAGCAGGACTGCTCCAACTGGAGAAGAAAAGGGAGGGTGCGGTGGGCAAAAGAAGGAGAGAATGGAATGGTGCAGTCAAGTGAGTCTTGTGGACGATCCTGATGCCTGCGTGGATGGAGGTTGTCAGGTTGCTTCTCTTCTTCCTCCATCCTTTGTCTGCGCGGAAGCCTGCGCACGGAGTTTCTCATTTCAGGATCGTCGCAAGACTCGTCCACGAGGCCGTCTCCGTGACCCGGTCACTTCTACCCACCTCGTGTACTTCAATGCTATGTTCAGCAGCAGCATCAGCGCGTCTGTCCATAGAGCCATGCATCCAAGATGCATTTGTATGTAAGACCCTGACGCTAAAGGGTCTGGCCCGCCTGTCAGTCTGTTCTCCCGGTTGTGTGAAGGCTCAGAAGCGCGGCCCGCCAGCCCATCCTGCCCGGAGTCAAGCGAGCGAGTGGGAGGACAGTATGCGAGGCATCAGTCGTTCCAGTTGGTCGTGCCACGGAGGAGCTCCCCGTGAGAAGCTTTGTCTTTTCACGGTCAGGCGGGACGAGGTGAGCCCAATCACACGGAGGGCAGTAGTGGTTAGGTGAGGAGAAATGGCCTGTGGTAAGGCTGCAGTCTATGGTGCAGCGGAAGGGATGACAGTGAAAGGCCCTTGAACAGTGGGTGGCGGGAACTGAGAGCTTGGTGAGGTAGTACGGAGATTAGAGAGATTGAGAAGCGGAAGAAGGAGCGCCAAAGCGCTGCTGTAGAGGTGCTAGACCGAGGACGGGATCACGAAGGTAGACCCTGAATGAATCAGAAGCCCAACCTCCTAGCAGCTTAATCTCGTCAACGGAGGCGCCTCTATGCCAATAGTACGTGGCCGCCCCGATTCGGAAAGAGTGGCCTGAGAACGTTGGACGACCGGCGAGACGTAGTGCCTCCGAGAAAGTATTGAGCATTGTGACCTTCGTCAGGGGTGTCATTCGCCAGCCGGGACCAGCACGTATCTTGTAGGCGAACAGAGCTGTAGCAGTAGAATCGAGACCGGGTAGGGAGTTCACAGAGAGATGCCAGCGCAGGGCGTGCACTGGGTCCAGCTCTTCAGCCTGTGAAGAGAGAACTTTCGTCATGCCGTCCTGGCGCGTTGTCTTTGTCCATGGCAACTCAACAGCGAGGGCCTGCGCTCCGTCGGACGTGGTGCGGAGAGGGCCAACCGCCGCTCTGGTGACATGGCGCGCGGGATTGAAATATGCCGCTGATGGAACCGTAGTTTCTCCAAGGCGACATGCGGACCAGAAAGACATCAGGGCGCAGGCCCAGACAGCAGCATGTAGAGGATTAGTGGTGGTATGGAGAAAGAGTCGGGCCGAGAGAAGATCCGAGAGCTCCACTGGAGGTCGGAGAGGGAGATGAGCCGGGGCGAGCTTGCCGACGCCTTGTAGGGCTCGGTCGACGACGTCGAAGCGATGCCAGCGAAGTCCCCATGTTTCGTGCCATGCGGCGAGGGCCGACAGATGGTTGATCACTGTTTTCTTCGCACGTGAGCCGGCCTGGGCACAGACAAAAGCCAGAAGCAGCCCCTCAGAGATAGGGAATATTTGAGAAACGCAGAGACCGAGATCGAAGCAGAAGCGTATGAAGATCCCTATGCTATAGCCGTAATTGGTGCGGGTGGAGGGCTCAAGTGCCGCCTGAAGAGTCTGGGCGACGAGCAGATTAAGGTGATTGGAAGCAGGGAGCGGAGAGCCGGATGAAAGGAGAAGAGTGGTAGGAGTGGTGAGGCCTGGCCTCCATTTGAGGAGTCGTTCGGATGCATGGACGTCGGGGAACAGCGCGAGACGAAGGTCAGTCTCCTCCGCCGTTGCCATCACCGAGCCAGGCAGTGGCGAGAACGCGGACGGGACAGCAAAGTCGGCTTCACTGCCTCCCCCGAAGCGGCCGATCAGTGCTGAACCTCGCCGCGCGTTCACCCGCCGATGTTCTTTCAGAACGTGATCAATCGAGCGGAACAGCATGGAGGTAGGGAGCGAGGGGTGGGGAATCTTAAAGTTGGGGAGTCGCGGGCCTGTGGGAAGGACACCGCGAGAAGGGCCATCGGCCGGGTTGGAGTCCGTTTCGATGTACGCGATGTCCAGGCGGACCTTGAAGTCCCGCTCTAGATCCACCACGCGCTTTAAGACGGTGTTGATCTGTTTGTTGCGACTCCTGCCCAGCTTGTAGCACGCAATCACACCCTGGTTGTCGGAGCGGAACGTTATGGAGGCGCATTTTGCCCCTGCGCGATAGCAGCTCGCATTCCAAGCTCGAGAGCGACAGCTTCCCCCCAGCCGATACCACGTCCATCACGTTTCCATCCATCAATCCATCGCCAGGCTCTCCACCGTTCTCCGACGATGACCCCGATCCCCCATTCGGTGGAGGCGTCAACCCATACGGTCAGAGGGAAGGATCTGGCGGGGGAGCGAATGAACGCACGAACGGAATTTGCGCCAAGTGGACGACCCAGTGATTGCATTCCTTCTTGACCTCAGGTGGAATGGAGCGCGTGCGGAAGGGTTGGTTCTCGGGCCAGCTGGCAGCAAAGCGACCCAGCTCGGCGAGGAAAGGGCGAAGGTCCCGAGCCACGAAGGCTACGTGCTGCAGCGACCCGTGTAGTTGAAGGACCTCCGATAGCTTGATCCTGTCCTTCTGCTTTAAGCTCAGAGCGCGCTGGCCGTACTTCTCTGCCTTATCCCTTGGCAGTACCACCTTCCTCTCCGCAACTCGAACACCCATCCCACATACTTCGGGTCTGGCCGAAAGTCAGTCGTCTTCGCGGGGTTCCATGGAAAGTCGAGTCCCTCGGTGGCCGCAATGATGTCGTTGGTTTGGACGGAAGGATCTAGCCGCACAACCAAGAAGTCATCAACCCAGCGGAAGATTCGGACACGACGCAGAAGTTTCGTGGTGATGATGGCCTTGACGCAGTCCGCCACACGACCCCAGACTCCTGTCGCTGACGCTAGGCCAAACGGCAAAAAGAAGTCGTAATAGAACACACCCTCTCGTAATTGCACAATGAGACCGGGTAGCTGAGAGGCCAGCGCCAAGATCCCTCGGAAAGCCTCCATCGCATCAAAAGTGGCCCCCTGCACTTGCCGACTCAGCTCTAGCAGCGCAACGAAGACCGTCGTGACATCGTCCCACGTGGTGAGGTATTCGTCCGCAACAATGTAGCTGTTGATGCTCAGATAGGACCCATTGCGTGGGTAGGATAGGTCCTGAACTAGCCTCCAGTCTCCGTTGGGTTTGGTATCAGTCCCATAGGTGAGGACTGAAATGGCCCAATCTCCTTTTCGATCTCTTCTCGGGAGTAAGGGCCCGCCCACCTGCCCTTCTCCAACTCCTTTGCAGCAATTTGGTCCAAAACCTCCATGTTCTCCGTCGCAGAGAGGTGATTGGGTGGGGTCCGCGTCTCCTGAATGGGCGGAATCCCAAAGTCGAACCCCCCTCGGAACCCCTCCACCAGGTCCCCGTAGTCGTCCATCAAGTTCAATGACCGGAGCACCCGATCAAATCCGTCGGGATTCAGAGGGCGACGGGCATTCGCCAACTCAGGCCTGAGTTTGATGAGCAGGTCCACACTGTTGAGCGTTGTGCGCCCTGGAGCCACAGCGGAGCAGATGTGAGGCCAACAGTTGTTGGCGGGCTTGGTGCAGATGCCTCGGTTGAAGGATTGACAGATGGAGCTGTTGTCACTGGTCCGGAGCAGGTGGTTGTACTCGTCCCTGTAGGCGAACGGCGTGGACCGGCCTGCGGGCGGGGTGGTGCAGGTCTGGACATCGTGGGGAAACTCGGACTGTGTACGGCCGCAGATGAAGCACGCCCCCATGGCGTTACGGGATCCACCGTGGGGGCTGGGCCGAAAGGGCCGACCTGCACCTTTCTGCTGACCTCGCGCTGGCGGACGCGATGCGCCGCGGGAGGATCCTGACGCGTGCCCATATGCAGGGTGATATGGCGGGGTCGGAGCATGGGCCAGAGTGGGAGCGTAGACCGGCGCGGAGTTGTATGTTGGGAGCGGGCGGGATGCGGTTGGGGCGGTGCCGATCCTGGGAGACCGAAGATGGGCTCATAGGGAAGGGTTCCCTCCCAGAGATTGCCCTGTCGAATAGCGATGACGTGCTCCCACAGACGAGCCTGCCACAGGGAGGGGTTGGGTCGAGTCATTCCGATGGTGCAGGAGTAGTAGTAATGCCGCAGCAGGGCCGAGTACTTCGCTGTCATCGCCCAACTACCAACTCTGGAGGTGATGTTCTCGTAGGCTTGTGTCCAGATCGCGGCCTCGTTCATCAGCAGTGTCCTCTTTGTGGGGTCGATCTGTTGCCGGGCAACGTGACGGATTGTGTCCACGTGCTTGCGAGATGCATGGAAATAGGCCTGAAATGGCATGCACTCGTCAGGAATTACAGCTTTCGGCAACTCCAGTTCGGTCCCGAGCTGGTCCATCAGCCGCTTTCCAGCATCAGAGATATTGGCCCCCTTCCGAAACCCCGCTGCCATACCCTCTGCCGTAAAGTGCCAGAGCTCCACATACTGAGATGAACAGACCTTGTGAAGAGTGGTCTGACAAGGAAGCTGTACCATCTCTCCCACAGTTCCGAGAGGATCATAGCCCAGCAATAGATGAGGATCGAGTTCGGGGTGAGAAGGGTCCGCGCCGACTGGTTGATGTGGTGTGGTGGTTGGAGGACTGGAAAACCTGGCATGGCACTTCCGGATAGATGTCCGAGCGCGTCGTCCGTTGGGAAGGGGATAGACGAGGTAGCAGCGGCGATGCCGGCCGATGGGGCGGTGATAGCAGGTGGGTGAGGGGCTCCTGGGACTGGGAGAGCGCTTTCACCAACGCGAGCAAGAGGCACGATCTCTTTGGGAGCCGCGCTTTGGAACGGTGACGATGACGCCGCAAACCCATTCAGCGGACCACCAGCAGCAGTACCAGTGAGCGCGTGAGCCGGGGCAGAGGCATGGCCGAGGGACGAAATCGCCGCAACCGGGGAGGGAACGACGTGAGTGGCCAGAGGATTGACGCAATCAGGGGAGCTGGGCGGGTCCATCTGACGGACGGCGGTGAGGAAGGACTGGCGCTTGGACGGGGAGAAACGCTGGAACGCTTTGACAATGGCGTCCATGGACACCTCTGGCTCGGGAGTTCGAACTCGTGGAAGGGCGGGGGCAGGAGCAGTCTGGATACCCGTCGTGGGCGTGGCATGGACGGCAGTGCTGGAGTCCGCTTGGCGGCGCTCATCCGTCTCCGTGCGAGAACGGGTCGCCGGTCGGGGGGTCTCGTCGGTTCCGGCCACCTGCGCAATCGTGCGCTTCTCCGCCGGCGCTGCCGTTGCAGATGTCGAGCTGCGCAAGGTACGGGTAGCCGAAGAGGTCCTGGTGGCCCTGTTGGACGTCTGGATACAGATATTGGTACGGTGGTATGGAATGGAGGTCAGAATGGATTGGATGGACAGCAGTGGAACAGATCAGAAGTGGCATCAGACTCGCCTTTGGCAACGTGGGTCGGCATGCGACGTTTTGGATGGATTGGAGCTCGACTGCGTGGTCGCAGGAGTAGTGGTAGATAGGTGAGTCCCAGTGGACGCAGGCTGGATAGAGGTGGCTGACGATGCTGTGTCGTTCGAGGTCTTCGGGGCGGAAGCCATTAGCATCGCAGCTTCGTGCGTGTGGCCTTCGGTGCGGGCGCGGACGTAGTCCTGGATGGCGCTGCTGGGAAGGACGCGCTTGGCCTCGTCGAGCTTGGTGTCGACACTTGACTGCGTAGAGAAAACGGACGGGTCGGTCATTTTGGAGACAGGAGACTTGGGGACTGGTTGGGTTGATACGGCAGAGGAGGAATGCTGGAGTGGGCAAAAGAAGGAGAGAATGGAATGGTGCAGTCAAGTGAGTCTTGTGGACGATCCTGATGCCTGCGTGGATGGAGGTTGTCAGGTTGCTTCTCTTCTTCCTCCATCCTTTGTCTGCGCGGAAGCCTGCGCACGGAGTTTCTCATTTCAGGATCGTCGCAAGACTCGTCCACGAGGCCGTCTCCGTGACCCGGTCACTTCTACCCACTTGTTCGCAGGTGTTGGACTCACCCGCGCGACGCGTCGAGACTTTGTCAAGACTTCAGACGGTCACAGATTCAGGCACGTGATCAGACAACGCGTCGCGTAAACCGCATCGGAGCCTTTTTTCGTGTTGATCTTGCGGCCCGCCTTCCAAGTTCCACACCAGCATTTGCTCGACCACACAGCATACATAACTACATACTTACTCGTCTTAACATATCTATACGTTCAGGAACACTTGTGAGTCTTTGAGATCGAGGTCCATATACTCAGCGCAAGCAACTGACTGCCCTTCGCTCGCACGCGCCAGATCCTACAAGTCTTCTTTGGCTGGTTCTGGCGGAAAACGTCAGCACCGGAAATTCGCAACGGCACCGTAGCGGTCGAGCGCCAGTTACGGCGGCGGAGAGTGAACACGAGCGCAATTTTCTTCAATGCCATCTTCAAGTCACTCGATCCAGCCAGCGCTTACTTCTGCTCGCTCGCGGCGGATTGTGTCCGGGCCGGCATCGGTCGGCTCCAAGTCGGAACGAGCGCATACGAGTGTTGCCGATTTGACGCGGCAGGAGAGACGCGAGCTTGACGAGACCTTCGCTTTGGCTCTTCAAGGCAGGCGCACAAAACCACGCCAATCCAGCTCATCTAGCACGGAGGCCCCGTCTGCTGCAGAATTGTCTGTCCTCCTCTCCGACCTTCGACAAGAATCTCGATCCAAGCGAAGGGTCAGAAGTGACGGCCGCCATGCGCTGGAACGACTGGCCAGTGCGTCCTCAAGACAGGGAATTGAGCAAAAATCTTCGGATCTGGCTGCAAGTGTATCAGCGTCTTTTGCAGAGTTCGGAAGCGATGGTCCTGGTCCCTCCTCGACATCGGACCGAAGAGCCCGTCGCTCCTCCGTATCATCGGTGGAGTTGTCGGAGGTCTTGAGTCAAATACTACCAAAAACACATCAACAGGAAGCAAAGCTCGACGGACCAGAGGTGCTCGGTACATCGCCAAGAAAGGACCATCGCCGTCCACCTGCTCCGACCAGAGGACGACGAAGCGCTCCCGATCCCAGAAACGGGATGCAAGTCCCATTCCCGCTGTGGGGCGCTTGCGAAGAGACTCCAGCCCCTCTCCGAATATCGTCAGCCAAGCTCCCTCGGCGGAACCTGGCAGGAGGCGAAGCTCTCGAAGCCCAGCACCTCCAAGCATAGCGTCCGCTGCGGCCATCGTCGAGCAGGCCAGCATGTCACAAGCAGGTCGTGTCAAGTAAGCAGCCGGCGGACCAGCCTTGATCTAGATCAAATCAGTCTCGGCAATAAATGGAAACTTCCAACGCAGGTCCAGAAGGGCCCGGCCACGGTAGAGGATACGGTCGCGGACACACGAAAGCTGAACGAGCTGACTGCTGTGCCCATGTCGAGGTCCTCATCCAAGCAGTCGGCACCGGCATCGAAGGGGAGATATAGTAGACCCTCAAGTGTGGGAGGGCAAAGCATGATCTCGCGTCCGGTCGACTCAACTCAGGTGGCTCGGAATTTACGAAGAATGATGGCCCTCACATCAAGCTCAGATGAATCCGACACCACCTCCGTGTCCAGCTCCCTCAACAATTGGCGACCTTCCCCACGCTCACTCGGGCCAATTTTAGGTCTGCGGCGATGGGGATATCAGCAGATTACGCCAACGACCGCATGCAATCAGAAACGCTTCCGGCTCCTGTCACAATGAATAACGGATACAACAGTTCTCCCGAAACAAGATTGGCTCAGATCAGGCCTGACGATGCCTACACAGCGACAAGGAGCAGATTTCCAAGAATTTGGCCTTCTAGCGAAAGTGATGCTGATGTGCCAGCGACAAGAGGCTCTACAAAGCCGGCTACACTCCGCGAGCAGATGAAGCAGCCCAAGCATTATGGTACGGACTTGGAGCAGGGCTTGAGCGCAGACAATGTGCCTTCTGTGAGTCTTCGTTGTTGCTGTGCGGTGTCCAGGAAATTTACTTACTCTGTACTTACTTATGTACAGAGCCATTGGCGAGCGCAGTCATTGCCCTCAAACCTCCTACCCGTCGATCCGAACTTCCTTTCCATGAGCGCCCATTCCCTCGAACTCGCCGCATGACGCGAACGGTGGCCAGTTCAACGGGTTATTTCAGCGACAATGGAACATCAGTCTCGCGTCCACCGACCGTCACAACGATGTTACCTCCGCCAACAGGAAGAGTGCCTCGAAAAGTGGCCGCCTCAAGGACTTCGCAGCGCTCCGCTGCGGTTCAGACACGAAGTGCACCCACCACACCAACTAAAGTCGTCGACGAATTTTCTCACATGGTCTTGCCACCGTCTTTCTCGCCGCGACCTGCGGACGGCACACCTCCTTACTTTCCCATACTTTCGCCCGCACCCGATTCGTCTAGCCGTGGCTGGGCGAAATGGCTCTCACATGACAGCCACGGACCACAGCTGGCAAGTCACATGAAAGCGGGCGAAGTTCGGCGGAGTGCCAAGGCAGAGGCCGCCCATCGTTTAGGCCTGGGTTTGCCCACGCCAGTGACCGGGGCGTCAATATCCGCATCAGGGGACATCAGACCCAGGATGGGTCGGACTGAGGCAAACCTCGCTGCCGCTGCTTCATCAGCTGCGGGAAGCAGTGCAGCAGCACGAGCATATCATATGTTTGCGAAGCGAGCATATGACAAAATGGGCAAGACCACCAGCGTCCCCTCCCGACTTGACAGCAACATATCCCGCCCAAACGTCAACCTCGAGCAGTCTGCCCAAGCTGGTGAATACACGAAGTCACGGTCCGCACCAGCAGCACTGGCGGCGGCGGCTGTGGCACATGACAAAGCGATACAACTTGATAAGACTCTAGCAGGATTGGCCGTCAGGTATCAGGATCATTTCTGAACCAATGTCAGACGAAGGTATGTACCTTACACCACAACTAGCTTATCATGGCGACCACATCCCTACCGATGTGCCCTCGGATACGGACCCAAACCTTTCGACACCGTCTGAAGGCATGGCACCGCAGGCGAAGATGGGGAAATCGTCCGCATTAGCCGCTCAAAGCGCCGGAACCTTCAGGATCCTGCGACACGTTCCGGTGCCCGAGGAAAAAGATGTTCCCAGCGTACGAGTCGTCAATGCCGAAAAAGGGAATGGAGCTGGCGACGATCAGGAGTATGCGAGGCTGCTCTTCGACTGGGATGGCCTGGACGAGTCGCCCGAGGATGATGACGACATGCATGATCCAGAGAAGCCTATGTGAGTTGATGCACCCGCTGATGCCGGCTCTGAGCTCGACTGACTGAACACTCGTTTGTCTCTGTGTTGCAGCAAACGGAGCTACTCCCATGGCGCATGATTATAAATCTGGGTGGCTTGTTCCTGACAGTCTCTGCATTGCTGGGTCTGCTAGCTGTCTTACCGATTGCTCTGCGCGTTATCACTGTGTGGCAAGAGCGTAATGCGCCGCCTCCGAACATCACACAAGCACAGTCAACGGTTTAGAGGTGAGTTGTAGGGCTGTGAATGGCTCTTGAAGTGTCTCGTACTCACACAATCAGTACTGCTCAGAATCTGCGCTGGACTATCATCGACAGCGATACTCCACGACAAGCAATGCATCGCATGGGAGGTTCTGACGGGAAAACCCAGTATAATCTCGTCTTCAGTGACGAATTCAACGAGGAAAACCGCAGCTTCGAGCGAGGAATGGACCCATGGTGGGAGGCTGTCGATCTATGGTATTGGGGAACTGGTGATTACGAGCGATATGACTCTCGTCAGGTCACGACAAGTGGCGGTGCACTTCGGATCAAGCTCGAGGAGCGGCCTCTGGGTGGCCTCAATTTCCGCTCTGGTATGCTCCAGAGCTGGAATAAGCTCTGCATGTACGGCGCTGGCTACGTGAGTACCTAAAGCACCGCTTTTCACGCCTGGATTTCGTTGACTGATCGCGGAAGAGGCGCTCTTTCCACAGCTTGAAGTCGGCGTCCAGCTTCCTGGAAGTGCTAACGTGTCTGGACTTTGGCCGTCGGTATTTACTCTCGGCAACCTCGGACGGGCCGGATACGGTGCGACGCTGGAAGGAATGTGGCCGTACAGCTACGACTCCTGTGATGTGGGCACACTCAAGAATCAGACAACCACGGATGGCTTTCCGGCATCCGCCCAGACCGGAGGCAATACTCTTTACAATCGGAAGCACGACACTACAGCGATTTCGTTTCTGCCAGGCCAGAAGCTATCCGCATGTACCTGCCCTCAAGACGATCATCCTGGCCCACGCCTCCCGGGAGACGACGGTCAAACATATGCTGTTGGCCGGAACGTGCCCGAGATTGATGTGTTTGAGGCTCAGGTGTCGTACTCGGGTGTTATGGGTGTATCGCAATCGGTCCAGATGGCCCCTTTCAACGATCTCTATCAAGTCTCAAACTCCACAGGGCCGGCTTTCACAGTTTTCAATAACCAGTCGTCCCCGAATGGGTACAACGGTGAAGTCACACAGCAGTCAATCTCCTACGTAACACCGACGATACAAGGCGCTGTTCAACACCCTGGCCCAAATGCCGCAACACGAGCCCCGGATGGGGCCATACAGGCTCGACCGGGCTACGCAGTGTATGGCTATGAGCTCGAGCCTGGACCCAATGGACATTTGCAGTGGGTTGCGGCAGGGTCTCCTTCGTGGCGAATGAACGCGGCTGCCTTTGATCCCGACCCGATCAGCGCAATTGGACGACGAGTCTTCAGCGAGGAACCGATGGTAAGCTCACCGCCCCGTGCTTTCGAGTTTGAGAGTGAAAATCTGACGGCCAATCTTTCTGACTGGGGCTTTTGTGGAATGCAGAGTATCATCATGAACCTGGCTATCTCATCGGCGTGGTCGCAGCCCAACTGGGATAACTTGACCTTCCCAGCCATCATGTCGATCGACTATATAAGGCTCTACGCGCCTGCCACAGCGGATCCCAACATCGCCATCAGCTGTGACCCACCCAATGCGCCAACGACGGACTACATCAATCGCCATGCCGAGGCATACAACAATCCCAATCTCACCATCTGGGGAGGCATGGCTGAGAATGGGGGCTACGAGCAGACGTGGCCTCGCAATTCACTCAATCCGAAGGGCTGCAAAGCGCCGCTGTCCAAGTATCCTGGTTCGCCCATTGACCCCATTCCAAAGGCGCCTTACGTACCGGCGAGCGAAATCGGTGTATGAGGTTCTTTCTTTTCTCTCTGTTTTGCTGTATACGTAACTGCAAGCGCTCAGCTTCTGCCAGGATGTCTATCTATGTATGTCATGTTATGGAACAATATCTTTTTCCCTCTTTCAGACAGCCGCCAATGCGAAGGACGAAGGTCAGGAAGATAAGCAGTCGTGCATTGCTCGATGTTGTGCCGTCGCTTCTTGGCAACCATGGGAAGAACAGGAACATGTTGAAGGCAAACCAAACAAGGACTGATTGAAATGGGATGGCGAGGTCCTGGTTGTCTCTTTGAAAAATGACTTTGGGAGACGCCAGAGGAAGGGGAGGTGGTATCTGAACGGGAAGCCGAAAGTGGGTGGTGTACAGTACTTGTTGCGAAGCGTATGGGTATGTTACGGGCCTTGGCTGTTCGAGAAATAGAGGGCGGCTTGCGTTCTTAGAGAGAAGGGAAGATTTGACAAAACTCTTCATCCGCCTCGGCCTGCAGTCGTGGAAGCGCGCGAGCGAAGCTGATACGATGAGCCGGGAGCAGGATGGCCAGCGCTCCCACCTGTCGCAGTTGAAGAATCCGCTTCTGCTGTGGTTTGTGTCCGGTTTCCGCTGGCGCTTGACGAGGAGGCGGCTGTGCCCGAGGAAGACCCACTGCCTGGGCCCGAAGGTTGGGAGCTTGATGCAGACAACTTGGACTTTGGCAAGCAGATCTGTAGTTCGTTGGAGCAGAAAAAGTTTAGCCCATCTCTGCAACGAATGCATGTCAGTAACAAAGAGAACAAGACTCACGTGATTCTTTGCTTCTGCGTGCATCCGGTAAGTCCTCAGGTCGCATTCAATTCCGTTGTCACAATCATCCTTCACGGGGACTGCAAGGGGGGAGCAGGGGCTAGTCAGTCAGCGTCTCTCGCTGCATGCAAAAAGCCGTCACAGTCTCAAGTGCACATACCTCTGATCTCTTTGAGCGCCTTGGGTCGCTCCTCCATCCACCACCATATCGCGAAGTGACCGATAACGCCTTGCAGACAGTCCAAGCAGAAACAGGACGTCGCCAGCATATCAGCAATGGGGCCTTGGATCTTCGTAGGCTCGATCACACGCTGCAGCAAGAGGGAGTTCGATGATCCAGCCGAACCAGACCCGGACGCCCCTTGAGATCGGCCGGATCCAAAAGTCGAAGGCTGCCCAAGCACTCGGTGACCTGCTCGGGTCGCCTCGTATCTGACAACGTTGCGAATGAGATCGCTTCTGGCAGCATTCACGCGCTCAACGTCCGCTTCTGCAGCAGCGGCCTCAGCGAGGGGGCGACTAGCCTCGGTCGAAGACGATACGCCGCTCTCCTCATTCTGAGTAGCAGACGGGCCCGCTTGAGATCGAAGGATAGCCTCGCGCTCCCGCTTTGCAATCTGAGCAATCCCACGTAAGATTGTCTTGGCAGCTGAAGCAGTACCAATGATCGTAGTACGTCAGTACACAAACAAGAGGCAAGAAGATACACACGCCTACCGTACTCACAAACGTCTTTCTCCACCACATACCGCATCAAGATCTCCTTGTCCACCTGGTTGAAGCCAGCAAGTGGCACCCCTCAACGATGGCCTCGACATCAAGACTGGAGTTGACATCCTCATCGTCCAGCTTGAGCAGCGAAAATCCAGCCGGGCATGATCCTTCCGCATCGAATGCCTGACAGGACGCCTCTGTACATGTGAAGCCTGTGCATAGAATATGACGAAGAGGTGTAAGGAACGAATAACAACAATAATCTCCAGAAGAAACACGTACAGCGAGATTCAATTCCTGGCGCCTTGTTAGGGATCCAAGCGTAGCAGCCGCTGCAAGCTTCGTGATGCTCAACATTCACGCTACGTCCAAAGAGTCAAAATAATCAGTATCATGCATAAAAAGCAGCCTCACTGACTCGAAGAATCACGTACAGCCCGTCATCGTCAGCGTCTTCGATTAGGGGCCACGGTGCACCTCGAGAAGGCGGTGGACCGTTCGTATGAGGTTCAGGGATACGGCGCGTGCATTGGCTGTAAGGGTGAATGACATTTGTCAATACCCTCTGCAGTCGAGCGTAAATGCGCGTAGCATACTCACAATCCTGAGCGATTGCCGGGTCGACAAGCAAGGCAGGGCCTGGGAGAGGAATCAGGAAAGAACAAACCCGGATCAGTTACCGGTTATTGGTCTGATCAACGTCCAATAACCTACCAATAATTGGAGAGCTCAGGACGGTATGGATCATCTACCCCCATGTGAGAAGTGGCCCGAATCTATATGGCGTATGTAACGAACGGGAAAGGAAGTCAGCACACCCTGAAATGGTCAACGCATAATAACTGCCTACAACAGCTTACCGTGCTCGAGCCGGAAAGGGCTTTGTGCCGCTCCAGATGGGTCTTCGCGGCCTCTATTTCCACAGCAGGCCGAACACGATCAGCAGGAGCAAGGGGGTCGCGAGTTCGGACAACTTGGCGAGCTTGTAATTGAGGTGGGCGTGGGTGACGGGCGTAGCACATGTGGGACACTTGCTCGAGTCTTGCATCCAAACTTTGGCGCACGACCAGCAGAAGACGTGCTGGCATGGAGTGAGAGCTGCGGCGCAGAGGGGGGGGGGAGAAGAAGTGGGAGATTTTAGACCAGGACCAAGACGAGATTAGCGCTCACAATGACTGCGCAGTTATGTATGCGCCTGTGCCAACTCACCAGCTGGATTGACCATGAGCTCAAGGCATATGTCGCATACAAGCTCATCGATTATGAGCTGGAGTTGGGTCTCCTTCTTTGCGGCAACAGCAACAGCGTCCGGAACGGTAGCATCGTCATTTGCCTCAGCTCGCTCCTTCTCCTTCTTCGGCTGCGGCGGCGGCGGTACAGCATGAGCGACAGCAGATTTTGAGGACGATCCTGGCTCCGCTGCGGCAGGAATATCGATTTCCATGTGTATCTCTGTGGCAGTGACAGGGACCACATTGGTTCCCGCACTCGCCGAGCTTGCGTCGATGATCTTGCATGTACCACCCGCATGAGCGAGATGGCGGTGGTCCTCGATTCCAGCGCTCGAGGAGGGACCGGAGACCGAGCTGGAGCAAGCGCTGTCCAGCTTGCGCCGCTGTGCTGCTGAGCTTGATTCTGCCATTGCGGAGGTTGTTGAGAAGCTCGGGTTGTGACTGAGCGCATTGGAGCTGGAAGCCCCCGCCGAGCCGGACATGGAGTGCAGGGTGAGAGCAGCGGCAGCGGCAGCGGTTGAGGACGACGACGAGAATGAAGAAGAGCTGGAGCTTGACTGCTCAGCGTGGAAGCGATCTACCTTGTCGCTGCTGAGCATATCCTCGGCAGAGCGCTTCATGCTTGGGGGGGTTCCGATCTCCGCTTCTCGATGGGAGGAGAAGCCGGGACCGGGCAGAGGCAAACGTTTGGCTGGTGTATGGGGAGCGCTGTCTGGCAGTAGAGAGAGAGAGCGCGCGCGCACGAGAGAGAGGAGAGAGAGTGAAGCGTGCGCCTGTCTAAGCAGAAGGAATGCGTACGAGGTCGTGGTGGTGGTTCGGAGTCATGAAGGGGGGCTCGAGAAACGTAGACGTATGCCAACTCTCTCTCCGACACGATAACGAACAAGTCATTCAAGCTAAATATTCGATTGTCGCTCTCCCTTCTATTGCACTTCTTCTTTGGACATACTGGGCGTCCCTCGTGGGTCGTCTATCTCCCCAAACGTCGGCTCGCTGGCAGCCTCGTTGTCCACGTACTGATTCCCCTTCTGCTCTGCTCCCTCGTGCTGCTCCCTCCGTGCCCGCCGCGCGGCTTTGAACGCCCGAACCCGTGCGTACTGCTCGCTTCTGGTCAAGCTGCGGTCTACGGCCACGATGAACTCTTCCAAGGGCAGGGAGGACTCCCGGCCAAAGAACGAGCCGATCCGACTGAAGTGCCGAGAATCTCCAAATAGGCCGTCATTATCCCACCGGTGCATCTCCTCCTGTGGAAGCCATGTAGCCAGATGTCAGTGTTGCCTCTTAATGCATCGAGTGCGACATAAACGTCGGAAAGGGTGCGTACCTCAATCAGCATGATGTTCTCGTCATAGCCGAGCAGATTGACGGCAGGCTGTCGGAGAGGAGAAACGTAAGCCCGTGCTTTAGCGCTGAGTCGTGAGTCCCGGACACTTACGCTATCGTCGTCATACTCCGCCATGTCTCGAGCTCTTCGTTCTGCCATCTGCTCATCTCTGTGAATGGAAAGTCAATAACCCAGAGCATGTAAGTTGAACGATCCCAATCCACATCGAGCGTCCAGACTGTACTCACGTAATCTCCTCGCCATTCTCAATGACTTTTTCAGCATCCCTCATATCCACCACAGCGCTCGACTGACCACCATCTCCAGCAGAAGTCCCCGCACCCGCACCGGACTTGCCCTTCCCACCTTTACGCGCCGCCGAGCCGGAATCCGATTTAGACGTCGACCCCCCAGAAGGAATAGCCTTCTTGGGGATGTTGAGGCCTTGGAGCGTGTCCGGCTTGCTCTCCGGCTTGCTGATGCCATAAAGGCTGTCCCACATCTCCATTGTGCCACCTTGGGCTGCAGCTGCACTCGATCCCGCTCCCGCTCCTCCAGACCCACCGGAACCCGCAGCAGCAGCCGTGCTTCCGGTCGTACTAGAAGTACTACTCGCGTGGGCAGGTGCCGGCACGGTCCCACTAGTCTTTCCTGGCGCAGACCCTGCCGCTGAAACAGCAGTCTTTCCAGCTGTAGTCGTCCCGGCACCAGCCATCGACATACCGGGTCTCTTCTGTACCGTTCCCTGACCAGAGCCACCAATCGGTCCCGAGCCCGCCCAGATCGCTCTCTCCCAGGAATCGAAATGTTTGCGCGATCGGAGGTCGGTCCCTTTTCTGACTTGAGCTTGAGAGGCGAAGCATCTACCTGTGCCTTGTCCTTGCCCTTGCCCTTGCCCTTGACCTTCGAGCGTTTCTGGACCATGATCGGATCAGGGACTGCGGCGCCTTCTCCGCTTCGTCTTCCGAATCTGGAAGTCTTTGACCCCGGACTCTCGGAGCCCCAGCAGAAGATTCGCCCGCGGTCCGTGGCGCCGAGGTTGAAGCCTCGACAGAAGTGGATTCGGGTACACCACCAGGCAATTCCTTCGTCTTCTTCAACCGAAGCTCGAGTACTGTGGCCCATGCCTGTTCCTTTTTCAGCCTTTTCAACGTCTCAGCGTCCAGCGAGTCTTCCTTGCCCTCCGCAGCTTTGAGCGTTTCTCGGATTTTCTTCAGGTGCTTCACGGCTCTTCGTACCTGGGCCTGATCCGTGAAAGGCTCGTCTTTTTTAGCTTTTTTCGGCACCTCAGCGACTGGTTTCGCTTCCTCATCCTCTACTTCCGGGGGCTTCGTCTCCACGGGAGGGGAGGGCGGAGCGAGTGAAGAGGACGGAGCTGGTGCAGAAGGCGGGAGAGCTGCCGAAGAGGCTGTCGCAGACGCTGAAGTGGACGCTGAAGTAGAGGGTTCTGATGTGACCGCAACTTCTGGCCGGATCATGGTGGTCTGGGTGCGACTTTTGCGGATAGGGGCCTTTGCACTGGCGCTCGTGGGCACGCCAAAGGCTTGCTGGGCTGTCGGTGCAGGCGCTTTGCTTGGCTGAGCGATGATTCCTGCCCGCGGAGCTGGTTCGGATGTGGGCTGTTTGACTGTGTGTTTAGGCTTCCCTAGAACAACTTTTATTGTCCTCGGTTGAGCCGGCTTCTTGCTAGGAGAAGACTGAGGCGGCCGTGGACCAGCCTCAATCGAGCTCGCACTCGCACCTGTTCCCGCGCCGGTGCTGGTGCTCGCCGCTGCGCTCACTGCTTTGCTTGAGGCAGTCTTTGTCTTGTTCCTCTTCGGCTGCTTGGGAATATTGATAGGCTTCCTTTTCGCTATCGCCGCTTTGCTGGCCGGTGCTGGAGCCTTGTAGCTATCGTCAGCTTGAAGATCGTCCCCATCGTCCTCATCCTCAGCATCAGCATCACTGTCAAAGAATTCTTCTCCTTCATAGCTTGCCGGCGGTTCCTTCGCCCGGGACACCTCCCTGCCTTTGAGCTTGCCCTTACCCTTGCTCGGGCTCGGGCCAGGCACAGCGGATGCGGCCGCTTCCGCTTCGACCTCGTCCGCTTTGCCTGCCGCTGCCATAGAAAGACAGAGTCGCCGTTAGCATCAGGTCAAACGATTCCCAGCATGAGGAACGGCAGGAACTTACGCCGACGTGGGTGCTTCACTGTAATTTTGACATGTCTCCCTGAAGCAGCTGCTGATGGCGCCAATTCCTCGGCTGTTGGAATGAGCTCGTAAGAGCTGGAAGCACGAGAAGACGATGCCTTGACTCGACTCGGGTCATCCGATCCCTTCCTCTGCGCAGTGTCCAAAGCGCTCTTATGCTTGCCCTTGCCAATGGTTCCTGGCCGCTTGACGAGGCGCCCGGATCTGGTCTTCGGCTTTTCGGTATCGCCCTCAGACTCGTCTTGCAGGGACACAGGCGATCCTTCGCCGGGTGTTGGCGCAGGTGGCAGCACGTCCTGGTCTTCGCCTTCATCATCCTCGTCTTCACCTCCATCATCCTGGTCTTCGCCTTCTTCATCCTCGCCTTCGCTTTCCTCATCCTTGCCTTCGCCTTCTTCATCCTCGTCTTCGCTTTCCCCACCCGTATCGGTGAGCTCAGTTAAGTCGGAGAGTTCAGAATCCGAGCCGGCCTTCGTGTTGACCTTGGTTGCCTCGGCTGGGGGCTGTTCTTCTGCCTTGTCTGCGGTCTGATCCACCTCCATCCTGACCTCAGCTTCCGTCTCCGTTGTGACCGGTGCGCTGGCTTCTGGTGCGCCGTCTTCAGCTTTGTCGATTGACATGGGTTCGTTCCCATCCGGCGCTGAAGCGTCCTCTGCACTGGCCTCTGTATGATGCGCAGCCTGGCCTTCCTCCATCCGGGCATCCTCAGCTACGACCGCCGCGCCGTCGGAAACGTCCGCACCCTGCCTGTCGCTGCCTTCAGGCTCGGTCATCTTGTGAGCAGGAGTCGTCTATCAGCCAGTAGTGTTGACTGCCGTGTGCTCCATCGATGGTGGTGGTCAGGAAGGACGAGATCTTCGCACTTCATCATACGCGACCTTTCTTCTCTGGAGCTTCTCACTCAGCACCACGAGCATCTTATCTCTCGATAAACACAGGGACTCCTCTACGGCACACCCTTGGACTGCCATCAGGGTGAGTGAGGCAGAGACGCGCGCGCGAATTTATCTGGGTGCTGACGATGCCATCCATCTCTGGTCTACAGTCAGACGCATACATACACACACACACAGCGGCGATCTCTCTCCTTTGCCTCCGAAGTGAGCCCTGCCCTGCTCTTTCACTGGAATGGTGAGCAATCCCCGTGTTCGATTGGCGCTTGCTTCCAGATCGAAGTTCTCATCCCACCATTGTGCCCGCGAATGCCGTGATCCAGTCCCTCTCGCCCTCCCAGCCAGTGTCCATCATGCAGTCCTCTTCATCCCAAACGGGCCCATCGACCGACTCGTCCGCGCCTGGTCTACACGCCCGTCTCGATCCGGCCGCCATTGCATCCCACCCTTACCGCAAGCAGACCATCCCTGGCTCACCTATGCCCCCGTCCTCCAGCCTTCTGCCAGACGAGTATGAGGCCGCGAGCGCGGACGTGACTTTTGCTTCTGCTGCCGATGACGAGGGCGACGAGGATGACGAGGACGAAGACGACGATGCGGATCAGAAGAGGATACGTTCCGGTGGAGGACGGAAGGGAGCGGCGGCTCCTCCGCCTGAAGTCGAACATACTCTTTCCAAACTCACCTCGCACAAGAATGTCACCGGCTGTCTCATCCTGTCTCGACCAGAGACCCTTGTCATTCGGGCGGAGGGACCAGCATTCGAGCCTGGTGGACCGGGCGCATTGGAGCGCAGCGATCGGCTTGTCAAGGTGGTCAGGATGGTACGAAGAGTGGTTGATGTGATGACGAAGGAGGTCACTGATACGGATGAAGGAGTGAGTCTTAGCTTCCCATCTGTGCCATTGAAAGGGAGCACTGACGAAGAAGCGTATTTTACCTGACCATCAGGATGACCTCGGCTTCGTCCGCATTCGGACGAAGAAGTACGAAATGCTTATCAGTCCGTCGGAGAAGTACCTTTTGGTCGTCCTACAGGTATGTTTCCGCTTCTCGATGCGCTTTCAAGCCAAGTAAGTCATACTCACAATCGATTGACCCTCCCAGGATCCTACCATCGCTCCTTGAACCCGCATCCACGCTTCGCGCCGAACTGCTTTCTTCGAGATCTGATCGTCTCGACCCCCTCTTCTCGACTCGATTCCCATCGCCCACCTTCGCGTCCGGTCGGCATTGTACTTGTACAAATAGCCTCGCTCTCCTTCTGTCGACCGCCTCAAAGTGGGCCTACTTCTTTGCAACTTCTTTATCTCTCCAAGTTCCTCAACTTTTTCTATTCTCCATCCAGGTCTCGTTTCTGTGCTAGAGTTGCGGCAATCACAAATACCCTCTGATGCTGAACACATTGAGTTCTTTGATTGCGAGGCGATGACAAATGGCGAAGACAGTTTTAGGATTTCTTTGGCATTTCTTCAAGCGGAGCTGGGGACGATTGTGATCCAGCCGCCATCGACGTGCACATTCTGTCCCTGCATGAAGGTGTTGTTCACCAGAAAGAGGACAGCAGATGCCTGTAAGAGAGGAGGGCGGAATGTGAGTCAGGGCGATGTTGCGTTCGGTGATAGCATCTCGTCTGGAGCTTACCATTTCACCGGCTGAGCCCACTCTGCCGTTGGGCGGGCGATGGAGACGTCGTTTTCCTCGGTGTGGCCGCCTTTCTGCGAGCCGCTGGAGGTCATCTCACTGGGGAAAAGGCCCGGAGCGATGGAGTTGACGCGGATGCCGGGAGCCGCCTTGTGACCGTAGTTGATTTCATGCGAAAGCATCTGCGTGAGATGGGTCGCAGCGGCTTTGGACGAGTTGTACGCGAAATGATTCTGCGCGGTCTTAACGGTCCCCGAGATCGATGTGATATTGATTACAGAGGGTGTGAAGCCCTCGCGGAAGGGCTTCTTGAGGCCAGCCTCGAGCAAGGGGAGAAAGGTCATGGTGCTGAAGAAGACAGCGGCTACGTTGGTGTTGAAGACATTAGTCCACTGCTCGAAGGACTCGTTGCTAAGATGCTTGGACGAGTACTCCTGCGCGTCCTTCACGCCATTCTCAAACTTCGTGACTGGCCCTGCAATGCCTGAATTGTTGATGAGGACGTCCAGCCTACCGTCCTTGGCGCGAACCTCGGCTGCGACCTTCTCGAGCTGAGCCTTGTCTGTGACGTCGAGCTGGAGTCTGCGGGAGAGAAAGAACTCGTTAGATAGGTATACTCTTCACAAGAGCGCGTCAAGGACACTCACGCAACAAGACTGCCTGGGAGACCTTTACCGTGGATTTCCACGGCCTCGTTCAGCTTCTCCAGACGGCGACCCGTGATGTAGACCTTGGCGCCGTTGGCAGCGAGGGCGCGAGAGGCATAGAGGCCAATGCCGTGCCACCACCTGTGACAAGGGCAACGCACCGTTGAGGCGACCAAAGAGATCGGCGGCTGCGAAAGAGGGGAGGGACATGGCGATTGCTTGCTGAGGGGAGGAGTGACTAGTGAGTACGAGGGAGGACAGGGAGGAAATCAATCAGCTCTTGTACGAGGACCTTTAAAGGAAGCTTCAGACATCAGATCGACTGCTGCGAATGAATGGTCAGCGTATTCAACAACGTCATCCGCATCGGCTGCCTTGTTCTGTCGCAGGAGGTGACAGTAAGAACTGAGTCCACTCTGAATTCTTCCCAATTCGCCGCTCGATTAGAGTCTTCCTTGACTTGTGCTGTTGCCGGCGGAAGGGAAAGCAGTTAGTGAAGAAGGGGTCCACCTTCTCTCACCTGTGTCGTCGCCTCGCCTTCAATTCTTCGTTGTCATGCTCAACGCGAGTTTATCCGTGCGCTCCAAATGTCACGTGACTCGTAACACCACCCACGTCGACTGCAATTTCTTCATGTCCAGGTTCGTAACTCACAACCACCACCTTCAGAACGCGACACCCTTCCCACAACATCGCACACACACACACACAACAAGTCATGTCGTGGAGAAGCGCGGCTCAACAGACAGGATCAAACGGCGCGCCTCTTGCCGCGCCGCGTCGCTGGGGTGGAGGAGCCGGAGAAAGTGGCAGTCCAGAGGCAACCTTCGGGTCTCTCAGCGCAGCACCCGTCAAGCGCGAACGCGATGACGAAGGTGTCCCGGATGAGGTCGGTGCGGACGGTGGTGAGTTCATGAAAGCTGTCTCTGCTCTTCTGTTATGCCAGGTTGCTGATTTTCTCTCTCTCTCCGCAGTCGCACCTCGAAAGAGAAGATCACGCTGGGGCGATGCATCCGACAAGATCGTCGTCCCCACAGCCATCACAGGCCACGTCTCTCAAGAGGAACTAGACAAATACGCAATCCAAGTCCGTCTTGAGGAAATCGCAAACAAGCTCCGAACGGGCGACTTCATTCCTCCAGACCGCGAGCGCTCCCCCTCACCAGTCCCCACTTACGATGCGCATGGTCGACGAACGAACACTCGCGAGGTGCGATATCGCAAGAAACTCGAGGACGAACGAGTCGACCTCATCGATCGACAGATGAAGCTGGATCCGAACTACCGTCCTCCAGCCGAGTACCACGCCGCGCGCAGGAACATGCGTCCTCAAGAAAAGGTCTACCTGCCCTTGAAGGAGTTCCCCGAAATCAACTTCTTTGGACTTCTCGTCGGTCCCGAGGAAACAGTCTCAAGCGGATGGAACGCGAGAGTGGTGCCAAGATCAGTATCCGTGGGCGGGGCAGTGTCAAGGATGGCAAAGGTCGAGGTGGAGAAGAGGATGAGGAGGAGATGCACTGCGTCGTCACGGCGGAAGATGATGCCAAGGTCAAGCTTTGCGTTCGTCTGATCAACGAGATCATAGCTACAGTGAGTGATCGATGATGGGAACGTCTACCTGTCCTTACGCACTTTTACTCAAACTTCTCCTTTCCCTCTTCAGGCTGCATCAACACCAGAGCAGAGCAACGACCACAAGCGAAACCAACTGCGCGAATTGGCTGCTTTGAACGGCACGCTCCGAGATGACGAGAACCAGATCTGTCAAAATTGCGGAGAGAAGGGTCATCGCAAATTCGAGTGTCCCAAGGTGAGTTTCAATCAGAAAGAGACGCGTCCTGTTCCGCTTTAATACATGTCAGCGTTCTAACCCAACTTCGTTTGTTATCCGCAGGAACGCAACTGGACGGCCAACATCATCTGCCATCGCTGCGGCGGACAAGGTCATCTGGCTCGTGATTGCACAGGTCGCGACGGTCCATCGAACGGCTTCGGCGGCGGAGGAGGACCTCCCGGCGGCTCAGAGCAAGGCGAAGAGACTGGCGTCAAACATGCATTTGACAACGAGTATGCTCAGCTTCTTGCGGAATTGGGAGAAGGCGGGGCCGGTGGGCCTCCGGGAGGCGGAGGCGGCGGCCCGCTATGGGTGGAGGAGGCGGAGGTCCGTCTGGATACCCTGCGGGATCACCTACTGGACCTGGCTCGGGTCCTGGTGGTCCGCGCGGGTGGGGAGGTGATGGACCTGGTATGGGCATGGGGATGGGGATGGGGATGGGGATGGGGATGGGCATGCAGGGCCGGTCCACGTTCAAGCCTTCAGGTCGAATTCCGCCCTGGCGCGATCCGATGGTGTGGAACACACCTGCGGTCGGAGGTCACATGGGTGGTATGGGTCGGGGAGGCGGAGGCAGGCCAGGATTTGGAATGGGCGGTGGTGGAGGAGGTTACGGAGGTGGCCAGCCATTCAACGGACAAGGTCAGGGATATCCCCCTGCTGGAGGAGCACAGCAGGGCTACCAGTCTTGGGGAGGTCAGCAGCCCCAAGGTGCTGCTTATGGCGGACAACCGGGCCCTGCGGCGGGCGCTGAAGGGCAACGCGACTATTCAGCAGAGTGGGCGGCATATTATGCAGCGCAGGCGGCGGCTGCGGGTGGGGGCGCAGCAAACGGTGCTGCAGCTGGGGCGACTGGACAAGAAGGCGGCGAGCAGCGGGACTACAGCAAGGAGTGGGAAGAGTGAGTTTTTAACTGTTGAGGACCTTCCAGGACTGCGCCTGACTCATTCTCACTTTGTTCGTGTCACAGATACTACCGACAGCAGGGGCTTCTTCCTGGTGGTCAACAGGGTGCCGGTCAACCTCCTAGTCAAGGTTGAGCCAAGCGACTGGACGGGAGCAGTCATTCTTGATGACCGTCCACATCGCACCTACCGACGCCCTCTGACTCGCGACCAACTTTCCTATCTGTTGGGCCTTATACTTACCCCCCTCACTTACATCTAACATCGTGACGCCTTGTTGACCCCTTCACCTCGGCGCACAATCTTGGACACAGCACGCAACGTCCACACAGGGCCAGACCGGGCCAGTCCCCTGACACCGACCAGACAGCCACCTTTTTCAGAACCTCTTTGGTATCCTCTTCTCCTTTTCTCGTGATTTCGTCCCTTTTCGCTTCGCTCGCATCTCACTTTAACTGGGGATGTTTCCTTTCCCTTCTTTCCTTCTCACCATTTTCCCTCTTCCAGGGGCCTCCCGCATGTATGAGCGCTGACATTGACCCTGCTTTGTCTGATTCATCTCAGCGGAGGACCTATAGCTGATCTATCATCATTGGTTGTGGACTGCTGTTTGTATTGATTGACATCCCTGACATGATATGTTGTGCCCTTCAGCTTCTGCCTTCAGCGAGAGGGCACTGCTGTTGTAGAGTGAGTCAAAGCATGGCTGGCTTCTGCCCATGAGCTTACCAACCCCTTCCATTTAAAACGGTGGGCCAGACGCTCGCAGAAGAGCTGACGTTTGGACCTCTGCTTTGAATTGTGTCCTCCTCCTCTTCTTCCCATCTACCATCTCATTCGTCAGAACGCGCACGTCTCCCGGTTTCGAGGACCGCGACTCGAAGCCTCTCCCAGCAATTTGGCCACATACTCGTACTACTGACCAGACTTCAGTGTCGTTCTCTGGGATGAGGACTTTCGACCGGGATTCACAACAGGAGCGATCTGTTGGTATATACCGCATCCTCGATTTCATGTAACCGCAATGTACGAGTATGTTCTGCTTCTTGACTACTTGACTCTTGACTCTGTAGGTAAAAGTAATCCTTCATCCCAAGGGGAGAGACGCGTCTTGCGATGCGACGCGTTTTCCGGGTTGCTGATCGGGAGGCGGAGGTGTTGTCAAACTTGTACTCAGATGAGACCGACCGCGGCAGATCGGCCGACTCATTTGGGTGATTGGTGATGTCGTGGACGGCGGCGCGCTCTATTACAGTAGACTCCCTCTAATCCCATAGCGATCGGTGGACAGTTTTGGGCTATGGGTTTGAAAGAGCATGGAATTAGAGAGAGGTGCCACACGTGGAAAATTCCACGTGACCCATATAAAAGTGGCGTTCAATTAACACCTGAAGCAAGCAAAAAGCGGATTGTCCAGTGGCTCGCGTGGCAATTGACCAGCGAAAAGGTCCGCAGTTGGAATTCCACAGCTTGCCAAAAAAACAAGGGAAAAAACGATGTGAATTTTGGTGTACTAGCCTCGCAACACTGTGCGGCAAGCTCGCAACACGGTGTCGCGAACACTTTCACGTGACTTTATCTGTTTTTCCCATACAGAAACCAGGCCTCTGACGCTATGGGGTTGACAGAGTATGGGTTATGGCTTTATGTCCAAAACACCATAGAACCAACTCAGTCGCCAGGATTTCTATGGGAATTCAACAGATTATGGCCCGAAACAGTATGGAGTTAGAGGGAGTCTACTGTATGTCACTGTCAAGGCCTACACATTTACATAAGCAAGCGCGAGACGCGGAGGAGGGTGGTGAAGCCGTGGTGCCTGGTGGTGCCTTGAAAAGACTGCCAGCAGGCCGGGAGCAGGGAGCAGGGAGCAGCGAGAACCCGCTATCCGCACGCGGACCAGCGACGAGAGGCGAGCAGGGTGCTGGGCTCGGGTCACTCGGTCACTTGAGGCCGATTCTAGCTGAGGTGATGCTGCAGAGTGCAGCCTGAAAGCGGCACAGAACCTTCGATGCCGATGCTCAGAAGGAGTTAGTCAGCGCTGTGATACAGAAACGGAGTCCCTCGACGTCGATGTTCTCGCGACCCAGGAAGTCCGCCGAAGGTGGTAAGGAAACACGCGACGACGCGAATGGAGATGTCTTGGCAGCCAAAAAACGCTCGACTCCCATCATCGATCAGCACGACCCACACGCCGGTAAGGTTGCCCCCGCGTGCTCGTTCGAGCGCAGTGAGGCGGTGAGAACAACACAAAAAAAGCACTTTGTTCCTAGGAAAAGATGAGGTGATGAGGGAGATGAAAATTCATAACAGGATGATGATTGATGGGTCCAAAGTACTCAAGAGCGGGTGGGGATTGGGGATTGTTGTTGCTCTCCCCAAGCGTTTCCAACTTCTATCTCTCGCCTTGCTCACCTCTCCTTCTCTCTCTCTCCCTCTATCTCCATCCATCCCTCCCTCTCTCCACACACTGTGGTATTTGCTGACTTGCTCTCCTTCACTCTTTACTTGCTTGCTTCCCTTGGAAGAATGACACGCTCCAGCGCCTTTGCAGCATTAGCAGCCGCAGCGACCCTCGCCGCGCTCACAGCAGCTCTGCCCCACCCAGACCTCTTCAATCTTCGCTCGGTCACGTCTGAGTATTCCAAGCTTAATGCCTCTTACGACTATATTGTTGTAGGAGGAGGGTTGGCTGGCCTTACTGTCGCGGCTCGTCTCTCGGAGGACCCCAACATCACCGTCGCAGTCATCGAGGCAGGAGAGTCGGGCATCGGAGAAAGCAAGCTCACCACTCCCAGTGCAAATGTGAGTTGTCGCGCTAATCCTTCCCTGTTGCCTATTGAACTTCTTTTCTGACTGTTCTTTGTCCCAGCTCTACGATACTTCGCTCAAAACTGCATACGACTGGCAGTGGACAACGACAAGGTATGTCTGCATCCGTTCTCCTGAGAGGCCCGTTTGGACAAAGATGACTGACCTTTCTCCTCCACTCGCAGTCAAAGTGGACTCAATGGTCGAACACCGGACTGGCCACGAGGAAAAGTGCTCGGCGGGTCATCAGCCGTGAACGGTCTCTACATGGTCCGCTCCTCCAAGATCGAGAGCGACCTCTGGGCAGGCTACACTGGCGCACAGGACAGATTCTCATGGGACACCGGCCTCCTTCCTGCTATGAAGAAGAGCGAGTCCTTTTCTCCACCCACATCAGCGGTCCTCCAGTCTGTGCCCTCCACCCAGTTCAACGCAGACAGCCACGGTACCAACGGTCCTATTCACGCTACATGGCCAGCCACATCATATCCCATCGTTGAGGCCTACCTCCAGACGCTCAACAACATCGGCGTGCCGCTCAACCCGGACCCGGACTCTGGCAATAGCTGGGGAACCTTCTACGCAACCAGCTCAATCAACCCGTCCAACTGGACCCGGAGCTTCTCTCGAACAGGCTACCTCGACCCCAACAAGGGCCGCAAGAATCTTGACGTCCTCACTGGGTACCAGGTCACCAAGGTTGTCTTTGACTCGTCTTCTTCCGGTGGAAATCTGCGTGCAACTGGGGTACAGTTTGCGCAGGGCGACGGTGACACTGTCCGAACTCTCAAGGCTACCCGCGAAGTCATTCTCTCCGGAGGCGCCATAAATTCGCCCCAGATCTTGCAACTCAGTGGTATTGGGTCTGCTTCGCTCCTCAAGAAGCACAAGGTTCCGGTGCTGAAAGATCTGCCCGGCGTTGGCTTCCACCTGCAAGACCACCTTGCCACTGCTGTCAACTTTGCCCCTAAGACAGACAACCTCGCTCCTATCGGCGTTACTGGTAACGCAAAGTCAGATTCGTGAGTTTTCACTTGGAGATGGATTTCCTCTCCCTGCATCGAAGCGTTGGAACGATTTCTGATAGACACATTCATCCCTTCAGCTACGTCAATGCTGCCATCTCCTACGTCAACATATCCACCCTCTTCGGCGGACAAGCCGGCGCAGACTTCTTCCTCAACCAACTTCGAGCCAATGTTTCGCAGATTGTCGATGCGTACGATGCGCCGCCGCAAGTCAAGGCCGGATATCAGAGGACCCTGACCGATCAAATTGAGACGATCTTCAACTCGCCCCTTGGTCTCGTCGAGCTTCTCTTTGCCATGGGTTTCGGAAACGTTGCTGTCCAAGGAGCTCTGCAACACCCGCTTTCCCGCGGGTCGATCCAGATCGCCTCGTCGAACCCTTTCACTCCGCCCGACATTGATGCCGGGTATCTCAGGGTCCCAGCGGATGCAGTCTTGCTCCGACAAGGTCTCAAGCTCGCTCGCCAGGTCGGAACCGCTGCGCCGCTAAACAACTACTTCGGCGACGAGCGTGCGCCGGGATCCGGTACACAGTCGGATGCTGACTGGGAGGAGTATATCAGGAACACGGGACAGACGGAGTATCACCCCAGTTGCTCGTGCTCCCAGCTGCCGGAAGAATTGGGTGGAGTGGTCGACAAGGATTTGCTCGTGTACGGCACCTCGAATCTGAGAGTGATCGACGCTTCGATCCCGCCCATCTCGCTCTCGGCCCATCTGATGACGGCCACCTACGGCATTGGCGAGATTGGCGCGCAGATTGTGAAGGATGCTCGTGCGGCTGCTGATGGTGCTGGAACTGCGGGTATGAATGGCACGGCGGCTAGCGCTGCAAATGGCACGGGTACCGATGCGGGCCAAGGCTCTGGTGGGGGCACGAGCGGCGATGCTAGGTCGGCGACAAGCTCGATGCTCTTTTCGCTTACACTGCCCATCGCGGTCGGAGCTTTGTTGGCGGTCACGATGGGTGCATGAGGCGGACGATCGGACGGCAACACCCATCCTTCCAACTTTTTCACGGACGGACGATACGCGTCGACGACTACAGAAACTACTACTTCTCCACTGCTGCAGTGACTTTCCCAGCGCTTTCTGCCACTCCGCATCACTTGAGACGACGCATACTCTGCCAAGCTCTTTCTCCATTCTCTCCCCATCACACCTTGCGGATCGACCACAAGCCCTCTTTCCTTTTTTTCTTCCGGCCGGTCCCTTCCTTCTCTTTACAACAAACGGACACTGCCACCTTCAAATTTCGTCAGCGCACTATCACGACACATACATACAAGAATCAAGAACCAATCAGATACTCGCACTCCCGCTGGGAAACTGGTCGAAGGGCGGACGCTTCCATCCTTTCTCCCCTTCCCGCCATACCCTTAATCCCAGCCATCCCCCAAAAGTTGTACAACTCTCTCCCTCTCTGTCTCATCTCTCACACTTCTCTAGCAAATGAAAAGCAAACGTCAAATCAAGAGTGTTGTTCCGTGCCGTATACCGTCTCCTGTTGTTGTTCCCCTGCATGTTGGTGTTGGTCTCGCGTCAGAACGCGTCGAAAGAGGTCGAGGAGAACAACAACATCAACCGGCTACTGCATACCACGAACATCGCATTCTCAATTACTGATCGAAAGGATGTCAGATCGCAGTCGCGCGTCTCTCTCCAACAAACAAGCGCCAGGGACAGGAGCAGGGTCGAATCTACCTCGACGCGCGCCTTCGCCCTCTAGCGCTGCCTTCGCGTCCGCATCCACGTCCAAGCCTGCAGGCGCTAGTCGCATCTCCGCTGGTCCTTCGGCCTCCTCAATTCCCACGACATCAAGATTCGGCTTCAATGGGGCTGGAGCCAGTGGTATACCTGCTGCTCCTGCTTCCCGTATTGGGTTACCACGATCTACGGTGGGGAGTACGGGTCTTGTGAAGAGGACTTCTTCTGTGGCTGGGTTGTCTAATGAAGGGCCTGGTGAGTTTCCTCCGCTTCGATGTGCTCATGATCACAGGGAGAGGCTGACGAGCTTGTTCTTATGCTCATGGAAGGCGCTGCAAAACGAACGGCTGCGACGGCACCAGTATCATCCCAGGCACGGTTGATTCCACGGCCGAGTTCGCGCGCATCAATAGCGTCCACTACAGGGTCCGAAAACAATGGACTCATCGGCGCCCAAGGACAGGACACCTCTCTTTCCGTCACATCATCCGCAAATGCTGGCGTACCGGACCACCTCCTCTCTGGCCCACCCTCCGAGTCAGCCGAATACATGCTCAGCGTTATGAAGAATGAATATGAGCGTCGGATCCTTCTCCAACAACAACAAACCGCTGCGCTCGAAAAGCAACTGGCCGCAAAGGTACGAGAAGTTTCCAAAGCAGAGCGCAAGACGATGGAGATTGTGGACGAATGGGAACGGGCGAAGACGGGAATTGCAACTCGGGAGGAGGAGATGCAGTCTGTTCGAGAAGGGTTGTGCGCAGAGTTGGAACAGGTTCGGGAACAGTATCTCTCCATCAGCGCAGCGCACGAGACTCTCCTCGCGGAATCACAGCAGAGCTCAGCGGCGATGCATGAGGAACTTGTAGGATTGCGGTCGGAGGTTGCCCAGCTGAGGGCCGAGAGGGACAAATTGGGGACTGAGGCTGTGGAAGCAGGGGAGAGGGCGGACCGAGCGGAGGAGGAGAGAGAGATGTTGGAGAAGGTCTTGGAAGAGGAGGCTGCGAAGGGCCTGGAGAGGGAGGAGAAGGTCAGGGAGGCTGCTACTGGCTGGGGAACGAGGGAAGAAGCCGAGACTGTCGAAAAAGAGATCAAACGTGAGTTGGAGTGTTTCTTTGCTTTCCGTCGTCACTTTACGTTGGCCTTGCTGACTTGCTTCTGCTTTCATTGACACCAGGTCAAGCGCTCCACATACGAGCGCAGGAGGAGACGATTGCCAAGCTCAGGGCGGAAAACAAGTTCCATGTCGAGACGGCGACTAATATCGAGCTTCTGCGCGAGGAGAAGCGATCCTTGGAGTCCAAGCTACGTGGAATGGAGGAGCTGAGACACACTCTCGCGGCTGCGGAGGTGAAGGCGCATGAAGCTGTCGAGATCAACGCCGCCTGGTGAGTCCCGTTCTGGCTTTTTCCATGCAGGGTCAATCTTGCTGCACGATGGCACGTATACTGATTCATTGGGATGACATTACCATTGCAGGACAAGGGCAATCGAGGAAACCCTCGCAGCCGGACCAGATGCACATACAATAGCTCAAATGCTCGAAGCAGAGACAGAACCCATCTCACTGCCGGCCCCACCTTCCTCACCCCTGACTCCCTCCGCATTCCAAACCTACCTTCGACAACTCCTTGCCGTCCAAGGCGGTCTTTCGGCACGCGTATCTGCTGCAGCGCAGACCGTGGCCGAGCTGAGGGCAAGAGTGGAGGAAACGGAAGAGATTCAAGGCGAGCACGCAATGGAGCGGGATCGGATGGGGAGGGAATTAGCGGAGGAGAAGGCAAAGAGCATGCGTGCGGTTCGAGCTGAGGAGCGACTGAAGAGCGAGGTGGCGCGCTTCAAAGACATCCTTGCTTCGTACGAGGCTGAACAACAGACATTCAAGGCGAGTGGGAGTGCTAGTGGGTATGATGAGGCTGCTGCTGGTCGGATCAAGTCTTTGGAGAGCTTGGTTGAGGAACAGAATGCGCAGTGTGATACGCTGGGAGCGGAGCTTGAGGCGGCTCGGAAGGAGCTGGCGGGAGCTCGAGAGGCCATCAATTTGGCTGTTGTTGATGCGGGTGCATCTGCCAAAGTCAAAGAGCTCAATCAAGGTGAGTTTGAGTCGGTACTCCTAGAAAGAGAAGCTCAAATAAGCTGACCGTCATCTGCTATCACAGCTCTCGAAACTGCCAAGGCGGAGTACGACCAGCTTTTCAAAGATGCAGAGCAACTCTCGCAAGAGAACGAGAAGCTACTCGTACGCGTCGGACGGGGCGAATTCGACACAACCAAAGAAAAATGCTGGACTCTTACGGACAATCCGGCCAGTCGACACTTTGCTGTTCGTACAGCTACTTTGGATGCGCTCAAGAAGGAGAATGAGGATCTGCTGAAGCGACTAGACGAGCTGAATACTAAGCTCAGCCAGGCGACTGCTGATGCGAAGGAGAACGGCGGGGAAGAGAAAGGGCCGGTGCACGATCAGGGCGGGGCGTTGGTACCTCGGCAGGTTGTGGAGAACTTCAAGAAGGACATCCAAGACCTGCAAAAGTCGATCCAAGCGAAGGACAAGGCTATGCTTCGACTCAAGCAGGTGAGCTTCGGGAAGACTCAGCAGAAATGGTTGCAGAAAGATCAAATCTGACATCCAATACGTTGATATTTGCAGGTCTTCACCGCCAAGGCGACTGAGTTCCGAGAGGTGGTACAGTCGCTATTCGGGTACAAGATTCGATTCCTGGAAAACGGCAAGGTGAAGCTGTCGTCGGTGTATGCGCTCTCATCGAAGGGCCGGGGCACAAACATCATCTTCCAGTCGAACTCGAACAACACGGCGCAAATGCAGCTCCTGCTGGGCGATGACGAGGCTGAGGGTGGACCCTTGAAGGATTTGCAGTGGTTGAAGGAGTACTGGCTAGGGGAGGAACGGCACAATGTGCCTTGCTTTTTGGCTGCGCTATCGAAGGAGCTGTATGAGGCTGTTACGCGGGTCGAGAAGCGGGGAGCGTGGAGGCTGGAGTCGGGGGAGGGCCTTGCTCGAGATGGGGATGTGCAAATGCAGGAGTGAAGTGATGATCAGTTGCGCTTGTGCATATTTGTCTTCTTCCTCTTCCTCTTTTGCATCTCTCTGCTTCAGACTTGCTGCACCAATGGTATTCAGCATTTGCGACAGGGAAAGTTGCGGATTGCGGGTATGCCAGATACAAATACAGAATGACGAAGCTCAGCTCTTCAGTCATAATCTTCATCCTCGTCCAGAGCGCGTTTTGTACCTCTTGAAGGGCCGATGGGAAGTGGGGCCATGCTAGTGGGATCCGGCGCATCGTCGTAGTTGTCATCCTGCTGCCAACGAGAGCGATTTGAGTCTGAAGCCAGGGGGGCGACAGCACCCGCACCCGTGCTGTCGTGCATGCCTTCGTCTTCGTCCGCAGCATTATTCCGGTCTTCGCCCGCCCGCCCGTTCCGTGTTGGGCCGCCCCGTTGGCTGTATGGTGAGGATGATGGGGCCGTGCCTCGACTTTGACTTCCGGAGAAGGAGACCGAGGTGGAGAGTTTGGCACGATTGAGAAATTGACATTGGTAAGGCAGTGCTCGAGCGGCGGTAACCGGATGCCTACGCGGTCCGAGATGGGCGGTAAAGGAATGGAGTTGATGGACGAAGCGAGGGAGACGAGGACATCCTTGGGTGGTGGATGGGTGAAGGAGTAGTTGACTCTCGACTGGATGGCGAGTTGGACATCCTCCAGCGAGAGATTTCCCGTCGCACCGCCTGACGCTGTTGAGCGCGATGCGGCGTGGTCGGAGTAGACGAGCGCGTCTTGGAGGACGTCGTGTGTGTAGCGGTGGGCGAACTCGAGGAGCTGGAGGAGGACTGCTGGGTCTGCGTCTGTGATGCCCATGGAGTACATGATGAGGGCGATGATGCGCGCATCGCGTGGGATGGGTGCGCCTGCGACGTGTGCTGGCAACGACATCTGTTTCCTCTGCGTCCTGCTTTCGGTTGGCTTGTATGCTATTGGCAAGCGCGTAGAGCTCATCGTCTGCCTTGGAGAAGTTCGGCTGGGGGTGAAGGTGATGGTCTTCTCGGCCGAGAGAATTCCCCCCTCCGAAGCGCACGAGCACATCGCTTCACTCGATGGAGAGACTCCAGCGCATCACCGCATACATTCGCAGCATTCCCATCCTCTGCACAGCGACCGACGCGCTCATCTGCAATTCCTCAACCTCAGCTGTCAGCGCAACGAACCTCACGCTCGTCCCCTTGCGCTCAGCGGGTCTCAAACAGCGGCCGCCCCGATCATTCACACGCCCTCAGGGTGACTACTACATCCTCGCACACCACCTCAAAACACTGGCACTCTCGCTCTCCCGTCCTTCTCATCCGAACTCGTGCCCAGCATGCAGATGCTCACAAAGGTCAGTGTCGGAAAATGCTTGGACATCTGTCTGTGAACAGAGTATGGACTGACGATTTGTCTTCACATCAAATGTATGCGCATACATCCACAGTTCGAGTCCAAGTCCAACAGGGTCAAAGGCGTAGCCTTCCATTCCCGACTGCCCTTGCTTGCCGCGTCACTCCACAACGGCTCCATCCAGCTCTGGCAATACCAGACAGGTACCATCTATGACAGACTTGAAGAGCACGATGGTCCGGTGCGCGGTCTCGACTTCCACCGGACACAACCTCTCCTTGTCTCCGGTGGTGACGACTACAAGATCAAGGTCTGGAACCACAAGACGAGAAGGTGTATATTCACCCTCACGGTGAGTACCAAGCTCTCTCCCATCACAGCCTGCCTGGTAGTATAGCAGGACTCTTGTGACTGATCGTGACATCTCTCTGCCTCTCATCTCCTAGGGACATCTGGACTACGTCCGCACCGTATACTTCCACCATGAGCACCCCTGGATTCTTTCCGCTTCAGACGACCAGACCATTCGAATCTGGAATTGGCAGAGCCGCACTTGCATTGCCGTCCTGACCGGGCACAATCACTACATCATGTGGTAAGTAGGCAGACATGCGCATACATGTTGATCATTTGTCAAACACAACACTCATCCACCTCTCTCTCTCTTCTCACGCAGCGCTCAATTTCACCCCAAGGAGGATCTCATTGTCTCCGCCTCAATGGATCAGACTGTGCGTGTGTGGACATCAGCGGCCTCGTCAAGAAGAACACCACAGCGCAGCCCCTCAGCATCGAAGAACAGATCGCTCGAGCACACTCTGCCCAAGGAGACATGTTCGCCAACCCAGATGCAGTCGTCAAATATGTGCTAGAGGGACATGACCGCGGTGTCAAGTGAGTATTTCACTGAGATCCTGCTGCTCACGTTCTGAGTCCCCGCTAATGCGTTTCGGTTCTGCTTCACTCTTTCCATAGCTGGGCAACTTTCCACCCGACATTGCCCCTCATCGTCTCCGCTGGTGACGATCGCCAGATCAAGCTATGGAGGATGTCGGAAACACGTGCCTGGGAGGTCGACACTTGCCGAGGTCACTTCAACAACGTCTCATCCGCCCTCTTCCACCCGCACCAGGAGCTGATTGTCTCCGACGGTGAGGACAAGACCATTCGAGTCTGGGATATGGGGAAGCGCACGGCCGTACAGACATTCCGTCGCGAACACGACCGCTTCTGGGTCCTCACCTCTCATCCAACCCTCAACCTCTTTGCCGCTGGTCACGACAACGGTCTGATCGTCTTCAAGCTCGACCGTGAACGTCCGGCGCATGTCATTCACGAAAATACCCTCTTCTACATCCGCGAGAAGCAGGTGCGGGCGCTCGACTTCGCTACCGGCACCGACACAGCTTTGCTCTCCGTGAAGAAGCTCGGAAACCAATACGTGCAGCCGCGCAGCTTGAGCTTCAACCCTGCGGAGCGCTCTGTTATCGTCACATCGGTCGCAGTCAGCAACTCAGGGGAGAGCTCGGGTGTGTTCGATATTGCACCTCTGCCTCGCGAAGGAGCCAGCGTGTCAGAGATCGCAGAGTCTTCCTCCGTGGGGAGCCGCGGAAACGGCGCCAGCGCAATCTTCGTTGCTCGCAATCGCTTCGCTGTCTTGGATAAGGTCGCGCAAACCATCGAAATTCGCGACTTGAACAACCAGGTGACGAAGGCAATCGCAACTCCCCGGCCGACCACTGAAATTTTCTTCGGCGGAACGGGCAGTCTCTTCCTCAGCACTGCGACGGGTGTTGTACTTTTCGACTACCAACAGCAGAAGATTCTGGGCGAGGTCACGAGCCCGCCTGTGAAGTACATTGCCTGGAGTATTGATGGCCAGAATGTCGCCCTCTTAAGCAAGCACACCATCACGCTGGCCAACAAAATCCTGACCACCTCCCACCTCATCCATGAGACGATAAGGATCAAGAGCGCAGCTTGGGACGAGTCCGGAGTGTTGCTATACAGCACGCTCAACCACATCAAGTATGCGCTCCCTCAAGGTGACAGCGGTATCATCAAGACGCTGGAACAGCCCGTCTACTTGACACGTGTCAAGGGCAAGTCGGTCTTCTGCCTCGACCGTTCAGCCCACCCACAGACGATCGCAATCGACCCAACGGAGTACCGCTTCAAGCTTGCGCTCTTGCAACAGAAGTACGACGAAGTGCTCAACATCATTAAGACATCAAATCTGGTGGGCCAAGCGATCATTGCCTACCTTCAGAAGAAGGGCTACCCGGAGATTGCGCTGCATTTCGTCCAGGACAAGAGCACTCGTTTCGACCTTGCCATTGAATGCGGCAACCTGGATGTGGCTTTGGAAACCGCCGAGGCGGTTAACGTGCCTGCGGTGTGGGAGCGTTTGGGCGCCGCCGCGCTGAAGCAGGGCAATCACAAGATTGTTGAGCGGGCATACCAGAGGACGAAGAACTTCTCCAAGCTCAGCTTCTTGTATCTGGTCACCGGCAACCGGGACAAGTTGGGCAAAATGGCCTCATTGCACAGAAGCGGAACGACTCCATGAGCCGCTTCCACAACGCTCTGTACCTCGGTGATGTTGAGCAGCGGATTGCCGTCCTCCGGGAGGTCGGTATGTCTCCTCTCGCCTACGCGACGGCCAAGACGAATGGTCTTGATGACCTCGCTGCCGAGATTGCCTCAGCTTCCGGGATGGACGACCAAGAGCTGCAGGAGCTCGAACTGTCCGGAAAGCTGGGTACATCTACATCAAACAACCCCATTGGTCCTCCGAAAGGCGTCACCCGAGGCTACGAACACAACTGGCCAATACTCGGTGAAGTCGACAACTTCTTCGACAAGGCTTTGCTCGCTAATGTTGAGGGCGACACTATTTTCAAGGACAATGCCATCAAGGGCGATCGCAAGCTCACCAACACCGACGACTGGCTCGAAGGCGACGCGTATGCCGATGCCGAAGATGCCGATGACGTGTTTGACACGGAAGTCGCTATCACCGGCGAGGCGGAGGAGGCTTGGGACCTTGGAGGAGATGACGGGCTGCCTGAAGAGGAACTTCTTCCCGATGAAGTGGCCGTCGTCGCACCTTTGGCGGAGACCGCGGCTGACAGCATGGAGCCAGGCTCTAGCGAGACCGAACACTGGTTGCGAAACTCACCTCTAGCAGCTGACCATGTAGCTGCCGGCAGCTTCGACACAGCGATGACACTGCTGACACGACAAGCAGCTGTGATCCGATTCGACGAGCTCCGACCACACTTCTTGGCGATCTACACCTCTAGCCGTCTCTTCCTGCAAGGTGCGGCCAACTTGCCCGAGGTGGAGTTGCCACTGCGGAGGAATATCGACGAGACGGCACGGCAGAAGGTGTTGCCGGCCCAGCCGTGGAATGTGCGGGAATTGAGCGGGAACGAGCTACAAGCGGCATACAAGGCGGTCAGTGGCAACAAGCTGGAGGAGGCATACGTGCTCTTCAAGGCATTGCTACACCGCTTGGTACTCACTGTTGGTCGGGATGAGACAGAAGCTGGAGAGGTGAGTGCAGAAAGCAGAAGGGGCGTTGGTTTTTTGCAGCTATCTAATCTTTCATTTCGATTCTCTCTCCTCAGATCCGCGAGCTCATTGTTCTTTGCCGAGAATACCGACTCGGCATCGCTATTGAGCTTGCACGACGACAGCTGGCTGCCAAGGAGCCTGACAATGTTGTGCGTAACTTGGAGCTTGCTGCCTTGTTCACTCATGCCGGTATGCAGCCACCACACCAGCTGCTCGCACTCCGCTCAGCCATGGCCACTGCAACCAAGGCGGGAAATCTGGCCATGGCTTCTAGCTTTGCGCGACGTCTACTGGCTCTAAACCCAGCACCAAAAGTCGCTCAATCAGTGAGTCATTTGAATTCTGCCAACTTCTCATTAGCTGCAACGGGAACTGACTGAGGAATTGCTTCTACCCACATACAGGCGTCAGCTACTATTGCCGCCGCTGACCGGAACCCACGCGACGCAATCGTCGTCCCGGCTACGACCCTCTCGAGGACAAGTTCGTCATCTGCGCAGCCTCACACGCGATCATCCCGGCTGGCGGCGCGGTGCAGTCACAGATGCGCTTACAGGTGCCAAGTATCTACCCGAGTACAAAGGCTCGATCTGCCGTATCAGCGAGATCTCGGAGGTCGGCCGGCTGGCGAGCGGGTTGCGATCATTTGTTTGAACCGCGCCATGGGACCCAAACAAGAACCAAAACAGTGCGATGATTACCAGGGGCATCCATTGGATCGAGTTGCACCTGGAACCGTCGTGCTCTGTTGCTGACGTGGATGTACGTTGTTCAAGCTTCGGAGAATCTTTCCTCTTCCCTTTGGTGAATCAAAAACCTTTGAACAAAGGTGCAATGGGACAACACAGCCGGGAGGGGTGTCCGCGTGGAGTGAGGGCCTGATCAGTATCAAACCCGCAAGTATTGATTTCAAGCCCGGGCTTGCTCTGAGCCAACACTATTTTGAGCCACCTTTTGGAGCGAAATTCATTTTTGCGCGGGCTTGCAAATTCCGGCACTAGGGAAATTTGCCTCCTTCCTTTTCTGGCGGCCTCGGGACTCAGTAAAAATTGAGCCGCGGGTGACCCGCTGGTGACCCGCGGCCACGCTGTTTACCCGCGGTTTAGACGCGCCGAAAATGGCACCGCTTCTTCACCGCGTGTCAACCCGCGACTGACCCGCGGCTGACCCGCCGTCCAGAATTCCGGCATTTTTCAATTATGACAAATTTTCAAAGGCAAATCTGCAACAACTCTGACCCGCTGCCCGCTGGTGACCCGCGGCTAACCCGCTAGCGGTGTAAATTATGATCTTCTTGATTTTTCGTGTTGCCGACCCGCGGTTGCCCGCGGTTCACACGCGATGTGTGTGAGACGCGTCACAGAGCTGAGGGAGGCGCCGTGGCAATGACTGTCTTGCCAGCGTGGGACAGCGTCTCCGCGCGCATGTAGACAGAGCCTCGCCGGCCTGCACATTGTAGGTATTGTTACTGAGCATCGCTTGCGTGCGCCAGCACGGCACAAGCTGGTGTGCTCGCGCGGGGGTGACGCGTCGAGTTTATGCCAAAGAGGTGTATATACTGTGCTGTAATGTTGCTGCCACGTGAACATCGGACCGCATAGTACGGCGGTCTGGTGACACCACTCTAGACTCAAAAGTCATCGGTTGGACTCCCAATTCTGATAGTCTTTTTGATTGATATTTTTTTTGTGTGGCCGCGTATAAACCGCGGGTCAGTGAGAACCAGCAGTGACAGCGTCAAATTGATACGCGGATAACCCGCGGTTTTCCCGTCCAAATACGGGCCACCGCGGATTAGCAGCGGGTTGACCCGCGGTTTTCACGCGGTTTACACACGTCTGACCCTCTACTTTCCCTCAGGTTTACCCGCGGGTCAGCAGCGTCTCAGGCGCGGGTCACACGCGGATTGACCGATTCAATTTTTACTGAGCAAAATTGACTCGCACAACTTTGCCTCCAAAAATTGCTGTAAGGTCTGTACTCATGGGCTGCAGCTCGGAAGTCGGAGCCTCGGAGGCAAAATATTTTGGTCAACTCATTTCTAAATTCCAACACTTTTGCCTCTTAGACTGCCAGCTCACTGTTCTCATCTTGTGCTGGATAACCACGACCACGTGGATTCATCATAATTCACGCAGCTCCAAGGCCAGTGCTCGGCGTGACTATGGCGACTATCGACTATTTTAGGCTATAGGTATACGTATAGCCGCATGAGGCTATCTGGCTATGAAAGACTATAGTCACAAAATCACAATCGCCCATAGTCGCGACTATGACTATGACTATGACTATGACTATGACTATGACTATGACTATGACTATGACTATGACTATGACTATGACTATGACTATGACTATGACTATGACTATGACTATGACTATGACTATGACTATGACTATGACTATGACTATTACCCGCCGCGTCCACGACAGTCGACAATAGCGGATAGCCGCCATAGTCGTCACATTTTGGATAAAAAGTGAATTGTAACGCTATAGTCTGATCATAGCGGCCCGTTACGACTATAGTCAGAGTATCAGACCGGCAGTCAGATAGCCCAAGGCCCCAAGCCTGCAACTATGAATTACGATGCAAATATAGCCACACTTTGACAGAGTAGGACATTCGAGACTATAGTCGCCTACCAAAGTCACGCACTCACGCTATAGTCGTCTACAGACTACAACGACAATAGCGGTAGAATAGTCTGACTATAGCTACAGAGCCTGGCCTAAAAATATTGAGATGGTGGAGACTATTTTGGGGCGTAACTACTAACTATGAGATACTATATTCAAAAGGGAAAACCAGTCGCATAGCTTCCATGGACAGATGGACTGCAGAGAACTCATGAGTCATGAGGGACGTCTGACTACTGTCGCCATAGTCAGACTATAGGCGCAATTTCCTGCTCAAAAATTTCAGAGGCTATAGCCGACGCCGGTCTATGGCAGGCGGCAGCCATAGTCAGACTTCCGACTATGACTATTTCTCAAAGTCGAAAAACGCCTACGGCTATAACTATGACTATGCAAAAATTCGGGGCTGTAAGGTTCCGCAAGGCAGCGGAACAAGCTCCGACGAGCTGCGACCGATTGATTTTCTCCCGTATGATTGTCCAGGCGCGGGTCTCCAGGGTGGATTCGGTCGGTGTGCCGCTATCAGAGCCGTGGATGACGATGTCCGCCGCTTTGAAAGCCTTTAGCAATGCAGTTAAAGCGGTAAAAACATCCGCGCCGGTCGAGGTGAAGTTCCGTCCGGCTGCGGCGGAAGGATGTGGGGCGAAGATTACTACCCTTGCACCGTTGCACGTCCTTCGAGGCGAATGGCGATGGAGGGAGCACCAAGATGCTGGCTGAGATCCAAGGCGTCCTCGAGTTCTCGCCGGTATCGCCAGCTGAAGTAGTTTCGGTTCGAGCCGGCAAATACCAAAAAGATGTCTGCATCGGTGGCAAGGGCCCTCGCCAGCCCGTGACTGAATCGCTCGCCCCAACCCTTTCTCCGCCAGGGGATCTTGGTGTCTTGGGCCATCGAAAAGTAACTGGCGTCAGAGGCGAGAATGTTGGACGCCCATCGAAACAATTATGCAAGTTTGCAACCATCGCGAATAACATCATGGTGAAGCAGGGTTGAAAACCCTGCTTGTATGTAGCTCAAGGGTGTTCGTTGAGATGTTTCGCCGATACCGGGAATGTTAAGAGCGCCGCCACCAAGACCGGCAACACCAACTTCCCCCGCTTCGGGAGCGGCTTTGCGCGGATAATTCCTTCGTCGTCCGCGTCCTCCGACCTCCACGCCGTATCCGAGTTGACCCCAGACTTCAGTTGGTCTTGTGCTGAAGAAGGGTTTTCGTTGGCTGGTTTTCTTGCCCAGGTGGTCTCGTGAGCTCGGAGAGCCTGGTCGAGATGCGTCGCTTTACCCTTTTGGCTCTTGAGCTCGGCACTAGCTGGGACGCCGGCGTTAGCGGCCGTGGCCTGGGACCGCTTCACGCCCGAGTATCTTGCCGGCGACTGATTTGCTGACGCCTGTGAGGATGAAGCAAAGGAGGGATGGCGGGCGCTTGAGGATCACCTCATCGACACCTTAGGTGAGGGGCGACATCTGAATGTTGCGCTGCCCGCTGCCCAACAAACCGCGGTACTGTTTATTTTTCATATCACCAATTACTAATGATGATTGACACGCTCAAGCAGGTGCTCGAGCTTTCCAAGTCTGCGGTGATCAGGGTGTAATGAGATGAAGTCGCTTTCCTCTTCGCGGAAGGTCATATCTTACTCTTACCTCTCAAGGCCTTGGACGAGCTGTCCTGTAGGTTGCATCCCGCCCGTAGGCTGTAGCCATGCTGGGCACTTATCCCGTTCATCTCAGACATAACTTGACCTCGTAAGACGGTGCGTCTACATGCCTGACGGCCGAGCTCAACAAAGTATTGGTCGAACAGACCGAATTTGGCCAAAAAAATGCTTTTCGGCGACACCAACCCGTTCTCTTGTCGCGCCGGTGTATGGTGATCAAATCTCGATGGACGATGAAGCCCAACTCCAAATCGGTGCTCTCGGTCTAGAACGGATCAAGATACTCGGCACTCGTGTCCTCCTAGTCACGGCCGTGACAGACCAGAAAAGGGTTGGCTGCCGCTTTCGACAGGAATTCAGCGCGGCTGTCGACATTTTTTCCATTCTCAAGGCCTCGGCAGCCTTGATACCCAACTACTCATGAAGGTTCCTGGAGAGTCAATCTCCTTATCCCTCATCTTTCAGTTCTTCTGAGGGGCAACGATTACAGAAAAATCATCGGCGCATTCGACGATATTCACTTTGCGCTGAGGGCAGTCAAGGCTATTCTCCATTGTAGCCCCGAGGTAGATAGCCGCAAACCCGCAAGCCCCGCAAATTTGGGAGCTTATCAGTCAAGGCGGCACTCCTCTTCAGCTCCGCCTCAAGTCAGTGTTGGCAATGCAAGACCGAATCTTCCTATATAGGACTAATCACTACCCAAACCAAGCAAAACGGCCGGAAGGAACTTTTGCTCCGGGACTTGTCGGCTGCCGGTCTGGACAGAATTCCGCCTATAGTCATGGTAGGCACTTATCCCGTGAACTCCCGACATGAATTGACCTCGGAAGACGGTACAACCACATGCTTGACGGCCGAGCTCACCAGAGCGTTGGTCGAACAGACCGGGTTCGGCGACAAAATGCTGTTCATCGACACCAACCCCTTTTCCTTTCGCGCGGGTGATCCCATCACCATCACCGATGAAGCGCAATTTCAAATCGGCGCTCTCGGTCTAGAGCGAATCAGGATACTCGGTACTCGTGTCCTGCTTGTGATGGCCGGGACAAACCAGAAACTTTTCGGCGCACGCTTTCGACAGGAATTCGCCAAGGCTCTCGACATCTCTTCCTCGCTCAAGACTGCGGCGGTCTTGATACCAATCGAAGGTTCCTACAGGGTGATTCTCTTCATCCCACATCTTTCGGTTTTGGTGAGGGGGAACGATCACAAACAAGTTCGAATCACCGGCATGGCCTCTATTCTCAGAACAGCTCGACGACCGCGAGCTCCGCATCATTCTATCGATGTTGCTATCCGGACACAGTCCTTCAAGACGCGATGCTTTGGCCGCCCTGGCGGCACGACTCTCTCCCGCCCCTCAAAAGTGGACCTCGAAGTCGACAAGGGCCCAAATGAATCCGACGCGCTCTCTTGGACCGGCGTTTCCACTATCAGTGCGCCAAACATAGCATTGTGAGATAGTTGCCGGGTCTTGCCGAAGATCAGCCCGGTTGCAATCTGGGCAGTCTGGTTCGACCGCCACGAGGTCAAAAAATGCTGGCCTCAGCGCAGGCGATTCCACCAGCCGTGGGGCCCTCCATCTCTTCCAAGTTTGAACCATTAAAGTAAGGCAAGAAGCGAAAGAAGTCCCCTTCGCCAGATTCTAGCGACAAGCGCGCCAGACATGATAGTCCTACTCCTCCTCTCGGCCTTCAGCTCATGACAGAGCTTCAAAGAATCTGCACAGACCGTCAAAACCGCGAGAAGAAGCTGCTATGAGACAGGATCAAGAACTAGGTCAAGTAGCTCCAGTGCCTCGTCTTTGGAAGCTGGAGATTATCGGCAGGGTCTTTGCGTCATATTCGCCTTCGGATGACAGACGCGTGATGCGTCGGGTCCGATAGTGGGCCTTTTTTTAACCAATAGTCCAATACCGTTGGTGAATCAGATTTGGCACCACCGCCGAAGCTGCGCGCAGCCTTCTTCACTTCTCCACTCAGAAAGTTCTTATCAGGGGAGTTTCGCAAACCGCCGTAGAGGGGTGCGGCAAGGCAATTCAGCTCCTGCCTCGATAATGCTGTGACCGTTTTGCAGCGCTTTCCTGTACTAAATAGCTAAGAGTGCTATCTAGTAACTAGTGAAGGCAAGCCGCAAGAGTATGTAGTTCGATGTCGAGAGAGAGAAAAAATACAAGTGAGAGGAGAAAGGTGAGAGGCTGCTGCTGTTGCTATGCGGAGAACGGGAATGGGTATCGGCCGAGAGAGAAAAAGGAGGAGATAAAGAGAGGAAAAGATAAGATAGTAGCCATGTGGCGCAGGCCACGTGGTGCTACTAGCAAATTTCCCTCGGAGACGGCTAAACTGCTGGGTAAATCTAAAAATGTGCCTTAATGTCCACTAGCAGATTTTGCCGTCACTCGTCAGGCCTTGTCTAAACGATTAGAGCTTTTGTCGCAACGTCATTGAGACGGCAAACTTTCATCGCCGTAGCCTGAGCTCGCGGACAATTTTTTGCCGCGGCGATTTCCGAAACTCCCCTATTGTGTCTTGGTGCGCGACAACTGTTAAGATCGGCTCCACTGGATCTCAAGACGTCACAATTTCTACAGATGAAAACAAGGAAGACGACCAAAGTTGGAATAGCACGACCCTTCGAAAAACCAGATGAAACCGGTGATACTGGATTACGTCCAAGTTCCGGGACCACGTCTTCCACTCTTTCGAGTTTCGAAAGCCAAGTCTTTGTTTCTAGACTTCGTTTCCGCCCTGATGGATTCAACAGAAGCTGTCCTCTGACGACCCATGGCCCACGGGCAAGAGGAAGGGAAACAGCGGTCATTTTGGTTGCCGCACGCGGTGGTCTCCCACATTGCCACGACCAACGACGTCCATAAAGTCAGTACACAGATATACAATACACAGGTATGATGTACTCGTTATGAATTTTCATTTTTCACCGATGTGATATTCAAATCAGAGACCTCATGCGAATTGGGTTTGGCAAAAAATTAAAGCGTCTGGGGCAACTCACGAATATGCGAACGCTGATGCACCCTGGATATTGCCTGATAGTATTTGGAGCTTTTTCTCTTTCCCCTTCTCCGTACGTTCTATAACGCTAGGTCTCTACACGTTGAACCGCAGTCCGCATCTGGCCGCAGAAACAACTGGACCTGTGCTTGCTGCTTGATAAACGCATTCAAAGTTCTGTGACCATCCACGACCTTGCTGAACCAATTACATAAAAAAATGGATGAATTGGGTCCGCAGGGCTCGTGTAAAAGCGTCGCTCAAAATCTCTTAAACAACTTCTGCTCAGATTTCCGTTCTAATTCATTCTTTTTTCTGTTCTTTTTCTTTCTCAGAGAAAGCCGAAACGCTGCAATGACGCTGGTGTAACGATGGAGTTACGGACCAGCGTCTGGCCAGCGTATGTCACTCAAATTTTGATAGAACACCAGCGTCAACGCAGCGTTCGTCGACGCGGTGGACACGATCACACGATTCGGGCGTCGACGGACGCTGCTCTGACGCTGCTCCGACGCGACTGCACCACAAGATAGAAAGAAATGAAAACCAAAAATGTATGACCGCACTGCGACTCGAACCACGGTCCTTGTGGATCAGCTGCTTGGGTGGGGAGTGGAGTTACGTTCCAACTGAGCTACGATAACATTTTACCACGGAAAACATTCCCAGTACACAAATATGTACCACTGAAAATGTTCCAGTACCGCAACGCCCCACCTTCCTCCCTCTCACGCCTCTCATACTACCCTACCCTTCAGACGCGTGTCCCCCAACAGCAGCATGTATGCTCACACTGTATGATGCCACGATAATGCCGTTTTTATTATTTTTACAAAAAAACGATTGTGCCGCGTTTGAGCGTCGAGACGCTGCTCACTCTGCGAAGCTTTTCGAAAAACAAAACGTTAGAAAATAAAAAAGAAGAATGGTGGTGAAATTTAGAAGCAGCGTTAAGGCAGCGTCGAAGCAGCGTCGAGCGCGAGTCTCATTCTGTCCCCAGCGTCTGAGCAGCGTTTCTGCAGCGTCGACAGCGTTTTTACCGCGTTATACCAGCATTCACTTTTTCTGAGTTTCTTTCTTGTTGAAAAAAAGAAAGAAAAAGAGAAAAAAATGCTCAGATTAGGATCTTATGTCAGATCGCCTGAAACTGCGTCGGGCATCACGATTCACGTGTCCACCTGCCATTACCACCAGACTGTGGCCTCAGAGATCACATCACACATATTGGGAATTTTCCTGTCATGATATGCTAGCATTGTTTTGAGGGGGTGGGGGGGGGGGGGGGAAACTCAGACACGCCCATTATTCCCAAACATCGGCCTAATTTTTAAACATTCGGAGCGCGCGGAGGATGACGAACAAGGAACAGCTTTATCTCGACTCGGGCGGAGGAGCGAGTGTCAAGCTGACACTGGCTCTGACAACGACTCAAACTGGCTCGTCTACACCCTGAAGGGAGTGCAGTCTCCCGGCGGTTGGCTCGCGAATCAAAAAGCTCTGCGACTCTCAGCGGTGGCCCAGGAGATGAAGAGAGAGTGCTCATCGCTATACTGGGTCCAGCGACGTTGAATTCGGCTGTTGGGGGGTTCTATTTTCCCTGGGACTGGAGTGATCTCGATGACCTTTCTGCTGAAAACCAGGTGGAGGATCGGGTTTAACTACACTCAGTGGATGCACGTCAGCACAGGTCTCCGTGCCGTCGGTATGTAGCGCTTTCTGTCTGTATGATATATCCTACCATCATCAAAGTTAATAGTCGGATGCATATGATCAATAGTCGGACTGTCTGGACTATAGTCGAATGATAGTCTCACTCACTCTCACCTGTCTTCAGAAAAGGCAAGGAGGATTACAATGAATGCTGACTCACATCAAAGTCCAAAGATCGACGGTTGGCGCACCTTAGAAGTTGATCTGGTCAAAGTTTCAACGAACAGTCTGACTAACGAAACTAAGCCCGACTATAGTCGGTCCCGGACGATCGTTAGTCATAGTCATAGTCGGATGCCAAACTAAGCTTAGTCAGGCTTAGTTTTAGTCGGGACTAAGGCTTAGTCGGTTTCCTTAGTTTCATAGTCGGTATAGTTTTGCCGAGCCCTGATTCACACCATTCTTTTCTCGTAACCCCACCTAGTCCGTTCCGAATCTCGATTCGAAAGGCGAACTCATTCTGCACCATTGATTCCATTATCTCCTTCTTTTGCCCACCGCACCCTCGAAGTACACGGGGACGCCGATTATTGCGTTGCTACTTTGTACTAAGTCAAGAAAGAGCCGTGAGAAAGGTAAGATGCATATGTACACCAGAAAGACCGGAACCCGACTTAATCGCCTCAATTCTTAGAGCGCTTGGAGCTTGAGGAAGATGAAAGCATGAGACTGTCGTCTGTCGTTGTCGTCAACAGGAGCAGGTCGCTTGCTCCTTTGGTCTCCACCTTCAAAGTAGTCTGTGATTCGTCCTTGCTCGTGCCTGCTGGTGTCGCCCTCCGTTCCACTTCGTTCTTTTTGTTTACCTTTCCGAGAGACTGGATCACTAGTCGTTGCTGTTGGGTTCTGAACGCTTTTGGAAGACGTTGCAACGGATCCTCGTCCTTTGTTGATGGTCTGCCGCAGTCGCTTGAAAGCCTCCTCGGGGTCAACTCCTTCTGTGTTTCCAGAAAGGATTTTGCTCAAAGCGCGCCGTTGATAACTACAACCAAGAATAAATCCAATTAGTAAAAGAATGGGAAGAAATGCCAGGTTGCGGACTTACATGGGAGGCTCTGGAAGAACATGGAGCATGGATTCGATGGCACACAGAAATCAACGTAACTTGGTACTGAGTTTGTCGAGTTCAGATGGCATAGTCAGGTCGACGGTCCGATCATTGTTCTTGACGAAGAGGTGGAAAGGACTTTCGTAGTGGAGCGTCAACGGACGACCCATAACGTGCATCAAGACTTCACAATCGGTCGAGCCTTGTTTGTGTCTGAGAACAACCTCCTGGCAAGCGCGCCGGTGGCGCTGAACCCGCCGACTGGCGTTTTACCCCTGAAGACGAGATTTCCTTGCTTGACAAAGGTGACAACACCAGAAGCGCCAGCAGAAGAAATCATCGCCCCAATGTCGCGGATTTTGTCGGGGCTTCTGAGGTCCGGGCTGGGAGTGGACAGTGAACCTCAAGCTCATCCCAACCGATGGGCTTGAACACGTCTGAGTCCCCTTTTCCTTTGTGGGTTGTGACAATCTCCGTCAGGGAGATGTCAGACTTCCACACAGGTTGTCCGCGGCTAGAATGATCGGCAAGACGGATGAGAGCCGAGAAGTACTCTCGAAGAGGCTGACTGGCTGAATGGCTGTTTCGATCTTCCCACCCGAAAACCGATTTCCATGTGTCACTGGCCGTCTTGACTCGGACATCGTACTTGCCGTCCGTCTTTGTAGACATGATGCAAACGTGGATCGTGTCTGGACCGTCCTTCAGGGTGAAAACCATGTTGGCGGTGAGTGTAAAGAACACTCGATTGTAGAGCATGACGTGGTATGAAGCTAGTATGTCCACCTTGGTGAGAGGAAGCCTAAGGTTTCCATCTGCAAGTGCAGCGAAGAACATGTCTCGCGCCGGAAAACGAGATCAGCCTGCCTCAGGAAGTGTAGAACTCGGCATGTCGATGACGGTGGCATTCTCGACAAACCCTACGAAAGCTTTGAATAGAAGCGGGCAAGCGGTTGCGCGTTTGGGGTGGGAGCCATCTCTAGAAGACGTGGGCCTGGGCTCGCTTGGCCACCTCCTTGACACTTTGAGTCCTTTTCCCGTACGAATTGCAAGGCCTCCAGAGTGCAAACCATTTGGTCGCATGGCGTTAGCAGGCCGACGGTCTGGTAGCCGGTGAGATTCGATGTTACTTTCGTGACCTCGTGTCGCTCATCCACACCGTCGACTTCGACCCAGATCTGGATACCGGCCCATCGATCTACCCAGCCCTGATTGTAGCAGTCCGGAAACATTGAGCTGTTGCTGGACCGAATTGTCACGTAGATTCGTCCGATCTTGCCCGTAGCGTTTTTAGAGATGGAAGGGGCGAGGCTGTAGACTCCCATAAAGTGGATACTGGTGCTGGTCATGGTATGGCGGAGTCCATGGAGTAGAGCTCGACCCAACCCTTCCATAAGCAATTTGCCACGACCGGTACGACCCTCCATGTAAGCACTGAAGGCGTAGCAGATCATCAAAGGGGCCTCCACAGCCCAGCCCGAAGTTGTTGGGTCGGCCCAAGTTGAAGATCTTTCGCAAGTGATAGTGAGATCTAATCCTGGCTCGATAACTTCAACTCTTGTAAGCAGAGTGCTTAAGACGCTTTGTCGATGAGAGACTCGATGTGTTGATGTGTCGACCAGCTTGGAAACCGATTCAACAAGCGGCGTATGGTGTCAAAGAGAGCCGCTGCCAGATCGTCGTCCCTGAGCTGTGCCGTGAGGTAAAGGTCGATGATATACCGCGGTCGGTCGCCCGGTTCCACTGTTGACACACTGGTCAGCCTCCCGGCCGCCGGCGCTTAGTACAAACCGAGCTGACTATTCGATCTTGTGATTTGCCTGGTGAGGAGGCAGCCCTACAGAAGCGTAAAAAGTTCAAACAGAAATCAAGATTAAAACCGGCACTCACTCTTTCAATTTTGTACAATGTAGACCCTCTTCTTCTCTCCTTTCCATCACGCGATCACGTTACCGGTTGGGAAAATTAAGTCGCTTGCGGCTTGATCACCTTATCGAACCGTTTAGGCTGGCCGTTCAGCTGCCTGGACAACGCCACCTTCCGCTTTGCCGCCATCGTTGACCCTTATTCTCGTCTTGGGCTCCGACCAATCCGTATCCGACCGCTCGTCTTCCATTCCTCCAGGTTGAGGTCCAACCTCTCCATTCTCCTTCTTTTGTCATCGCCATATTTATTATTTGCAGGCTTGCAGCAGCGTGTTGTTCTGTTTCCAACGAGAATTGCAGCACCTCTTTTGATCCATCAATCCGCACGGCATCAGACCATTAAGTACCATTAAGTGCTGATTAATTTTTTTCGAGGCTGTCTGTCCTTCCTCCTTACTCCTTGCCACGACTCGATCTTTTTCGCACTTTTCAAGTCTTTTTGTGCTTGGCTCGACCTGAAGCAGATGAAGCGGATGACGATGCTGCAGCCGATGTCAAAAATTGTGCTGTTGGCTCGGAAGCAGATGGTACTGAAAGCGTGAAAACGGATGAAAAACCATGAACCGATGGCGAGGATGGTGCTGAAGGGGAATAAGCCGATGGCGAGGATAGTGAGGAAAGTGTGGAGGCGGATGGTAAGAACGGCGTAGAAGCAGATGGTGCTGAATTCATGTAGGCCAATGGCGAGGATGGGCGGTGGGCCTGATGATACTGAAGCTGGTGACGCTGAAGGTGCTGAAGTTGCTGGATCTGGTGATGCTGAGGGTGAGGAAGCAGATGGCGCTGAAGCGGACGATGCGGTAGCTTGTGATGAGGAAGCAAGCAGTTCGGAAATAGATCTTGCAGAAGCGGGCTGGGAAATGGCCGTCTGCTGATCCATGGGTGCTAGATCTATGTGTCGTTTGTTCAGCCCGGCCTCTTTCATTTTCCCATCGGTGGTGAGGATCACCCAAGTCTCAATGAAGAATGAACAGTCGCACAAAAGGCCGGGCCGCTTCTGGAAGTTGGAACTGTTTCTTTGATCTGCAGGATGGTGTCTTTTTGACAGCAGAGCGGCTTGCATACGCATGGATGGTCCCGTGTTGTAGTAGGTGGTCATTCGCAGCGAAAATATGGACGCCTGTGACCTGTCCGCTGCATCCCCGCCGGTGATCGGGCGAAAGTCGATAGATGCCGCCCGTGGCGGGTGGCCTCGTGCCGCAAAGCTCAGGGTTCCCTACGTTGACAGTCTTGAGCTCCGCCTGGCTGATGAATACCTTCTTTCCATTTGCCGCTGTCGGAAAGAGATAAAGCCATAAAGGACGTTGTGAAGGAAGTGGGGATTAGCGCTTTGCGCTAAAGCATCCTCATGAGTCATGCAGGCCGAGTGTACTGTGTATGACTTAGACTTATCGACGATTGAAAGAAAGCAGATGCGCCAACAGTATCAGCCAGAGAGGTTGATTGTTGGAGTGAAGAACATCGTGAAGTTCTCGTGGCCCGTGGGTACTGGGTAGAGCATGCCGTCGATACTCAGACAGGCGCTGTGTCGTGATGATATTCATGTTTTCGTGAGATTCAAAGTGCTTGCCGGCCGCCGAGGAAACTTTAACGGCTATCCATAAAGCATCAATCGAGAGAATCTCACTGCGTCGATGTCAGATTGGGTGCTTCGATGATAAATTATTGTCGCATACGGCATAGGTGACCAGTGCATGGCAGGATTCCTGCAGGGACTGTTATTTTTCTGCTCACCGCCACTGACGAGTGACGTCCTTCTGACCTTTCAATTTGCATCTTTACTCTTCGTTTCAGTGGTCGCCGGTCGGTATTGACTTAAAGACGCCATTTTTTCAAAAGGTCAAGTTTAAGTGAGAAGTTTCCGACTTCCGTCAAGGACTTAGCACTTTCGCAGACTTTTGGAACTTTCAGTCTGCGCCGGCCAAGAAAAAGTCTAATTCTAAGCCGTGAGATAAATCACAAAGTCACAGTCACAAAAAAGTCTGTTCTTAGACTTTCACTTAAAGTCAAGTGCTAAGTCTGAAAGTTCATAAGTCGTACTGATAGCCGACCACTGCTTTGTCCCCTTTTGTTCAATTTTCATTCTCCGCCACGGCGCCACCAGGCACCAAGTAGTAAGTACCAACCCACCGTATTGCCTACGAATAAATGGCGATTCCGTGGACCGCGGATTATGGATATTAACAGTACGCACTTGAAGACATTCCGATTTCCGAAGAGCAGACATTGTTGCTTTTGCAAGTGTGAAGTGAGCCGGTGGGCGATCCGCGATTGGAGAACGATGGAAAAAATCTTCCCTTTATTTGGCTTTTGCCGTTTTGCGCAAAGGTTTGTATTTTGTAAATTCAAAATTGTGAGTTTCTAACCTACTAATTAAGAATGCGCACGGAGCTCCCCGGAGTGCTCCGTACTCCCGGGCCGTCGCTCCGGGGCGCTCCGTCAACTTTTGATGACACTCCGTACTCCGGCTGTTTTCAGAGACACAGCAGGATCTTACTCCGTACTCCGGGAGAAGAAGAAGGACCCGAGAAACCCTACTCCGTACTCCGTCAAAATAGATAGTGCTTCAGCAAACTCACTCCGTACTCCGCAGCTACGGAGCCCGGATACTCCGGGGGAGCTCCGCACTCCGGGAAATTATCTCACAGCATCCAAAATGCGGTGTGATTTGCAACACATATACAAGGTTCATCAAGCTTATAGCAGCTGTCCTTGAGGGAGCTGCCTGCGAGCACTTGAAATGCTGTTTTTGCCCAATTTTAGACCACGAGATGAGAATTTGGAAAAATGTATTTTTAAAATACTCCGAAAATACCCATGTTTATGGCAAAATATCTTTCATATCAGAAAAAGGTGGAGGTCCCGGAGCGCCCCGGACTCCGAGGGTAACTCCGTACTCCGTCATGTTTCGCAGGAGTTTACTCCGTACTCCGGGAGATTTTGTGCTACCCTCATGGGTCCGCTCCGTACTCCGGGAGAGCTTCTGCCGCGGCCCGATGGCAGCTCCGTACTCCGGCACTCCGGCAACGTGGACCCAGCTTTCAAACTTCCACTCCGTACTCCCGGCTCCCCCGGAGTACGGCCCCGGATAACCGGGACGCTCCGGGAAAGCCGCTCCGGGCTTATTCCGTGCTCATCCTTACTACTAATTACTACAGTAGGTTAGTACGTCAACTTCTTGGTCAGACATGAGCAGGCCGGTGAGGGCATGAGAGCGTTCTGATCCCTCTCCTAAATCACTTAGTGAAAATAAAAATCTCTGTCGAGACTCGAGAGTCGAGAGTCGATTTTTCAAATTTCAACTTTTTTCAACCCATTTCACATGTCAGTTTTCACATTATGATTACAGTTACAATTTATGGCAGGCGGACAGTCGGCACTTCTCAAGTCAGTCAGTAGCTGAGACCTTTAGATAGGTTTCGGCTGAGACATGACCCCCTCTGTTAGTTGTTACCCCGTATTCGGTAGTGAGGCTACGGCTGCGACGCCTAGCCTTGCCTTTCTTGCGGGGATCACGCGTCTCCGTTCGAGCCCGACGGGTGGGACGGTGTACGTAGCCTTCATCGGACTCGTCATCGGTGACGCCCCGATCACGGTCTTCATCGGGACGACTGCGTTTGAGCGACGGATTGGGCGACGGAGAGCTCGGAGGAGAGGCGGAGCCTCCGCAAGGAGGGCGCCATGCCCCGTTGGGCTTGTACCAGGCGCGAAGTTGTTCGGCACGAGCGTCGGAAGTCGACTCTTGAGTCTGCTGAGTATGTTGGGCGAAGACCGCTTCATCCTTCTCCGAGGCCAACGAGGGTTCCGACGAGGGTTGGCTCGGCGACGGGAGACGATCGTCGCGAACGAAGGCCTTCACGGATCGTCCGGAGTCGTCACCGTCGGACGAGCGCGACTCATCAGAGCCACATTCGTAACCTGCAACAGACGTCAGGTCGGAGATATCTTCATCGTTCGGAGGGGAATCGTGTTCTTCTGCCTCATCGTCGATAGCCGGCGGAGGCGACGACACCGCGGGCATAGCATCGTCATCGCTAAGATCGCCTACGGGACCTGCGGGAATCCGGAAGCGGGCCAGACTGGAAGTCGGGGATGAGGAGAGGGGGGGGCGAAGGCGAAGGCGAAGCTGCGGGTGGCGCGCTGGAGTCTGCCTGGCTTGCGTGGTTGTCATCTTCGGGTGGGCATCGTCGACGGACGGAATAGGGAAGGCCGCGGCGATCACGGCGTGGAGGACTTACTGAGACAGAGAGTACTCAGAGTGACAAGTCGGTAGTCAGTACTCCGTACCCCAAGGGCCCAAGGCTCAAACTCTGAAATCTGAAGAATTTTCAAGCCTGTGCTGCATGCTGCGCAATATAAAACATGTAGGCTGATATGCGTATATGCTGATTGCTGCGCAATATCAAATATGTGCTTTTTTGGAGGCGCGCGGAGCGCGGAGCGCGCTTGGAAAATTTTGTAATGCTGTATACAACGTCTGGGAGCTCCATCCAGCACCATAACTCGCCATTTTCTCTCTGATTTCAACGCGCTATCGTGCTCAGACTATGAAGAAGGCCTCCGCCGAAGTGCACAGGGAGAAAAATTGAGAAATTTGGCCAAATTTTGGCGATTGGCCTTTGGGAGAAATCGACGTGTCTGAGGCCAAAACATATGATGGCATATCATGACAGGGAAGGTCCCGATATGTGGTCTCTGAGGTCACATACTGTGTCTGGCTGTGTCGGACACGTGATGTCCGACACAGCTTGAGATCCGACACACACGTGTCCGACACAGCGTGAGATCCGACACAAAATCCTAATCTTTAGTCTGATATGCGATAGTGACCTTGACTGGAGATCAAGAGTCTCCCCCAGACTTCAGTGACCCGCACCGAGGGAGTAGGAATTGGAGAGTGGGGATTATGCGCTAGGGATTAAGCGCTGTGATCTTAGAGAACTATTGACGATAACCACCTGCAGGATCTACCCACGACTATGAAGAGCAAGAGACGGAGTTCTCTGGCTTTTTACAGGCCTTTTTTAAAACTATAAATGCTATTTAAAGGGGTAGTCAGATATCCCAGAGCTTTCACTTTTTAAACCCAAATCCAGAGAAACTCTGGACGCCGATCGGCTTCCCCATAGTGAACGATCCAGAGGTTTCACTCGCACTTTTTTGACCAAGTGAAATCCACTTTCATCCACAGAATCCACAAAACTCGCACCCACCAAATGCTCAACACCCATCATTCATCAGATTACTTACCTAAACGTCGTACAAAGTAAGAGGGTGGTTGCTGCGCTTGGGTTCGGTGTGATTGGGAGCGTATCTTTCATTTTCTCTGTGAACTCTGGAAGCTCTGTACAGCCTGTTCAAGGCGGGGGTACTCAGTCTGGAGGCTTTTTTTGCGAAGTCTGGATGTGTGCCGTGTGCGCAATTTCTAACTGACTACCCCTTAACCGTGGAGGTAGTGTCCTGTACATTTTTATGAACAGTCAACAAAAGGTTGGCAATTGGCACTTGAACAACCAAAATTTGAGAAAGGGAGCAACATCGGGGTGGCTGCGCCACCCTTCAATTGCTCCTGGAAGTTGAATTGAATGTTTTGGTGATTAGTTGGGGAGCAATGGCCAATGAGCATGTATAGTATCAGTAAGTGTGCAGACCCAAGTCCCAACATGTGTGAAGTGCGGTCAAAATTCCGATTTCGCCCTTGTGGTTCCTCGTCAATTGTCTTGGACCTTGTCGGGACGACAAGATCGGGAGAAGAGGAAGAAGGAAAAAAAAAAAAAAAAGAAAAAAAAAGAAAAAAAAAAAAAACACGACGCCCGTGGTCAGTGAATGCCTTCATCGTTGAAACTTCTCGAGCAATCCAATGCATCTGCATCTTCGATTCAGCTTATCTCCAAGCCTTTGCGTGCGTGAAACGAAAGACAGATGGTAGACCTAATGTCCTAATCCCTCATCAATATTCAATCGACTGAGCTGTTACCTTCACGCTCCTCACCCCTGTGCGCTTTGCTGAGCCTCCAAGCAGCAACATCAGGTAAGGATGAGCACGGAGCGCCCCGGAATTTCCGGGTCAGGGGCGGGGCTCCGAATCAATTCCGGGGCTTTTCAGGGCATTCCGAACTCTGGCTGAATTGCTCTTCTGTTAGGCGGCAAGCTCCGCATTACAGGAAAAAACCTGGGTTCATCCTTCTGCGACGGCGGAATTCCGGGGAAGTACGCTAGTTCGGCCACAGATTCCGCATTCCGCACTTTTCTGCGTGGGTTGCCGATGAAGATTCCGGATTCCGCATCAGCGCCCACCGGAAATTCTGGCTACCGGGCGAATAGCCAGAAATTCTAAAATTACCATAGCTTCAATTCCGGCTCCGGGAAACCCCAGAATTTGCTACGGAATCCGGCTAAATTCCGGGAACCCGATTCCGGGGCGGGCTCCGTGCTCAGACCTTAGCATCAGGGTGGCTGCGTCACCCTGCAGCCACCCTTCATCTGCTCCTTGGAGTTCCTGTTTTCGAAGAACAACAGAGGGGTTTTCCAGCTCATTTTGTTCGATTTGACGAAACTTCATAGATGCTTCATTCATTATGCATTGAACTCGCAATGGATGACTGTGAAGACCTCATCGCCCGTTCACCGACCATACACACACTACACTCCTGCAGTCCTGCGCAGAGATATATTCCTAGGATCTTCGCAGCATCAGGGTGGCTGCGCCACCTTTCAACTGCTCCGTGAATCGTGGTCCGTGGAGGTCCTGAATTACACTTCGAGACTTCGAGTCGGCATGATTTTTGTAAAGTTCCAAATTGTAATTTGTAAGCTCGTTGTGTTAAGATCCAAGTACCATGCATAGGCCATAGCCGCTTAAACTAACCGGTCATGAGGTCATCTGTGCTGGTAATGGCATGATGACACGTGACTCTTGACTTATCTTATGATATACCATTTTTCGGGGCCGACATACTATACTCCATAGTATGTTTGGTCAGCGGCCCGGTGAGAAATAGGATAGTATACAAATAGTATGGTAGTATCTACTATAGTAGTACTATATCCCTGGGCAGGATTATAGTGGTAGTATAGTAGGGATATAGTATACTATAGTAGGTTTTCTTGACAATGTCGTTATGCACATCTCTATAGTACTACTGTCTACTATAGAGATACTATACTACTTTTTTAGTGAATGAGCACATATTCTGGTATGCTGTGCCCAAATCATGTGTAAAGTTTTTATACTATAGTAGACAGTAGTACTATAGCCCAGAACATCACTACTATACTACTATTGATGCTGATTATACTACCTACTATAGTGTTACGATCCGATTCACTCGAGCTGGAGGGAGGACCGTGGGGATGGAGGCCTCGTAGGTCGTGCCGGAAGGGAGAGAAGGAAGAGAGAAGGAGGAGGTAGAAGAGAGGTATGAGCGAGAAGGTCGAGTACCGAAGTGAATACCGAAGTGACCTTGAGGTGTAGAGTGACCGTGCAAGTCGAGTACCGAAGTGAGTACCGAGGTCGAGTTGGAGGCTGAGGTTGAGAGTCGGTATCGAAGTGAGTACCGAAGTGAGTACCGAAGTCGGAAGCAACGACTGAGGTAGGAGGAGAGCTCGAGAGGGATCAGGGTATGAGAACCCAAGAAGAGAGGAGCTGGGAAGAGTGTGAGAACTCAAGGGGGTTGTAACATATGATTGTCGCTTGAGGGGAAAGAGTAGGTACAAGTGGGAAAAGGGGTTGCTTATATACCTTTGAGGGTCAGGTTAGTGACGAAGGGGAGCGAAGGGAACGATAGCGAGGAAGAGGAGCGAGAAGGAAAGAGTCAGGCAGAAGAGGAGAGGAAGCTGAGGTGGAAGAGGGAGCGAGGCGGAAGAGGAGAGGAAGCCGAGAGAAGAGAAGAAGAGAGAAGGGAGAAAGTCGTACGATGCTCGTGTCTGAGAGTCGTACGAGTTGAGAAGTGAGCCGAGGGATGTCGAGGCGAGGCTTGGCGAGAATGGCGTGATTGTGGCGCGGAGGTGTTGATCCGAGAGTGATGTGGAGCGGAAGTGTGAATCCGAGAGTGAGCGAAGGCGGAGCCGAGCGGAACAAAAAAGCCGAAGCTCGGGAAACGGAGATGAAGATGATCGAAGTGTTGAGAAAGTGGCAAGCCTAACAGTACCCCCGTATAGGGGAGGAGCTCCTGCGACGACCGATCAGGCGCGGCAGACATGTTTGGAGCTGCTGAGGTCGATGAGGCGAGTGCTTGAGCTCAGAACGGATTTTGAGAGATATTGATGAAGGCGGAGGCGTGGAGTGAGTGCAGAGGACCATAAAGCTTGTGGCTTTGGGGCTTGGTCAAGATCGTGGGTCTTGCGGCGTCCGTGATGACCTGCGAGGGGATGGTCGTGTCGAGACTTGAGGATGTCGACACGGAGAGACTCAGGAAAGTAGAGTCGTTTGTCCTTGAGGATGAGTCCATCGACCTCTTGATAGTCGGAGCGATGGTCCTGAAGGTGAGGTTCTGGGTCGTAGGCTTGACGAAGACGTTTGAGAAGCTCTGGGTCGGCTTGGACTGTGTAAGTTGCCCGTGCTTGAGCTGGAGTGTGAGTAGGAGTAGGAGTAGGAGTAGGAGTAGGAGTAGGAGTGTTTGTCTTGAGGAAGAAGCCTCTTGAAGTTTTGAGGATTGCTGTCGGCGCAGTCCTTGGTTGCTGTGCCAGGATGGTAGTATGGACGACGCGTGAGATCATCAGGCTTGCCGCCAAGAGTCCGGGTCGATAGATGATGCGGAAGTCATAGTCGACAATGAAGGTTGACCAGCGAGCTTGACGACGATTGAGAAGTTTGGAGGTTGGGAAGTACTCGAGGTTCTTGTGATCTGTGAAAACGGTAACCGTATGCTGGGAATCCATGAGGAGGTGTCCCCAGTTGTCCAATGTGTCGACGATAGCCAACATCTCTTGGTCGTGAATCTCGTAGTTGAGCTCTGCTGCGGAAAGCTTGCGAGAGCGAAAGGCTACGGGATGAAGGACGTCGTCGTCGTCGGGCTGGGATATAACAGCTGCCAGAGCATAGTCGGAGGCATCAATTTCCATAGTGATTGGTCTGGCTGGATCGAAGTGTTGAAGGATGGGTGCCGAGGTGAAGGCACGCTTGAGAGTGTCGAAGGCTTCCTGTCACTGAGACGTCCAGTTCCAGGTGTTTGCTCTTGCGAAGGAGGGCCGTGAGAGGCGAAGTGACTTGCGAATATTTCCAAATGCATCGACGGTAGAAATTGGCGAAACCCAGGAAGGATTGAAGGTCCTTGACGGTCTTGGGCTCCGGCCAGGAAAGCACTGAGTCGACCTTGTCCGTGACCATCTCGACACCACTAGCGCTGATCTTGTAGCCGAGGAACTCGACAGATTCTTGGAAGAACGAGCACTTTTCAGGTTTGGCGTAGAGTTGGGCAGAGCGAAGGCGTTCGAGGACTTGTTGGACATGCTTGGTGTGGTCTTCGCGATTCTTGGAGAAGATGAGGATGTCGTCGAGGTAGATGACGACGATCACACCTTGAAGGTCGCGGAAGATGTCGTTCATGAAGCGTTGGAAAGAGGAAGGGGCGTTGCAAAGTCCGAAAGGCATCACCAGGTATTCGAAACTTCCGAATCGTGTCCGGAAAGCTGTCTTCCACTCCTCACCGTGGGCGATGCGGAGAAGGTTGTAGGCACCTCGGAGGTCGATCTTGGAGAAGATTCTTGAACCAGTAATGAGTCGAGTAGGTCGTCGATCTTGGGGATGGCGTAGCGATCTTTGACCGTAATGTTGTTGGGAGCCCTGTAATCGACGCACAAGCGGAGACTGCCGTCTGACTTGGGTACGAAGAGAACAGGGGAGCCGGCGGGAGATGACGAGGGTCGGATGAAGCCTTTGTCGAGCATCTCGTCGATGAAGGAACGAAGGGCTGTATGTTCTCCGTTCGTGAGAGAGTAGATGGGACCAAATGTGGGTGCGGTTCCAGATTGAAGGGTGATCTTGTGATCGTAGTGTCGGTGCTCGGGAAGCTTATCGGCAGAGGACTTGCGAAAGACGTCCAGGAAGTCGTGAAAGGCTTCAAGGACATGCCGTTGGATTGCTTCATCCTCCTTGGTGAAGGTCGGACGTGTTTGGCGAGCGGTGGAGTTGGGTTGGAAGGGAGTACCGAAGTCAGTACCGAAGTGGTTGGCTGACTCGGCAACCGTGAGATGAGAAGGCTCTTGGAGTCGAGATCCAAGCAGCGAGGAAGGGTGCACCTGGAATCGAGACTGAGGCTGCACAGAAGGCTGTAGAGTTGGTTGAGGTAGAGTACCGAGGTCGATACCGAAGTTGGCGTTCGAGCTGGTAGATGTAGGTTGAGTAAGAGTTGGAGTACCGAAGTGAGTACCGAAGACGCGGATCTCCTCATTCGTTTGCTCCTGGAGTAGAGTAGGGCTCGAGAGATGAGCGGAAGGTTGTAGAGGGCTTGTAGTCGGGGCCCGAGACCCTGTTGACGACGAAGGAAGAGTGGCTCGAATTGAGCGTTTGTCGGAATCCGAAATGTTGACTTCGTCGTTGGCTTGTTCCACGGGTTTGCCGTGAACATTGAAGCTGAGGCGAAGATGCAAGAAGTCGAGGCTGATACCGAATCGAAGGAACCAAGGGATGCCGAAAAACATCCGATGGGTTGTGAGAGGGGAGACGTAGAACTTGACGTCGGGGAAGCAATACTCGGAACAGCAGATCGTCAAGGTGACCGTACGTGAGGTACAATGCTTGGCGCCGCTTCCGTTGGCGTATTGCACCGCGAGGTCTTGAGGAAGGTCTTCAGGTAGAAGGCGAGTTCTTGAGGGAGACTCGATTGAGGAACGTAAAAGAGTTGAGTAGACGTATCCAGCTTGTTCCACGGGGCGTCCGTGAACATTGAAGCGGAGGGAGTCTTCATTGGTTGCTGTATATAGAGGAGGTTGGTAATTTTTGTAGTCTCGTCCAGTGCTCTTCGGACCTGCCGTCGAGTCGTGACTGGGAATGATTCAGAGGATTCCTGACCTACGTGGAAGGGAAGGGGGAGGTTGTGGACTTGAAAATGATGTCCGAGGAAGGTTACACCAGAGGTCGAGACTCTGGTTGCAACAGAGACGAGTCATCCTGAGATGGAGACTTGGGTGTCAAAGTCCTGCTCTTGGGGTCGAGACGCAAGTAGCAGAGAAAGTAGAGGCTTGGCGTCGAGGCATCCCGCCAGGCGACGTAGCAGAGTTAGGGATGCGGACAATCCTAAATTGTCGGCTCCTTGAAGTGTTGAGAGGACACTCTTGAGATCGAGACTGAAGTAGTGCGCTAGGGAGTCGCTCCTGGGGTCGAAACGCAGGTAGCGGAGAGGACGGAGGGCTCACGTCGAGGTGTTCCACCAGACGAGGCGTAGATGTACCTGACAGCTGACGCGGACTTGAGTCCTTGCCGTATCATTGAAAGGGACGAGGACTAAATGGTCTTGAAAGACAAAAGACCGAAGAAATGTGGGCGTACGAGGTGGAAGGACGAATGATGGTCCTTATTGAGGAAGGGTGTCGTGAATGATGACGACCGGCTGGAAGTTGGGTAGATGAACTCGGCGAGGGAAATGTAGATGGTTGAGGTTGCTCGTGTTCACGTGTGGATGGCGATGGTGAATATGTCCATGGCTTGAGGTGTTGTGAGTGGATGCGATTGATGTTGAAGGGGTCGGAAACGGTTGGTGCAGGTTGAGACCTGAGGAATTTCCGGTGATAGTGAGGATGAAAGTGAAAGGTTGTTCTCGTTCGCGTTCGATATCGCGCTCGTAGATGCGAGTGTCGATACGAGTCGCAGTGGTGATGAGCTCGTTGAGAGTGGTTGGGCGTCCAACACGAGCAAGCTCATCCTTGATCTTGTCCTTGAGGCCGGTGTAGGCCTGAGAGGCAAGGGCAGAGTCGTTCCAGTCGAGAACGGCTGCGAATCGACGGAAGTCGGCGAAGTAGGCGCTAGCTGCGCCACGTTGGCGGAGCGAGCGGATTTGACGTTCGGCGGTGGCTACTTCGTCAGGATCGCCAAAGATAGTCTTGAGCTCCTTGACGAAAAGCCGAAAGTCCTTCATGAAGTCGGGCTGGTCAATCGACTCCTTGTTGGCGAAGGGCTCGATCCATGACATAGCCTCGTCACGAAGGAAGGAAATGGCGTACGTGATCTTGGTCTTGTCGTCAGGGAACCGGGAGGCTTGAGTCTGAAGGACGATGTTGAGACCGAGCAGGAAGTGGGCAAGCTTGGTCTTGTTGCGTCCATGGAAGGTCTCGGGAGAGGCGACCTTGGGTTCCTTGACGTTGGCCGGGTTGGGACTGAAGGCACGGGGCTGGCCTTCAACCCGAGCATCGAGACGTTGACGGAGATCTTGATTCTCCTGTCGGGTCTGACGCTGAGAGTCTTCAAGGGCTTCGAGGCGGGCGAGAGCGGCATCGAGAGTCTCTTGAAGAAGGGATGCCTGAGAGCGAGTGCTTGAAGACATCTTGAACTTGATGAGGTTGGTGGACTTGGACGAGTGTTTGAGACACGAGGTACGAGTATGGAAGCGACAATACTGTTACGATCCGATTCACTCGAGCTGGAGGGAGGACCGTGGGGATGGAGGCCTCGTAGGTCGTGCCGGAAGGGAGAGAAGGAAGAGAGAAGGAGGAGGTAGAAGGAGAGGTATGAGCGAGAAGGTCGAGTACCGAAGTGAATACCGAAGTGACCTTGAGGTGTAGAGTGACCGTGCAAGTCGAGTACCGAAGTGAGTACCGAGGTCGAGTTGGAGGCTGAGGTTGAGAGTCGGTATCGAAGTGAGTACCGAAGTGAGTACCGAAGTCGGAAGCAACGACTGAGGTAGGAGGAGAGCTCGAGAGGGATCAGGGTATGAGAACCCAAGAAGAGAGGAGCTGGGAAGAGTGTGAGAACTCAAGGGGGTTGTAACATATGATTGTCGCTTGAGGGGAAAGAGTAGGTACAAGTGGGAAAAGGGGTTGCTTATATACCTTTGAGGGTCAGGTTAGCGACGAAGGGGAGCGAAGGGGAACGATAGCGAGGAAGAGGAGCGAGAAGGAAAGAGTCAGGCAGAAGAGGAGAGGAAGCTGAGGTGGAAGAGGGAGCGAGGCGGAAGAGGAGAGGAAGCCGAGAGAAGAGAAGAAGAGAGAAGGGAGAAAGTCGTACGATGCTCGTGTCTGAGAGTCGTACGAGGTTGAGAAGTGAGCCGAGGGATTGTCGAGGCGAGGCTTGGCGAGAATGGCGTGATTGTGGCGCGGAGGTGTTGATCCGAGAGTGATGTGGAGCGGAAGTGTGAATCCGAGAGTGAAGCGAAGGCGGAGCCGAGCGGAACAAAAAAGCCGAAGCTCGGGAAACGGAGATGAAGATGATCGGAAGTGTGGAGAAAGTGGCAAGCCTAACATATAGTATGTGTACAGTATGTGTTGATGTGCTATAGTATGAGTTATGACTATAGTATACTATAGTACTCATGATCGAGCCCATGAAAGGTTAATCCCGATTTTATACTATAGTATACTATATCCCTGCCCAAAATTTGAAGTAGTAAGTAGTATATTAGTATATAGTATGTTTTCAAAAAAAATCCCACGAAACCAAATAGTATATAGTATGTTTTCGCAAATAGTATATATCTCTACTATTACTATAATCGGACTTCCGTTTCGGTCCGTGCCGTGCATATGCTCATTTCAGTTACAACCTCGCCCCTCCGACTACAAACCAAACCCACCCGACCCACTTCAAGACCCCAATTCCCCAGACTCTCCACGCAGTCCACAGCGCTGGATGTTCGCTTGGATTCCCGCTGCGACTCACCAAGAAGGATTGCCCTCGACTTTCCGGTGCAGTCACTGTTGGACGCCTACGATATCTGTAGAGGTCTTGACGATTGAGGACTGAGTGCATGAGGGGGTGAGAAGGTGGTGGTAGGTGGTTAGGAGAAGAAGTGACTGAGCTTTCCGACGTCGACCCGTTACATATACATACCTGTCCGCTTAGGGGTAAAGAGGGTCTGTGCTCCGTCGATCTCATGTGCCCAATCTCATGGTTACAGCTCACTGCTCATCGCTCACCGCTAAACCCCCACCTTGGGCTTCTGAACTGTGCACACGGATGATGGCAATGACTTTGACTCCTTCACGCTATCTTCTCTCCTCCCATCCCTGCTCTTCCAGTTTCCACACATTCATCGTTCTCCTATCTCCTGCTGACTGCTTTTACTCCTCTGACCTCTACACATTCTTCTGCTGCAGATCCTGGCGGCTGGCGCTGACTCTCCTTTGAGGATATTGGAAGGTCTTTTACGAGTTCTTCCTTCGTTGCCACTCAGCCGTAAGTCCGATTGTCCTTACAATCTTTCTGGGTGTGGGAATTTGACAGTGACCAGGCCTATCGGCTATCTCACATTCAGTGCGACGTTGTCGGTGGACCGGTGGGCCATGGACGGACGACTTTGAACATACCTCGCTGCCGGTGCAGACTGCAAAAACATCAGCCAGCGACCAGGTGAGTGCTATCGAACCGTCCCCAACTCTCTCTTGATTCTTGATCCAGTCTTTTCTCATTGACCTATCTTCTCCCTCTCCGCTCTCCCTGCCAGCAGTCAACACCCGCAACAGACGAAGCAGCACGCATCAACAATGAAGCCATCATCTGCAGCATCCCAGCCTACTTCGCTCTCGACAAACAGCCACTCCCGCAGTCCCACGACCATGCTTCTCTACGACTCTACGCGTTGTTCAGTGCTCTCCGATCTGCCGCAGTCTTCTCTCTCCTTCTTACTTTCAGGCCCCAGCCATGGTCCCGCATATCTCTCAGGCTATCTGTCATCCTGCATCCAGTGCGAGTGGACAGACGGTGGATGCTGTCGACTGCTCTGTGCTCACCTCTTCTTACTCTTCCACCCTGCTGGCATGGGCTGACTGTTTCTTACTTCCTCATTCATTGTTCTGCCGCAGCTTCTCCCGCAGTCCAGTTGATTTTTGCTTTGAGATCCTTTATACCTTTGTTCCCTGACCTATCGCCAGCGCGTCGTAAGTACAAATTTCAGCCGTCTTCCCAGGTCTTCTAAGTGTGATCATCATGCTGATCAGGTGTGTCTTCCCATCCAGTGTGGTTGTACCGGTGTACGCCGTACGAAAGACGTAGGAGCACTCCTCGCCGCCGGGTCAAGCTTCCATGTGAGTGTATGTCTCGCCATCAATTCATCTCTATATCGATTTTCAAGTTTTTCTGACTCCTCCATCTCGCATCTGCCAACGTTTTTCCCACAATCCCGTCGAAGCATCCATATCCTCCTCTATCCCTCAGATCTCATGCTAACAGCCAAATTATACGGACGATAGTTGACCATCAAGATCCAAGGCATCAAAACCAGTATCAGTCTTCAAGAGCAGCAGTACCAACAAGAGCATTCAGCAACGATCGCGGCCCGAAGCGCTCTCCTTTTTACGTTATGATAAGGACCAGACGTGTGGGCTGTGGGCTGTGGGCAGTAAGCGGTGAGCGCCATGGACCATCCACCGCCATCGGCAACAGGAAACGGCGGCAATGGTAACAGCAACGAGAGCGATACCAAAAAACAACAACAAGACAGAAAAGTGATGACCATTATCAAGAGCATCAGCGGTGTCCACTGTCAGCTAACCGCTTTCACCTGATTCTAAGTGAGTAAGGTGGTACATTGTTTGCTAACAGCTTTCACCTGATTCTAGGATGGCGCACGTAGGTACAATTTCCGCGGACGAGACGGAACTGGATGACGCGTGACGCGTGACTGGTGAGTTTTCACGTGCTGAGATAGGGAAGGTCAGCGAGCCGGGAACACTGACTATACACAGTGCTGACTACTGAGTACTGACTACAGACACTGAATACTGACTCCCGATTCCTGAGTGCTAAGTGCAACAGTAGTCAGTATATGTGAAGAAAAGCGCACCGCTCTTAAGGCGCATTCCGACATCTCACTCTCACGCTTCTGAATCATGCACAAGTGAATTTGAGTTCTCCTTGCTTTATTCTTTTCCGTCTTTCTTGCTTGAATTGCTTCGCCTTCTCTACGCATAGTTCGGTATTCTCCATTCTCCGCATTCTGCTAACTACTTCTCACACTCCCAAGCTCCATCCATTGTCTTGCACTCCTGCTGTATTTCGCACGACACTTTCTCCGGTTCCGGATTCCTTTACGAGTCACACCCTTTTTGGCTTCTGCGCACTGCTACTGAGTCCTGACATCTTCTGCTCACATTCCTTCGACTGCTTCTCAGTGTCCTAAGTCCCAATCGATGCTCGGCCGTTCCTTCCCGCACAGAAATGCACAGTGAGTTCAGGTCCAAGTGCGATCACGCGTAGCCCGTGGGCGTCTGACCATGCTGTATGATGTATCTTATCCAGCGCGAGTTGCCGAACGAGTAACGAATAACAACGGTCAATACATGCGCATTCCTCTCTGCAGATTGCGGGTCCAAAGGGTGAGCGATACCCTGACCCATCATGCTGATTTCGTCGCCAGTCAGTCGTGCAGATCCGACAAACAACCATACAGCTTAACCCTCTCTTTCGGTTCAGACTGATCTATCGATGATCGAGCAGCGGCCAGGTGAGTGGCTGTGTATGCGTTTAATCTTTTATCTGTGGGCTATCAGCACGTTCTGAACTCTCTTTTGGCCCACTGGCCACTGCTGCCCTCCGTCTCGCCTGACAGCACTCGCAATAACGCATATGTCCACCAGTCCACCACCCCATGCTTAACGAAACGCAGTCGGCAACCGACAGCACAAGATAAACTATCAGCATCAGCTACCACTTACCAGTGCATGCAGATTGCCCCCCGCCTCGACATCACACCCATCACCTCTAGGCTCTACGGCGACAGCCGCAGATCTCAACCTTGCAGTCGTATGAGGACAATGGAATCCTGCCGCATGGTCCATCGCGCCTTCACATGGAATCATCCATAAGAACACCGCAGATGAACAGCAAAAGAAGATATATAACCTCCTCCCCTATCCAGCCCTCGCCCTCCCCGAACAATCATCTATACCGGACGCCTGCAAACTGCACCGAGGGACGCTGCTCAGAATTGGCAGCATCCCGCCGATGGTCGTACTGAAGTGCGTCTGACCACCTCTTCTTTTGGACCGTTTTCAATTCTCAAAAGCCATCGTCTAGCTAACACACTTCATCAAGTTCGTCTATACTCTACAGTCTTCTCTCCTATCCAGCCCCCGCCCTTTCCAAAAAACCACGACGCCAGTTCATACTTGACCCGCCAGGATAACCACCAAGAGCGGAAGAAGGGCACAGAGACACTCAAAGAGAGATCACGTCTCCGGTCTCAACGCGACGCCAGCTGAATCTCACGTCAAACGCCCAGGAATTGCAGTGAGAGGCAATTGGCGATGCGATGTTGGGTGCCGGCAGTCCAGGAGATCAATTGCAGTTTGAAAAGAGCCAAGCAGAGGTGTCTAAGTTCAAAGCTCCAAATCCAAACCGATTCCCGGATAAGAAAAACAGTGACCTTCGCTTTCCCGATGTTGGGAACCTATAGAGTCTGAAAGTAGTTTCCGCGCTGTATAACAATCCCTGTAGTCTGGCCCTTTACTATAGTATATAGGAATAGTATATACTACCATAGTATGTTGAACACTGGTTATCTCCGGCTCAAATCATGACTTTCTCGTCAATGGAGCCTGGAGGGAAACCCTGAACCCACACTTCCGAATTCTGTGAAAATTGGTGACCTTACACTTTACAGACGACCTAGATTCCGCACCGCTGACAAAGTTTCAGATCGAACGAGTAAGAATTGCGAAAGTTTTCTCGAATGACCTTGGTGCAAATCTTACGGCCGTAAAAAATGGTCGCGTTAGAAACCCAGAACTAAAGTCTGGGTAATAATTTTCCTTCAAAAAAAAGGTACTTTGTAAGGGAATGTTGCAAATAATGGGCTACGACCGTAAGCTATTTTCGGTTCTATAACCCCAAACTAAAAGTCTGGGGAATATGCGTAATTTATTACTAATTTGTCAATATTCTTCGCGGTTCGCGCTTCGCCGGCCTTCGGTTTCTCGAACAAGTTCAAAGACAAAAAAATGGCTTTGGTTTTTTAACGTCAATTCCCGTTCCGGCGTATGTATCATGTTCCCAAGGCTTTTAAGAATAATGCGGAAATTTTTCTTTGCTATTTCCCACAAAAATTTATTCAACGGTCAACACTCATAGACACTAGCACAAAGCCGCTTCATTATTGATTGATTGCTGTTCTTCGATTCGTGAAAGGAGTTCGTGAGGTACTACACATAACATCATTGGTTAGATCTGCATGAAATGGATGAGGAATCAAGAAGCTGTAAAGAAGCCACGATGGGAAAGCCTTCACCACACCATCTATGCCGCAGCGGCGACCTCGTGCAAGTAGATGCCGAGCAATTTGGTGCCCTCGATGTAGTTGGTGAGGTCGAGCTGAAGGTTGGTTCGAGCGTTTGTTCAGTGCTATGAATGACAAGCCTTTTTGAAGATACTTTGTTGAAAACTCACCTTCTCGTTGGTGCTGTGGGCACCGTCGTCGGCACGGCCCATAGGCAGGAGCATGGTGTTGGTCTGTACAAAGAAGAAAGGAGGCAAACCAATTCTGTTAGCTGCTTTCTAATAGAATCTGATGAGAAGCACTTACCTTGAGCAATTCCGAGAACGTGACGGCAACAGGGATAGAACCACCCTCGCGGATAAGATCGGGAGTCTGGTTGTAAATGCGCTCGGTGGCCTTGGAAGCGGCAACGAAGTTGAAGTGCTGCGCGACAAAACAGATACGAAGGGAGAACAGGTCAGCTTTACTTTCCAACAATGTCGGAACTTAGTTATATGCTCACGTTAGGGTCGGCGTAGAAGGGCTTGGCGCCAGAGTCGAGCCAGATCTTGATCTGGTTGCGCGAGTTGACTGCAGGCGGACGAGGGGAATCAGATCAGTTTTCGTGATTCGAGAAGGAAACGACATGTATACTCACGCTTCTTGAACTCGGCGTTGACGTATTCGACAACAGCCTTCTCAACAGCCTCGGGGGTCATGTCGGGTACGAGACGGATGGAGAACTTGCCAGTGACCTTCGCTGGGATGACGGTCTTGAAACCGGGCTCAGCGAAGGCGCCCTCGATACCGTGCAGGCTGAGGGAGGGGTAGCGCATACGACCCATGAGAACCTTGGCCTTGTCCTGGCTCAAGGTGGTGGTTGAACCGGTGGCGTTGTCGATGTCGGAGATGGCAAAGTCCATGACGTCGTATCGCTTGGACTCTTCTTCGGTGAGCTTGGAAACCTGCTCCATGATACCGGGTACGAGGATCTCTCCCGAGGGGGAGACGAGCTTGGAGAAGATCTGGACGAGATCGGTCATGGGCTCATGGACGACACCGCCGAACAGGCCGGAGTGAAGGTCGCGTGCGGGACCAGAGACGGAGAGCTTGAAGGCGGCCAGACCACGGAGACCGTGTGTGAGACAGGGCTTCTTGGTTCCGAGCCAGTAGTTGTCTGAGAGGTGGGAATTGTGAGCGATAGGAAATACAAGGACGTCAGTGTCTGTTGCTCGGAGCTAGATCGGTCCAGTTCGAGTGAGGGAACTTGGGACTCCCCGCACACACAATGATGGATGCCAAGACCAGCATTCCAAATTCTCACCTGAGATGCAGACAGCGTCGACACCCTTGAAGAAGCTGTCCTTGTGCTTGATGATGAGGTTGTCCAGGCCGATAGATCCAGACTCCTCCATACCTTCGAAGCAGAACTTGATGTTCACGGGGATGTCTGCGCCGATCTGCTTGTGAGCCTCGATGACGTTGAGCCAGCCGAGAAGAGGACCCTTGTCATCGGTGGAGCCACGACCGTAGAGACGACCTGTCTTCTCGTCGTGGATAAGCTCGAAGGGCTCGGTGTTCCAACCGTCGGACTTGAGCGCGGGCTAGAGAGAAGTACAATGATGTGAGACATGGGTCAAAGCTCAGCCTTCTACAATCTGAGAGCGGAGGAAAACAAGGTACTCACCTGGACATCGTAGTGGCCGTAGATGAGAATGGTGCGCTTCTTGGGGTCTTCTCCGTAGTTTCCGAGGATGACGGGGGGAAGGTCGACTTCTTGTCCGTCGAGGTTCTGCTTGCCCAGCGGATAGAGGTCAGCGGTGGCCCCGAGCTTCTTGAGCTCGGCGAGGAGCCAGTCGCCCATCTCGTGGACCTTGGGTCGGTACGAGGCATCGCCAGAGACGGACGCGATGGCGACTGCGGTTGCGAGTCGCTGGATGAGCGCGTCCTTGTTCTGGTCGATCTGCTTGAGGAACTTCTGCTGTTCTTCGGCTGACATTGTTGGCTGTGTTGTGTGTGTGTGGATATGTGTGTGGGAAGGAAGGATGAACGTGGTGGTGAGCAAGAAAGAGTCGTGAAGAAAGGAAGAAAGAAAGCCCGTGCGCCCAAACGCCGATGCAGGATGATGTAGTTTTGATTATGTAAGCAGCGCAAGATAAGAGATAAGACATGAAGACAGCGAGCATATCTTTAGATAGCCATCGTAATTCATCTTATGGATATAAAAAAAAAGCCAGAATTTTCAAAAAGAGAGAGTCTCAAAAACGGTCATTTTTCCTGGGACTCAACATCGACCTTCTTGGGGGAGACCGTTGGACCTTTCTCCTTCCATCAACCTGCGAGTCTCTATACGTACATACACTCGCTAGTACATAAGAGAGAATGACGGGGGATTCGAGGCAAGATACGAGTGAGTATACGAGCCCGTGCCGTTGAGCCAAGGGCTTCCCGCCTCAAGCAGTCTTGCAAAGGACGAAGTCCGCCGTTCCTGCAGACCCAAGCTCACCTTCAACAACCACCCGCAGCGAATAATGAGCCTGGCAGGGCTCTTGACTCACTGACTCGCTGCGCTGAGCTTCATTTAGGAACAAGTGAAGGGACTCCGATGTGCATAGCTAACTGATTCCTCCCGCTCTTTGTGTGTGTGCTCTGCTCTTAGCTTCTGCCCTTGCCCATTAGCCACTCTGTTTACGTATCCCGCCGCCCCCCCCCCGGTCTCCGACAAAGAGCACACGCCCGCCTACCTGTCATTTCTGCTTGTTGCGGCTCTTGTTGTTCATCCAACACACAGCCTCGCGTCGCGCCGAGCGCGTCAAAACTGGCTGTTGCTGTTTCTTTTCCTTCACCTCTTCCAAGTCTGTTCCGGCCAGTTCCACCCACAGGCTCAACATTTCCTCTTCCTCTTTCGACTCTCTCCTTTCACGCAGCAGGATCTGCGTCTAAACAGGATCGCCCATCCTTTCCTCTTCCTCTTTCGACTCTCCCCTTTCACGCAGCAGGATTTGCGCCTAAACAGGATCGCCCTTTACTTCGCACTTCATTCGATCGCCTTCTCCAACATCACTACGTAAACCATGTTGTCCAATCTGAACCCCAACACAAGGACGAAGCGGGTGTCTTTCGCCAGGCTGGCCATCTGCCTGGCTACCGCACTCTGGCTCTGCCCTTCGGTCGAAGCCATCCCTGTCGTCGGCGCTGTATCCAGCATCGCACTCCCATTCGGTCTGAATCTAGGCGACCTACCCGTTCCAACAGGTCTGGGGCTGGACAGTATTCGGTCGATCGCTGAAAATTCCACGGCTATCCAGCAAAGGCCTCACACTGTGCCTGCCGCCAAGCCCACAGTTCAACTCCAAAGCCGACCCTTGTCCACGGCCATCGTGAAGACCGTCCAGCAAACTTTCCCTCCAAATGCTCAAGCCTCAGCCACGAGCTCTATCGAGAGACCCCCACCGACAGCTCAGAACAAAAGTCAAATCGCGTCCGCAGCTAGCTTCCAGGCCGTGTCCCAAAAAGCCCAGAGCTTCGCCGCTTCCTCCTCTTCCGCTGATGTAGACAACAAATACGCACGTTTTCGTCTGACCTCGAACCAAGCATCCTACGGTCCCTCCGACGTCCGCGCCGATCTTCGCCGCATCATGGCCTGGGCAAGCGATATCGGAAATCTCGATAAAGCCCAGGAGGACGAAACCGTGGCAGCAATCATGTCCGTCGCGGCGCGCTACTACCCGGAGCTACCCACCCGAGCCATCTGCCGGGTGCTCATGGCAGACATCAAAGCCGAGAGCGATTTCAGGCCTCGACTGGTCTCCCCTGGCCGATTGGACAGTGGTGATTCTTGGGGTCTGATGCAAGTCAGTCCGATGGACAAAGTCAAGAGCTGAATCTGTTCAAGAACCACGCTCGGACAGCGGGCAACTCCTTCTCGTGGGTGTACCAACCTAGCAAGGGTATGACCATGATCGCTCAGCCAGGGATGCCCAATGCAGGTCCTTTACTCGATTGGAAGACGGGTCAAGAGATGGATCTCGCGTCTTTGACAAAGCAGGACCTCTTCCGCCCATGGATCAACATCCACGTCGCCTCATGGATCCAGTCCAATTTGGCCCGAACGAGCTCCGAAGACCCATCAGGATGGGACGCGATCGCTCGCGCTTCCCAACGAACAACGATCTCAGCACAGCAGCTACTCGCAGCGCAACAAGACGGCGGCGATAGTGGTTCCGACAGTGGTGGCAGCCTGCTTTCGCTCAATATCGCCGGCATCAAAGTGTCCATCCCCAACCTCAAATCGCTTCATCTCTCCGACCTAGCCAAGCAAGCCTCACTCCTTGTAGGAGGCTCACTGCCACGGAGCGTCAGGACAGGGCTGGGATCTTGGGTTGCTGGACCTGCGACCACGGGCGAAGGCAGCTTTGAACAGAACGGGGACGACATCAGCAAGCAGTACCTCCGAGCCATCGCGGACGGTATAGGGGCCATCTACAAGCAGACCGTCAAGACGACATGGCTCAACGGACTCAAGCTCAACGCTGGTCTGGTGGACTATCGACCTTGAGTTTGCTGCTTTTCTGACTGCGGGTTACGTGTCGGAAATGGGCTTGTCTATGCATGTAGTCTCAAGCATGGATAGGACAGCGAGGAGGGAAGGGGGGGGCACCGTCTTTCGTTCGGGACTGGCGCCCGAGCTCGTGCAATAGAAACGCTCACTGGTGAGACGATTCCGCTATCTTGGTGACTGAAATGTCTCACGCAAGTGATGAAGCAAGAAGAAGCAAGGTAACCCGCGAAAGTGTACGTAGAGTGACTCGAGCCATTTCGCCTATCCAAAGAAAACCGTAACATTGCAAAGGCAACTGGTGAAACGAGAGAAACACCATGGTGATTGTCATGAGCCTCTGGCTGACTCGATTGGCCTACTTTAGCCGCGGAAGAACTTGCTAGGCACAAAAGGAAGCTTGGTCACTTCAGCTTCCCGAATCTTGTTCCGTACGGACACCCTGAGCTTCGTCCCAGCCTTGTGAGATCCGTTCGCGACCAAAGCCATGGCGATGTTCTTGCCGAGCGTAGGGGATGGGATGCCGGATGTGACCACGCCTAGATTTCGAAGGTGGACACAGACCGATCAGAAACGGGCTGGGGTCAATCGCATGATCTATCTAGGGAGACTACTCACCGATCGATGATTGTCCGTCTTCAGCGAGAACAGGGCAGCCTTCGCGCGCAGAGGGACCTGCTTCAATGATTAGGCCAACACGTCGGCGGGGCGGGCCTTCCTTCAACTCCTTCAGAACTCTTTCGGCGCCCAAGAAGTCAGCCGATGCCCTCCTGTCCTTGCCTGTTCAATTCCAATGCAGTCAAAAGGGCAAATAGTGAGCAATACAAAGCCAAGTGCTCGGCAGCAAAACCCCATGTTGCGACTTACCGACGACCCAAGCCAGGGCACCCTCGATAGGGCTGACGCTCTCGTCGAGGTCGTGGCCGTACAGGCACATTCCTGCTTCCAGTCTCAGACTGTCTCGAGCGGCCAGGCCAGCTGGCTGTGTGGGCTCAATGGCCAGGAGAGCTTCGGTGACTGCCTCGGTGTGCTCCGGGGGAATAGAGATCTAGAAGACAGGAGTGCGAGTGCAGTGTCAGATTTAAGGAAAGACGCATATCTCTTAGAAGCAGGAGAGCTGAGAAGCATACCTCGAAGCCATCTTCGCCAGTATAACCCCCTCGGGCGATGTGACATTCGACACCCTTGACCTTCGCGTAAGCGCTCTTGCCGAAGGTGAGTGTCTGCAGGTCGAAACCGTCGCCGACAAGCTTGGCAAGCACTTCCGCTGCTTTGGGACCCTGGAGTGCTACCAAGCCCCAGCCGTCGAGAATCTCGTGCTTGACCTCGCCCTTCGAGCCGGCCTCGTTCTTACTCCACTCAGCCAGCTGAGCCTCGAACCACGCCAAGTCCTCGGTGCGTCGGCCGGCGTTGGTAACGACATAGAAGCGATCATCGGCGTGTTTGGTAACAACGGTGTCGTCAAGGATCCCGCCCTCGGCGTTCAAAAGGACCGAAAGCGTCGACGAAAAGGGAGCAAGAGTTGAGAGCGACGAAGGCGTGAGCTTTTGGAGGAAGGCTAGTGCTCCAGGACCGGAGAAGCTGTGTTCAGGTCTGATCAGCAAAAGGCACTTGAAGAGGACGAGCCTTGGCATTGAATGGCTCAAACTCACAAGTGCTGGACCATGTGCCCTACATCGAACAGACCGCACTCGTTCCGGACATGGTGGTGACTAGCTACCTGGCCTGTGCCGGCGTATGTGAGAGGCATCTCATAGCCGCCGAAGGGCACAAGTTTCCCCCCGAGCTTCTTGTGGAGCTCGTACAAGCCGGTGCGCGCCAGCTTTGCCTCCTGGAAGGCCGCGCTTGAGGAGAAGGCCGCAGATCTCGAAACTTGCTGGGCCGAGAGGAGCGCACGGACGGCGGGCACTCTGCTTGGGCAAGCTGCTGAGGCCACTCGGCTGAGAACGCGGGTTGAGGTCGTGTAAGCCAACATGCTGTATTCACGATCGATGTTCGGGAAGCTAAGTGGGTGAGAGCGGCCAGGGAAAGAGATAGAGCAGCAGGCGCAAAAAGGACAACGATGTGGTGGTCAAGGCGAAGGACACTCGGACATGCGACCTGCGGGGATTTAAGAAGGATTCAAGAAGACCGCAGTGAACAGCAGTCAGTGCTTCGCCGTCACCCTCATCGTCAGGGAACTACATGCTGGTGCTGGCACTTCCTTCATCTCATCCCGTTACCCATTAGCCACGTCACCCGCGCGCATCACGCCCCGAGTCTTCTGATGGCAGGAACAGCAGCGACTCACCCCGTCGCTCGAGGCGCCCTCATCGTCATCGAGGGACTGGACCGGAGCGGAAAGAGCACACAGGTCAGCCGGCTGGCCCAAGCGCTGGGCGCATCAGAAGGCCAAGCCGTGTTGTCAAATTTCCTGGTATGTTAGTCAGAGAGAACACATACGAGCTGGCTGAAGTACCTGACGCGACGCATTCTTTCTCTTTACAGAACGCACGACGACTGTAGGCCAAATGATCGACGGCTATCTGACCAGGAAGGCCGAGGTTGACGACCGCGCGATACACCTCCTCTTCTCTGCGAACCGCTGGGAGGTTGTGTGAGTCAGGAATCGTCGAAGTGGCTCTCTTCCGGGAATGAACGAATGCTTATCACTTCCGTGCATTGCGGTGTCTAGACCGTCAATCCTGCGCGACCTAGAGGCAGGGAAGCACATCATTTGTGACCGGTACGCTTTCTCTGGTATCGCATATTCCTGCGCCAAGGTAAGGATCTATGCGTCCTGTCAGAGAATTCTTCGAGTCATTTGGCTCACTGGTCTGATGTGCTCCTATGCGCGGAATTTCTCCACTCCTCCAATCGGTTGACTTTCCAGGGCCTGCCATTCCAGTGGTGCCTCGCTCCTGACGCAGGGCTGCCGCTGCCCGACCTGACCCTCTTCCTCTCTCTGTCACCCGAAGTAGCTGCCCAGCGCGCAGCTTATGGGCAGGAGCGCTACGAGGTCCCCGCTTTACAAGCCAAGGTTCGGGATGTCTTCAAGGATGTAGGGGCCGAGCTGAACCGAGTCCATGGCCAGGAAAGGGAGGCATGGACCCAGATTGATGCTGGGCGCACCATGGACGAGGTTGAGGCGGATCTGTGGAGGCATGTGAAGGGGGTAGCAGAACGAGTGCAAAGAGATGGTCAGGGAGTAGGAAAGCTTTTCGTGAATCCTGCTGTACGAGAGTGATCAAGTGCAGCAATTCTCGCCTATCTTGCTTTCGGGGCTGCAGGTCAGGTGATCCTTCCAGTGAGCTGTGATGCGCGCCTCCAGCGGCGGCTGCGCAAGTTTTGGCTGCGCAACTGAGTGCGGAGGCACAGGGTAAATGCAGATTGTGATTCGAAAGGCGTGTGATGATGGGCTTGTCTACGAGCTGAGTAATTGGCTGACCCGCTTCTCGACGTCGGCAGCGCTTGCACCCTCTAGGTCGACTGAGCGCTCCAATCCGCGCTCTGTATCAGATGAGACGATAGAGATTTGTTAGTGAATGTCCCATGGGCGGTGCAGTCTTTCCAGGTAAAGGGGATGAGATTCGACGTACCGAATCGCGCATACACCCGAGCGGGAATGCCGGACGCTTCTCGGACGAGGAAAGGAGTCTCTGGGTTGGCGCTCTTGATCGCAGCGTAGTTCTGTAGGAGGTATTGACTGACCAGAGATGCGCGAAAGGGTCAGTTGCGGGTCCAGAGGCATGAGCGCTTTCGGAGCTCGACACTCACCGCGCACCGGCGGAACCCTGGCCAGATTGGCACAGATGCAGTCGGACCTCTCGCACAGCCTTGGAAATCGCACGCGAAGCCATCGTGGGAGCGCGCAGGGGTGTAAGAAGCTGTAAAGTGTTCAGTGGTGGATGAGGAAATCCGCGCGAAGAGTCGAAGCCGTGAGCGCCAAGTGAGGGTCGCTCCTCGCCGATTGCGAAGGTGCGGGACGCCGGTCCGGCGATGGAAGGGATCGATCGATCAAATACTGCAGCTTCACTTGACCCTCTTGAGACCCGTATAATGGGGTCTGTCCCTGACCTCAACACGTGGACAGCTTCAAGCCGCGGCTGCCAGACATCGCAGATTTTTGCCAGACCGCCGGGCGCGCGGCAGTACGACTGTGCATGACTTCCTCAAGCGGCACTTCCCCGCTCGCTTTGTGGCCTTCTGTGGTGTGAAGTTGGGGTGCGAAAGGACGCCCGTGGTGTCCGCGATGAGCGCGCTGAACGGAGGGCTGCTCGGCCACTTGCGCTCTTCACTCGCGGGTCAGAACGTGCTCGAGCAGCTTTGTCGCCGCCCTCTGCCTCTCTTGAAGGACTAATTCGATTCGTCGTTCCAGCACTGCGTCTGTCCCTGGTCAGGCTGCTGTGGGCAAAATGATGATGGACTCCTGCAGATGGACATCACCACAGATGGGCGTGGAGGTGCTCAAATAATTCGCCTCACGCAATCGACGTTTGCGTTCTCTCCACTTATTACCTTCACTACATACCTCGGTTCCTAGCGGCGACGGCGAACCTCAAATTGATTTCAGGCGATCTCCGAGCTAGTGACAGCACGCACTGAGATTGCCTGTTCCTGCTTATTATTTCTTCTGAGGCGCCATCTCGCTGTGACTGACTCATGCTTACCTCGACTATAAGTACCAGGGGACCATTGTCTGTCAACGAGCTGACGACTTCTCCCCTTCCTCTCCAGCATCGCTTCTCTCCCCTCCCCTGCTCTGTATCCTTATCTCTGCTGCCTTCGTTCACCTTATAGACCTCTCCTCTATCCTATATCTGCCCAGTATGCGCTTCGGTACTGCCTTCGCCGCCACCCTCTCTCTCAATGCTCTCCTCGCTGCGGCTGCCCCCGCCGCCACGGTGACCTCGTCCTCGGCCACTGGTGCTAGCACTCCTCTGCTACCGCTACTTCCACTGCCACCTACGGTGCCGGCGCACCCGCCTTTGCCAAGGTCGTCAAGGCCAAGAACCCCCTCAACATCTTGCTCACGAACGATGACTCGGCCTTCTCAGCCAACATTCGGTACGTTCACGGCACTCTCACAGCGCATAGGCTCTTGAAACGGATCTGTTCTGACGCGTTTAGTTTTTATACCCCGCAGCGCAACTTTCTACGCGCTCCAGACCGCTGGTCATCGCGTCCTGATGGTCGCTCCTTTCCAAAACCAGTCTGGCAAAGGCGGCACGGTCGTACTCCCCAAAACTTGACACCACCGCTCCCAACCGCGACGGAACTGTCGCTGCTGGCGGCCCTTACGCCGACCGTAACCAGACTGACTCTTCCATTCGCTGGTTTGATGGTTCACCAGCCGCCGCTCTCCTCTGGGGTCTCGACCAGGAAGCCCCTGGCTTCTTCAACGCCAACGACACGAACGGCGGTGTTAACCTGGTTGTGTCTGGCCCGAACGAAGGCAACAACCTCGGACCTTTCATCTTCACCCTCAGTGGAACAGTCGGAGCCACTTACACCGCCGTCGAGCGTGGAGTGCCCGCAATTGCATTCTCCGCCTCCACCCGGCCCCGATCTTACACCACCCTGGACTTCAACAACACCCAAGACGAGTCCATTCAGCTTGGCACAGCCACTGCCAACTTTGTGACGCGCTTCGTTGACGCCGCCTCTAACTTCCCCTACGGCAAGTCCTCCGCCAAGCTTCCCGAGGCCGTCGGCTTGAATGTCAACTACTCGCCTCTCAACACCAACTGCACCGCCGCCGACTTCAAGTGGAAGCAGACTCGCTTGACCGGTGGGGCCATCGTTGACAAGCTCGTCGTTGGCTCGAACGGTCTGCCCACCTACCAAAGACCTCGTCACCTCCGCCGTCAACAAGTGCAACAGCGGCGACTGTTTCCTGCCCGGTGAGACCAACGTCGTCGCCGTCGGCACTTGCGCTGCCTCCGTGTCAGTCTACAGCACGGACTACGACGCACCCCTCCTCACGACCGCCCCTGTCACCCCTGCCCTCGGCAAGGCTCTCTTCCAGCTCAACAACGCCTAGAGTGCAAGATCGCCGTTTTCTCTGTTATTTGGTATCTGCTTTGAATCTAACTAGACTTTCATATTTTTACGAACTACGCTTGTCGTTAGGGACGCGTCTTGACCACAAGCAGCGCCCCCTCCTCGTCGTCGCCCAAGAAGGGTACATGTTGCGCTCAGAGAGCCACGATCCGTTCGAGACAAGCCGACATTGCGTGAGCTGAGCAGATGAACTGACGATTCCAAGGCAGCTTCAGACAGATAGATTCTGGACAATAGGCTTGCGTATCATTTATTTCGTTTGCGACTTTAGTTTGAGTAGAGAACAGAGAGAGTAGAGCGGTATAGACAAGGAAGCAGAAGGAGCGGACGGAGAACACGGTATATTCGTCATAAGTCAGAGGGTAAGAAGCGCGTGCTGATTCGTAGGTGAAGTAAGATCCGTTGCTCGTTGAGAGAAATGCACGTCCATGGTAAAGTATCACCGGTTGGCGAACCTGAGGTACTTGGCAGCTGTCAGGAGGACAGCGAGGTTGAAGACGATGTAGGCGCAGAAGATACCGATATCCCGCCCGCGCGTCCCGAATTCGATTCCGAGACCCGGCAAGAAGTCGTCACCGACGCTGTAGGGGCAGTACATGCACTGAGACGTCGCGTCCGGGTTGGCGAGGTAGCCTCCGTTAGAGCTGAGGAATGGACCGGTCCACTGCTGGCATGACTGGCCTGAAGGAGGATCGAAGCGAGTGAACTCGGTGTCCGTGCAGCGGATTTCCAGACCGCCGAGCTCGTTCGCGACCAGACCACCGACGAGTCGCGTGAAGGGGTCGAGCTGGTAGAGCCACGATCGCCAGTAGTTGGGGATACTGGGCTTGGGGACTGGAAGGATGACAAAGTAAAAAGAAGAGTCAGACACAGGGTAGAGAGATGCAACATTCCACACGACAACTCACTGGTAACACCACAGAAGAGAGAGAAGATGATGACGATGAAGGGGTTCGCCATCGCGGCGATGTAGATGGAAGGCGACAGAGCAGCGATGGCCTGCCCAAGCGTGACGGAGAAGATCTCGGTGAGCAATGTGAAGGCGAAGAAGTAGCCAGCCCGGTCGCTCGAGTACTGGAAGTGGGCCGGGTAGTAGAACAGCAGGAAGAAGACCACGGCGCAGACTATCGAGAAGGGCATCTCGGATGCGAGTTGGCCCATCGCAAAAACGGTCCCGGAGTACATCTTGCTCGACGCTTCACGGTTGTAGACGCCGCGAGCCATGATGTAGTAAGGTTCCGCCTGGGCGAGGATGAGGGCGGGCACGATCGTCAGCATAAAGATACCGAAGATACGGTATTGCACTGATGCGACGCTGTGGTCCAGTTGCAGGAAGATGAGACCGCTGAGAAGGGCGATCGCGGCGTGTTGGAAGAGACGGGTGAATTGGTAGTCGGGTTGGCGCCAAGAGGAGAGCAGGGACCGAGTGACCACAAGACGGAGCTGCGTCATGTAAGGCGTCGCGTATTCCTTGTCCGCACTGTCGAGTTCCAAAGGCTTGTCCGCACATTCCTGCTTGATCGCCCCGATCCTGCGCAAGTTGTCCTGGTACAGTTCCGAGTCCTTGTAGATGTCAGCCCAGTCACGAGAACCGACTCGCTTGTGAAGACCGGCTCCGATGGCATCGAGCATGTATTCGGCCGGGTTGACGTTGTCAGGGCATTGAGCTCCGTTGGCGGCGAAGTAGTCACGGACGTGGACTGAGTCCTGACCAACAGGACCAAAGTAGACGACCTGGCCACCGCGTTGAAGAAGGAGCAAGCGGTCGAAGTTCTCGAAGAGCAGACTGTTGGGCTGGTGGATCGTGCAGAGAATGGCTTGGCCGGCAGCAGCGAGCTTCTTGAGGAAGCGTACGACGTTGTAAGCCGTCTGACCGTCTAGTCCCGAGGTGGGCTCGTCCAGGAAAAGAAGAAGCTCCGGCTTGGCAGCAAGCTCGACTCCGATAGTGACGCGCTTGCGATCTCCGACAGAGAGACCAAACTCGGGGGAACCAACCATAGCCTCGGCAAGGTCCTGCATCTCAAGGAGCTCGATGATCTCCTCGACATACGCGTCCTTCTCCTCCTTGCTGACATGGGCCGGTTGACGAAGGTAAGCGGAGAAGCGAAGAGACTCGCGAACGGTGGAGGTGAACTCGTGGATGTCCTGCTGCTCGGCGTAACCACATCCACGTTGGAAGGCCTTGTCAATGGGCTTGGCACTGATAAGTCGGTCACCAGAGATGACACCGATGGACTTGCGGTCGGCGAGGACGTCGAGCAACGTTGTTTTGCCAGCACCGGAGGCACCCATGAGAGCAGTGAGGCTACCAGGCTCGCAGAATCCGTCGACACTGTCGAGTAGTTGACGCTGCCCACCCGGGACAGGAACCGTGTAGCAGAGCTTCTCCCAAGTGAAAGGCTGAGACTTGACATCCAGAGGTCGCTCCTCCCTGGGCTTGCTGCGGTCCGCACGCTCGGCAAGGCGTTCGTTGAGCTTCTCCTCCTCTTTGGTGGGCTTCTTCTTGACCACCAAGCTGCTTGAAAAGCGTCCGTGTTCGAAGACCTCGACCGAGACAGCTGCCAACACGACGAAGCCGACCAGGAAGATGACAACGATACCAAAGTAGAGCCACTGGTCTCCCCTGTCGTATCCGAAGGCGGTTCGAACATAGTCGATACCAGCCACGACTTGGCTGCCGGGCACAGAGCCAGCCAACGTACAGGCCTGGTTGGCGCCAATCTCAGCAGGATACCCTGGACCGCGCGGGGTGATGTACGTGTCAACGCACTGCAGCTGCAGGCCCTTGAACTCGTCTGTGAAAGAGCAACGATCGAGCACAAGGTCAGTATTGACGATGCGACCACGATAACGGCTGACGCTGCGAACACAGAGGACTCACTAATCATGAGTGCGGAGAAACCGTAGTAGAGAGGGTTGAGATACGAAATCCAGTACAGCCACCTCGCCATTGCGTCCCGAGGAATGACGTAGCCGGCGAAGAGGACGAGGGTAGTGATGATGATGGCCGCCAACCGAGCTGCAACATCGTAAGACTGGCAGACAGTACCGAAGATGCGGAACAGCGAAGTCATCGCCAGGAACGTTACGTAGACCGTAATGAAAAAGGCGAAGAAGGCGCCCGCAGTTCGAGCCAGACCACACATGAAGTAGAGGATGACCGAAAAGATGAGGATACGCGGGAAGCTGAAGGGGATGTCGGCAGCGAGTTGAGCAAGCGAGAGGGAGGCCGGACGGTAGAAGCAGTACCCTTGTTGCTTGTACAGAATGGGACGGTTGCCCATCTGCGTCGGCAGTTCGGAGAAGGCGACCAGAGCATTGAAGAGAAGACCGATGAAGAGAACACCACCACGAGTGAAGCCACCAGCGGCAGTCTCTGGGAGGCTGAGGAAGCAAGAACCGGTAATGGCGGCGATGGCGATCGAAGTGAAGTATGAGATGACGATGTCGCGCTTGTCACCGGCGGTGATCAGCATTTGACGGCGGAAGAGGTACCAAATCTGCTGAATGAGAGGAATTGTGTACTGCGACCGCTTGGAGACACCACGGTGCTTGTCATTGCGAACAGCCTGCTTGAACTCGTCGAGGGTGTTTGTGTCCTCGGCGCAGTGACGGCTGTACTTCTCCTTCAACTCGAGCTCGTTCTTGCAGACTTGAGACTCCTTGTAAGCTTGCTCCAGCGTCTCAGGGGTGGGAGGGTTGGAGGCGGTGAAGCGGTGCCCGTCCTCGACCAGTCTGCGCTCGTTGGGATCTGTGCATCCGGAGAGGTAGTCGGCTGTAGTTTGACGTGGCATGTCCTGGAAGCCGAGGGAAATCATGTACGCGCGCGCCTCGCTGGTTGGACCGAAGTAAGCACATCGGCCGTTGTCGATGACAAGAACTTTGTCGAATTGCTCGTAAATGCCTTCACCGGCTTGGTACAGCGATGTGAAGACGGAGAGCTGCATGATGTCGGTGATGATTCGCAGGGACTTGGCGTAGTCGAGAGCGGTGGAGGCGTCGAGACCACGAGTTGAGTTGTCCCATGCAAGGACACAAGCCCGAGTGGTAACTGTGTGACAATAACACAAGTATCGGTCAGTGAACCACATCGCGAGGGTCAACAATCTTCGCGTAAACGAGAAACTCACACATCTCAGCAATGGAAACGCGCTTTCTTTCACCGCCACTGACACCTCGAACAAAGGAGGAGCCGACACGCGTGTCCTTGGTGTGGGAGATGTTGAGCATTTTGAGGAGAGCATCGGTGACCTCCTTGCGGAAATCCTTCTTGTTCTTCCATCTGTCGAGGCGGTGCCCGGGTGTCTTCATGCTGAGGGCGAATTCGACTGTGTCGGCCACACCGAGAGTGGCGTTGTGTTGGTCGTCCTCTTCGCAGTAGACAACTTCGCCACGGTAACGCTTATCCATCTCCTTCGCGTCGACACCGCCGTATTTGACGTCGCCGTCGACGCCAAGGTAGCCTTGGCGCTGGTTCGCGATGACTTTGAGGAATGTAGAGCAGCCGCTTCCGGGTCGGCCAACGACGAGGACCATCTCGCCTGGCTGAACGCTGCCGTTGAAGCCTTGGAGGATTTTACGCTCGCCCATGGAGAACATGCCTAGCTTGCCCGCAATGCTGAAGAAGGGGCCAAGGAAAGTTCCGAGTACGGCGTCTGGGAACGTGCGAATCTTGAGTTGCATTGAGCTCACACCGCGAACGTTGAGGTCGTCCCAAGTAACACCGATGCGCTTGGCCTTAACGCCTGCCTGTGACGATTCGTTCCAAACAGATTGAAGGTAGCTGCAGTGGTCGTAAGGTATAGCACAGTCAGAAATCTTTTCACCGGAACGCGACCAAAAAAAAATATCAAAAAGCGCGAAACTCACTCGATGAGCTTGAATTCGTCCTCTTCCTCTTGAGCCTCGACGTCCTTCTCCTTGTCACCCTGCGCATGCTCTTTGCTGGCTTGGGAGAGGGTCTTCTCGAGGTCGTGGAAGGTCTGTTTAGCCCCCTCTACGTCGACGCCGTTAGTGGAAGGCGATTCGGATACCGCCCGGGGCGAGTCGATGGTTGAGTCGGTGCGACCATCGTCGATGACCTCGATTTCAGTGGTGCGATTGTGGGTGGGATGGTCAGCCATGATGGGCTTGTCCTTGAAGAGTGTTGGTTTTGCTGATGGGTATTATCCTCTTGCACGCTTACGCCCGCAGTAGGCGAAGAGGATGTCGAAGAGGAAGTGTGTTGGCAGGAAGAGGACCAGAATGGGACTCGAATGAGGAGCATTGGACGGGTAGTTGAGGTGGAACCGCTCGCTATATATACCTTCAGCGAGCTGCCTGGGTGTCTGCCATGTAACGTCGCTCGCCGCACGCCGTCCTCCAAGAAAGGTCGTGAGATCCATTACTTGCAACCGGCGCTGGCAAACCGATCCTAATCGTACGCCGACGCAGAAGTGCCCAACTGCCCAAGCAGTCCCAATAGGTGAGGCGGGGAGAAGCTACCGACTGCGAACTGACCGACGTAATGATGGCTTGACTACATACTGGGTACTGGGCAATGAGAAGAAGTCGTCAGTAGTGAGGCAAAAGTGAGCGTTGGGAAGGTCTTCCAGGCAAGGCGGCCGACGCTTCCGCAGTACAACTCAGTGCTCACTCATCCGGATCTCTATTTCCAAGTGTTGATGTTGCGCTTCCTTCGTTCCGTCCTACGACGATGCTCTAATCATGCATAGAGACTGCGATACTCAAATGACCGCATGGCGTTAGTGGTAACTGCAATAACATGCTGGATCAGGGAGGTAAGCAGGGAGAGCGAGAGAAAGCAGAGCAGGCGGATCCTCACCTCACGGAGCGACGCCGAGGAGGACCGACTAGAACGGCACCGCCGCAAGAATGAGTATGTAGGAATATTTGGAAGGGCCAAGTCGCGTGGAAAGTGGAAGGACGATGCCGTCCGTGTCATCTGTCTGGTTGGCAGACGACGCTCAATCGGAAGGACGCTCCGCTCCGTACCACCCACTTCGACCCAACAGCAAAAAGCAGAACTCGTCAATTTAACCACAGAAAATCTAGTCGTGAACAAGACGGAAGACCACACGCTGAAGACAACATGCTGGACCGGGCGGGGGTCGAGCGCCGCTCCCATCCCTGCCATTCTGTGAGAGCTTTCGGATACGGGCGACATGATATGTATACAGTATGCACGATGACATATGACAGTCCCTTCTCCTGTGGCACGCCAGGGCCCAGGAACAAATAAAGACATCTTAACCTTTGTGCTATGGAAAGTTCTTCTAAGGCTCTATTTACAGCTCGTTCGCGGTGATATGTGCTGGATACACACTCACTCGGAGACCACTTCCCGTCCCAAGTTGCTCCTTCTCAATAATACTCAATACATAATTTTCAAGATCTCAACTGGCCGCTCTCGAAGGCAGGCGAGGGTCGGGGGCGGAGCGATCAGTCCGTCGTCTGTGTCGTCTTTCCGCGCCTGTCAGTCGGAGTACACAACAGATGGGAGCAACCCAAGCTAAACCATTCGACCGCCGGTCCGTCCTGCCTGGGGCATGCTCGTCTGGTCTTGTTCCGCCAAAATGGCCAACGCCCACCATGTATATATGATCCTCGCAGACCACGCCCACCAGATGCTTGATAACGACGCTCCCGCTGCTACGTACATCTCGCCGGTCCCGCTATTTCGGTTCCGTATCGTCTCATCGATAGACTCCTATTCAGCCTCCAAAGAAAGGGCCGGTGAGAGGAACGCGCAAACTCAAGCTCAGCCTACAGGTTAGAGATGGCACATGTCAGATGGATTGCAAACGCTCGATGGATGAATGGATGGATGGATGGATGGATGGATGGATGGATGGATGGATGGATGGATGGATGGATGGATGGATGTGGTTGATGTATGAGTAACAGCGCGGGTCCGACCGCGTCGGACCATTCCGAACACGAGTGCAGAAACTTGGACCAAAATGAAGTCGAATGAGGGTACGCGTCCGCGACATTGATCGGTGAAGAGTCCTCCCCGACCGCGGCCTCAATGTCGAACAAGACGACAGCAGCAGTATCAGCCGAAGTTGAAGCTGAACTGCTGTCCACCCCCGCCGCCGCCTTGCTGGAACTGCGTGAGGATGAAGCGCATATCAAAGTCAGAAAGAATCCTCTGAAACCCATAACTATATATTCAGCAACTACTCACGAATTGTGCGAAGGGATGACCTTGAGCCATGAACGGATTGTTGAATCCTCCCTGACCTCCACCTCCAGCGCCCGCCATAGGATCATTCGGATCATCGCCCTGATCATACCGCGCTCTCAATTCTGGATCACCCAAGACGCCAATAGCCTCATTGATCTGGGTCATTTTCTCCTGAGTACCGCCTTCCTTGTCCGGGTGGTACTTCCTCGCCAAGGTCCGGTACGCTTTCTTGATCGTCCGTTCGTCCGCATCGCGCGCTACACCAAGAACCTTGTAGTAGTCTTTGGTCTTGCTTAGCTTGAGTCGTTTTTGCGCCTTCACAAGTCTGCGGTGAATGTTGCTGTCCTGTCGTCCGCTCTTCTCGAAGGCACTTTCCAGTGCGCGGACAGCTTCTTCGTACTTCTCCTCCGACATGAAGGCCTCGCCTCGCGCGGTGAGCGCATCGGCGTCGTCCGGATCCCTTTGAAGCACGTGTTCACAGTACGGCTTGGCCTTCTTCAGCTCATCGAGTTCCAGGTGGGCTTTGCAGTGCAGCTTGTTCAGCTCGAGCAAGAGCGCACTCCTTCTCAATGGATCTCTCAGGGCCGTCGGGATCACGGGTGAGGAGAGGGAACTGCCTTCCGCAGGTGCAGCCATGTCCGCCTTGATGGCTTCCTCCACCTCCTGTAGCAGTGTAGGCCCGCCCACTTTGGGGCCCTTCAAAGCTGACAGAACCGGTCGCCATGATCCAGCATCGGCGAAGTTGCGCGCCTTCTTCAGCGACTTGTCCATATTTCTCAACTTCTTGTGCATCCGAGCGCAGAGTTTGTTATCAGGGTCGCCGTTCAAGCATGACTTGAGCTGGAGATTGGCCGCGTCGCGCGATTCGGGAACGATGTAGAAAGAAAGCGATGCTAGCCGTAAGTATAGCTCCGTCGATGGCGCCAGAGCCGCGATTCGTCTGCATGATAGAACAAAGAGGTCAGACCATCTCATCAAAGCTTGTCAACTTGAGCAGGAATGCATCAACTTACGTCCAGTCTCCCATGGCTGATTCTAGATCGCCACTCCAAAGCGCACAGTCAGCACGTCTCTGACGCGCCGCCAACAGCCGAGGAGCTACCTCTAAGACCGACGTTGCCGCCTCCACGCACTCTTTGGCCGCCTCAGCAAGCACCTTGTCTGTCGAAACGTCCTTCCCCGCCTTGATAGCATTTTCGACCTTCAAGCTTGAAGCGCGTACCTTCTTCAGGGAATCGAGAGACTTCTTGATAGATTCTTGAAGCTTGGTCGCGGCGGCTTCATCCTTCTGGACTGACGAAGAGCTTGAGCCAGACCCGCCTTTGGCTAGCTTGAAAAAGTGCTTGAGTTCACTCTGCGCTTCGTCCAGCTGTCCGTCCTTAGCCAAGACACGAGCTTTCTCCAGTCGGGCCTTGGAGAACGATGGGTTCAACTTGAGCAAAGTGTCAAAATCGTCAAGCGCAGCCGAGGAACGCCCAACGGAGAGAAGCGCCGTAGCACGCCGGTAGTAGGTGAGCCAGTGGGAAGGGTCGGCGTGGATAGCGGCATCGTACGCCGTCAGTGCTTCGTTCAGCCGTCCCGAGGCAAGTGCAGCATTGGCAGCTGCGAGATGCTCTGCGTGAGAGAGCGGCGTGGCTCCACCGGTACCGGCAGCTGAGGCAGCGGCGGCGGAAGGGTCCGCAACGGCGCATGTGACAGCCGTGAGGAGGAGTAGGGCTATGCTGGGAAGCAGGAGCAATGGAGAAGCTCGTCTGTGTCGTCGGCGGGTCGATTTCTTGGGAGCAGAGCAGGTTTCCGCCCGTTTCGAGGTGGAAGCGGACGAGGAGCCCATGCTGCTGGAGCTCGCAGCCTGGCCGAGCGTGAAGCGCATGGTGAAATGGGGGCCTCTGTTGTGCGAAGAATGAGTGCGTGTTGACTTGATGCTGGTGGAAGCTGAGAAGTTTTGAATCCAAGCTGCTGGGTCATGGAAGCATGGAACCTGAATCTGACCTCCACGTCATGATGTTCAGAATTTGGCGGGTGAACGGATTTTCGAGACACATCCTCACACGTCGGAAGTAGTATCAACAATGTGTATCTAAGTTTACAGCCTGTAGAGTACGGATGATGGACGGACAAGAGAAGTGATCAGGGACAGAGAAAAAAGTGCAGAACGGATCCTGGGAAGGGAGAAGGAAGATCCGAAATATCGACAATGGTTATGGAAAGGGGCAGCGAAGGCGCTGAGTATTGTTCGGTATGGCGTTGATCTCCGTCGCCCCTGACGTTGTGAGAGTGGTCATTTCAAAGAAGGTGCTTCTGCGGCGCCCGCTTCGCTTCACTCGAATCGACCTTTGTTGTAAGATGCATTGGTGGGCGTTTGGTCGCCATCCTGCTGATCCCAGTTTTTAACAAGGTCCGCGTGCGGGTACGAAGTTTTCACCGCTAGACCAGATGCTTTCCGCTCGACATCCTCTTCGAATTTGGACACGATGCGCGCGGGTTTGTCTTTTCCACCTTGGAGCTCCTCCGGGTATCGTAATCTCGTAAGCTCGATATCCTCTGTTTGAGAAAGTGTTCAGAGGAGGAGAATATGAGCAAAGGGCTATGAGCACGGTCGGGTCTGCACACTCACCTAGGATATCCTGGAAGCACCACTCCACCGCATCCGCCGCCCAGAAATGGTCGCAATGCTGTCAAATGGTCTCAAAGTCAGACTCGATGTTCTGCAACCAGCACGACAATCAGGTCCACTCACCTCAGCCTCTTCCTGCCTCTTCCATCGGATCAATCGGACATCCGTATCTTGCTCCTGGATTCTCTTGATGAGCGGGTCCGTCAAGACGAGGAAGTCCATACCGCCGCTGTATACAGACAGGGGCGGGAAGCGTCCGTCAAACCATTGGGGTGCGTTGGGGTCCATCGTGCAACCCCTGGTGGCAAACCCATCTTTACCAGCCCACCAGAAAATGGAGGCACTGGAAACAGGCTGGGGTGTGAAACGGAACATTTTCGCTTTTCCTTTGGTGGGAGATGAGGAGATCAGCAAAGTGATGGTCGCAACAGGTGTAAGGACTACTATCACTCACTCCTTGGTAGCCAATTCGCATCCGTCCAGGCGAAGAGGAAGGCTATTTAGGCGGTGAGAAGTCAGAGTCAGCTAGGTGGACCATGATCATTTGCAGCATATCACTCACCGAACATCTGGTATCCGAGCAGCGCATATGGATATGCTGGGCACCAGTCGTATGAGACTATTCGCAAAGGGACACAAGGTCAGTCCGGTGAGCTAGTAGGAAGATCCGATCACCCGCGCCCGTACTTACTCTTCATGAGAGGAATAAAGTCAAGCACACCGAAGAATCTCCGCCAGGCCTCCCAGTCCATGTGACTCAGAGCAGTGAAGGGAAAGCAGGTGGTGAGTGGTCCAGCGAAGACGGCAGGTGCGAGTGCTCCGAAGTATGTGAGCTTGGTGCCTAGATCAGGAACCATGTTGAGTGAAAGGGAGATGAATGCAGTCCCGTTCCCTTGAGAATGTCCGATAAATCCAATCTGTGCTCAAAGGTGGGTTAGTTTTGGTACAATGAACAGGACACGATAAGTGAGGGGGTGTGCCATTTTGCTCACCTTCTCGTAGCCAGTCTCGCGCCGCACGTAATCCACCAAAGCGGGCAAGTCGTGTACGGCCAAATCCCGAATGTTCCAGTCCCAAAAGCGTGGATCCTTCCTTGAGTACTTGCGGTGACCCATGTCAAAAACGCCGCGATTGTTGCCTAGGAAGACTTGATACTTGCCTCGTCTGGCCAGCCAGAAGGCCAGGGAACGCTCTTCGGAGGTGACAAAGGATCCTGAAGACTGGAACAGGCCGTGCATGATCAGGACGGGGAAGCCACCTGGATGAGTTGAAGGGAGTAGGTTGTCAGTAGTGGGAAAATGAACGAACTGATGGAAAAGAATGCATCATATGCGTACCTCTGCCATCAGAATGCCGTCGATGAGAGCTCTCCTTGTCGATTATGCGATTGACTCGGAGATAGAAGCCGTCCTGGGTCTCGACCTGCTCGTTTACGATCTCGAATCCGCATGAGCCGGCGTAGTATCGAACGTCCTTGACCAGCTTTTCCTTCTTCCACCGAGGAGCGTCGTCCCAGTCGCGCTCCCAGGAGGGTTTTGGTAGTCTAGCTCCAGTCTGAGGCGCCATGAGCCCGAGGAAGACAAGAAGGCGTTTGAGAGGGGATGGAATGCGTCTCAAGACGGCTGCTAAGAGCTGTATTGAGAGGGCCCATATGACGATGAATATGAGGAAGGAGGAGGAGAGGATGATGGCGAGAGACTGTGACCATGCGAGGCGGAGCTTCCAGTAGAGGGAGTGTTGCGCATACAGCGGTGCCCCACCGCGCCTTGTCCAGATGTCGGGCTCTGCGCGCGCCAGGATGCGAAAGAGAGGGGGGGTGAGCTGCGGAAAGCGGAAGGCAGGAAGGGGAACGTGGTCAATTGACTAACCTTCATAATCTTCGAATCCATGTGGAGGACGATTGTACATGGCGAGAGCGTCCGCGGTAGCTTGAGACTGTTTGTCGACCCTGACGCGCAGACTAGCCGCGCTGAGAGGACGGGAGATGCCATCTGCGGGTGTTCCGACACTTGTCGTTGTTGCGCTGCTCTCGAAGTCATGGATCTGCGGGTTGAGCAGGGTTGTGGAGGTGCTGCTGTCGTGGGAGAGAAGGCCGCTCGTGCTGCCGGCGAAGGTGCTACTCCCGCTGCTGCTGCTTGAGCTGTGGTTCCGAGGAGCAGCCATGGAGCTGCCTCCTCTGTAAGGTTGAGAGACGCGTGGGTCTACGAGCAGCGGCTGTCGCTCTCCATTCGCTGACATTGTCGTTTGAGGAAGAGGAGGACTCCAAATGTCGAGGTTTGGGGACAGCGGCGCGAAGGAAAATAAGAGAGCGAGATTCAAGTATGGCAAGATGAGGCGGACAACATCTCAATCGAAGGCGATCTTATAAAAGCACAGACGCGCTTTGCAAAGGTGATGATGCTGCTGGACATGAGCCCACTTCATAACCTGGGTGACATCGACAGCACGTGATCATCGAGACCGGTGTGGTCGGAGACCTAGTCGAGACTTGAGGAGATGGAGGTAAAATGAAAGGAATGTGGGAAGGCAAAGTGAAAGGAAAAAGGCGAGAACGAGCAGGCGAGCGAGAGGGGGTCAAGAAGGAGAAAAGAGTGGATAAGATTGGTCGTCTCTTCTAGTAAGGAAGTGCTAGATACACGACTCCTTTTATAGGCGTGAGGTCAAGGGATAGCAGAAAGGGGGATGAGAGAGAACAACGAGGTATCCTAAAAAGGAAGCAAGTCGAAATGAAAGAGAGAAGAGCGGACTACTGAAAGGAATGAGTAGGAAGGAGGGTGTCTCCAAATAGGGAACAAGTGGGCAGCACCTCGGATGGGAACTCTGAGTAGGGTGGGGATGTTGACCGTCGGGGATGATGAGGTACGATTTGGTGAATGAGAGGGATTGGCGTCCCGTTGGTCGTGTGTCGATCAACCCGAGCTGAAGCCACACTGCAAGAGCACAGGGCGGCAACACCACGGCCACCACATCTCCCACGACCGAAACTGAGAAGCCATGCCTTCTCAGGTCTGATGGGGACGCGCTGCTGAGAAGTGTGGGCGAATGCGAGGGCGGTAGACTTTGACGTGAGAGGGATGAATGGACGACGGTAGGACCTTGCCTTCGTTCGAAGAAAGCCACACTCCGCCATTGATATTTTGCCAGAGGACCTTGTAGGGCCCGACCCAGCGATCCTGCAACTTGGCTTCGACCTTCTTCGAATTGTAATCCTTGAAGTTGCGAACTAGGACTAGCTGACCAGGAGCGAACGAGGGTTCTCCGAGCATGTCCTGAAGATTGCGTCGCGCAGCTGCCTTTGCGCGGTCATCTGTCTTATTCTTGCGCGCCATCTCAAGGAGAAACTTGTGAGATCCGAGGCTGCTGATGCGCTCCGCAATGGCCGAGGCCAAAGCTTCCTTGTCGTCGCGGATGTGCTGGTACTTCTCGAGGAGTGCTGGCGTCGTGAGATCAAGGGGAAGCAGAGGCTCGTAGCCGTGGAGCAGGAAGAAGGGGCTGTGACCGTATTGGCGACGTACTGCAGTGCGGTCGACCCAACATGCAATTCCTACAACCTCCGGCCAGGGCACATCTAGGGCTCGTGCAGCATGCACAATAGCCTCCTTGAGCGGCGAGTGTCCTCGTTCGACCGCCCCATTTGCGCGTGGGTTGTAGATGCTGGTGCGAGTGATATCGACCTTATACTTCGTGAGAAGCTTGTCGACGACGCCCTTGAACTCGGTGCCTTGGTCGGTGGTGATTTGAAGGGGAAGTCCGTGCCTCGTGAAGACGTCCTCAACCAGAAACCTCGCCACTGCACGCGCCGTCTTCCGTCTCAAAGCCTGAGCCTCTACCCAACCACTGAGATCATCCCGAGCTACCACAAGATAGCGCTTTCCCTTCGCCTTCGGCATGTACGTGATGTCAAGGCCGATCCTTTGACCTGGTCCAGGAGGAACTGTGGGCTGAATCGATGTCTCTGTGGGCCCTTTCTCTCTGCGTTGGCACGAGTCGCATGTTTTGATCCACTCCTTGACGCTGGCAGAAAGACCCTTCCAGTAGAAGCGTTGTTCCAACGCTCTGGTAGTCGTAGCCACGCCCTTATGTCCGGCCTCCTCATGACTCAGACGCATCAATCGCTCTTGTTCTTCCCTGCAGTCCACCACGAGCCTTCCAGCGTCCTCCAAACCACCCTTACGCCACAGCGAGCCACCGGTGACGAAGTAACGAGAAGCCTTGGTAAGGAATGACTTGTTCGAGGCGTAGTCGGTAGCGTTCTGGGGCTTCTTGCCGGTAGTGAGGAAGTCGAGGATGATCTGGTGTTCTTCGGACAGTATAGACGTGCTGGTATCTTCTGCCGCGACAGAATACGCGACCCGCTCGTCAGCAGCAAGCAACTCGAGGAGCTTGATGCTTCGTTCTTCACGCGCTGAACCTGCGCGAGAGTGCAAAGGGGGGAAGAGGGAGAAGAGCGAGCAGCTTTTGGCAATGAAGGAGATGAAGGTTCAGCTTTCCAAGGTTGACTTGGCCGGTCTTCCTGAGGGAAATCCTCGAGTCGATCCAGAATCCATTCATCATCGTCTGTGACCGACACATCGCCCGGCTGTGGTGGTCTACGAGACAAACCATCGGCAAGAGCATTGTCCTTAGCCTTCACATGGACGATCTCTGGATCAAAGAGCATGATGTATGCCAACCACCGCACCATCGCCGTGTTGGGAAGTTCTGGATTGGCCAGCATACCCTTGATATAGGAGGCGTCCGTGAGCACAATCAAGCTCGTTCCCCAGATCCAATGTCTGAACGCCTTAAGAGCACGGAAGACCGCATATAGCTCTCGCTTCGCCTGTGAGTACGCCTGCTCACGCTCGTCGAATGGGAGAGAACCGTATCGAGCCACCTGAACCTGACCGTCCTCGTCATCCTGCCCAAGCCAAAATCCGCAAGCCTTAGGCCCTGCGTCAACTCCAAGCTTGATCGGCTTCATGCCTTCCCCGTACTTCAACTCCACCAGATACGTTCGCTGCATCACTATCTCCTTGATAGTATTCATCGCAGCTTGTTCTTCTTCACCCCACTCAAAGGCGACGCCCTTCCTTGTAAGGTTGGTGAGAGGTTTGACGATGATCGAGTAGTTGGGTATCCAGGCGCGAGCTTGTCCTGCAATTCCGAGGAAACTTCGGACCTCGCTGACCGAACTGCACTGCTCCCACCTCTCGATGGCTTCGACCTTCCCCTTCGCGACTCGCCGCCCCTCTGGACTGACCTCTTGCCCTAGGACCTCAGCTGTGCGACGAATGGGCGCCATCTTTCGTGCTGATATGGTCATGTTGGACTTGCCAACCCGAAACAGAACACGATTGAGCTTGACGAAGTACTCGTAGATGAACCTTCGGATCTCTGGGTTCTCGGGAATTGGCTCGTCATTGTAGGTAGATTCCGGGCCAGGTATGAAAGTATCGTCCACGTACACCTTCCCGTCCGAGCCAACGATCGCCACCACGATGTAGTGGAAGACGATGCAGGAGTTCGTACCGCCTTGAGGGAGTCTGGTATGTCGAAGCCGGCCCAAGGCAGTCTCGAACGTCGTGAAGTCCCTTGATTCCACAGCGAGCCATACCTGATCAAGCCAGAGAAATGATCGAGGGTCCCGATGCACGCTTTTCCACTGAGCTCTCCAACGAACGAGTCAATCTGTGGAAGCCGCCCAGGATTCCGAACGGTGACGGCGTTCAATGGCTGCAGGTCGTGAACGAGGCGGTATTGGCCCTTCTGCTTTTTGGCCACGGCGAACCACTTGCTTGTATATCCTGCTGACGACTGCTCGTATAGTCCCGAATCGACCTTCTCCTGTAGGAGTTCCAGCACCTGTTGCTTGATCGCGGCTGGGATAGGGACGGGCTTCCGGTCCCAAATATCGTGCTCGACGACGGGAATCTTGACAGGCGGGACAATTCGAGGGTCGACTACACCTTTCTCTTCCTCAACAAAGGCCAACGCTGACTCGTTCTCACGCAGGATATGGACCAATAGATGTAGTTCCGCCGGACGGAGAAGGCCATCGGGGTCGAGATCGAGCTCTTCCAGACGTTCCTGAGTCAGTCGCTGACCAGGCTGGAACGGAGGGGCAGAGAAAGGTACCTTGGGCAGATCATCTTCGAAGTCGGGAGGTATGTGAATCTGAACTCGGTCGTCTTCGCTGATGTTCGTGGCGACTGGACGGACCTTGCGGGCGACCGGCTTGTACGTCGCGTGTACTGCGGCTTCCGACTGATCGAAGCAAACCCCTTTCGAATCTTCCCACGCAGCATCACACTCAGACGAACGGTAAGCAGAACGAGGGTCAGATTGCTCGGAAGGGGCTGCAATGAAGGAGTGAGGAAGGCTGGAATCTGGGTCATAGATGGTCACCAGGAGGCCCTCGTCGATGTCGCGATGCTGGTAGCGGACGGTGCGTTGCCATGGCCGTCCGAGAAGGAGCTCGTATGGAGGGCCGTCGAGGACATGCAGATGTGTGCGAGTGCGAACTCCTTCGACTTCGATGTCCACGTTGGGGCAGAGGTGGTTCATTGGTGAGAGTCTTCCGTCGGCATTTCGCATCGCGCCTCCGAAGGGTGAAAGAGCAAGACCAAGTTTGTCGCATGCTGCTCGACTGATCACGTTAATCTCCGAGCCTGTGTCGAGAATGGCCGTGATGGTGTGCTCGCCGACCTTCGCCTGAACCTTCCCCACACCACAAACAAAGAGCGCTCGCTTCATCTTGGGATCAACGAAGCTCACATCCACCTCATCCTCACCAACCTCGACCGCATTCACTTCGTAACTCTTGTGACGCTGCAACATTGGACCGAGAAGCTTCTGGATTTCGGGCTGCGCGAGGAGAGCACCAGTAGGTATCGTGACGGGGTTGTCGATGATCTTCTGCAGGGTGTCTCGAGAGGCGAAAGACTTGCCGAGCTCGCTCGTCAACGTGTACCTGCGAGTAGTTCGCCGCTTTCCTCCACCTGCGTCCGTCATGTCGGCATCTCCCACGACCGAAGCTGATGTCTGAGGGGCTGGAGGTGACGGCACTGCGACGGGGACGATGGAAAGAGGCTGGAGAGGTGCTGGAGGGGGAATAGGAGCTGGTGCTGGACCGGGAGCAAGTGTAGGTGGAGCGACGGGTGCCGAAGCTGGAGGGAACGCTGCAGCAGCTGCCCGAGTACGAGACGCCGGACCTTGAGGAGTGGGCGGGCGGTCGTAGGGCTTGCTGCGGCCTTGTTGCTGCTGACCTGCGCGATCAGCACCGTAGACGGAAATGGGAGCGGAGAAGTTGGTGCTTCCAAGCTCGACGTAGCTGACGGTGGGGGTGAACCCAGTGTAAGGATTCGCTGGTGGTGGTTGCGAGCGCGAGCGGGGGAAAATCCCGACCTCATGCAAGGCCTTGACCAATGGTTTATCCGCTCCATAACGTGGCAGGAAGCTATTGTCAGCCATGCGCACGTACCCTCGATTGTCTCGGGCCAAGATTCCTTCATCAAAGAAAGGTTGGAGAGCGGGGCAGTCGCGAATGAGGTGTTCGGGCTGCCCGCACCCGAAGCAGCGAGAATCACGAGTGGGACCGTTCCCTCGGGGAGACCCAAATGAGGCGGGGTGCGGAAACCAACTGCATTCACCGACGGCTGACCGACTTGCGGGGGCAAGGTGAACCTGGCAGCTACGGCGGGCGCTTGCCGAGCGGTCTGACACCACGTCGAGTAGTACTCTGCTGAGTTGACATCGAGACCGGCAAGTCGGAGAGTGAGCTCGTCGATGGAGGGATCGGGGAGGTTGAAACGGACGTTGTTCTGTTCCTTCGACTGCGTGCCCGACCGCTTGTGAACGAGATGATCTGACTCAGAGTCGTCGTTGTCCGATACCACTGGGGAGGGGGAAACGACTGTCTTCTGCCGACGCTTTTGAGAGCGGACCTTCTCCTTCTCGTCTTCGTCCGAGCTATCTTCTCCTGCGCTGAAGAACATGTCTTCGTCCGTATCAGAAGAGGAGCTGTCCGAGGAGTGACGACGGTGCTTCGATGACTTCTGTGTGCGCTTGTAGCGTAGATCGGCGTCGAAATTGTCGAAGCTGAGGTAGGTCCTCAGCGCTGAGAGAACTGCGATGGCCTTGGGGGTCTCTGTTGGGTTGATGGTAAGACCGTACTTCTCGCCACTGTGCTTCAACGTCTCTCGCCACTTGCGGGGGAGTCCATCCCAGAACAGGCGGTTGTATCGTTCTTGCTCCATCTTGTGATTGTCGATCAACCAGCGACCGATACGCTCGAAGCCTCGTTGGTACTCTGCGACATCTTCGAGGGACTTGATCTTCTTCTTGCTGTACGATTCGGCGTACTTCTCGAGATCAGAGGTCACGTACTTGAACTTGTGCTTCCTTGACGGGTAGACTTCACGAAGGGCAGCAACCAAGTCCTTGTAGATGTTTGCCTTGTACGCGGGATGTACTCGGCAGAACGAGCGAGCTTCTCCGCCGAGGTAGGAGAACAGAGCGGCAACCTTGTCGACATCCGTGGCCAGGTTGTGAAAGCTGATGAGCTTCTCGACCTGTAGTAGGAATTCTTCGAGCTTCTTGCTGTCGCCGCGGAAGGTCTTGGGAGCGTTGAATTCTCCACGATTTGGCAGATATCCGAGACCCTTCTGCAGAGCTGCCGAGGCGAGAGCGAGGTTGATCCTGGGATCGTCCCTGCTGGACGACATCTTGTCGAGTCCGAGCGAAAGAAGGGATGAGACTGAATGGAAGGAAGCATGGATCGAGACGGCGAGCGAGGCGAGGGGCGAGCGAGCGAGTAACGAGTGTCGAGCGAGGAGGGCGAGAGCGAGTACGAGTCAGCGAGGGGAACGAGGTACGAGCAAGGGAGGAGAGGGGAGCGTACTAACGAGAACAACGAGGTTCGAGAGCGAGACGAGCGAGTAAAGAGTGTGGGGCTCGAGGCCGAGACCGAACTTGGCAAAGCTACCAGTTTGTGGTCGGAGACCTAGTCGAGACTTGAGGAGATGGAGGTAAAATGAAAGGAATGTGGGAAGGCAAAGTGAAAGGAAAAAGGCGAGAACGAGCAGGCGAGCGAGAGGGAGTCAAGAAGGAGAAAAGAGTGGATAAGATTGGTTGTCTCTTCTAGTAAGGAAGTGCTAGATACACGACTCCTTTTATAGGCGTGAGGTCAAGGGATAGCAGAAAGGGGGATGAGAGAGAACAACGAGGTATCCTAAAAAGGAAGCAAGTCGAAATGAAAGAGAGAAGAGCGGACTACTGAAAGGAATGAGTAGGAAGGAGGGTGTCTCCAAATAGGGAACAAGTGGGCAGCACCTCGGATGGGAACTCTGAGTAGGGTGGGGATGTTGACCGTCGGGGATGATGAGGTACGATTTGGTGAATGAGAGGGATTGGCGTCCCGTTGGTCGTGTGTCGATCAACCCGAGCTGAAGCCACACTGCAAGAGCACAGGGCGGCAACACCACGGCCACCACACCGGGGAGACTCTCCATGCCGAGTCTTGAATGACTGCAGCAGATGGCGTCTCATGCCACTCCGGAGACTCCGAGAGTGTTCCGTGAAACCGCGGCTTACAAAAAGGGATGGAGTGGTGGACATCGCATCGCATACACACGCGAACCTCCCCGAGAAGAAAACGTCGCTCCCACTTACTCTCTCTCAGTCCTCGCGCACAGCATCGACCACCGCGGCAAATAATACAACTTCTCCATCCCGCCCCGTCTGTCACAAGTCGACTCGCTCGCACCCGCATTTCCGCGCACACCCCCGACTCTTCCCGCCGCCACTCCCTGCCTCACCCAGCCCCCCAGCATGATTGCTCCCATCCGCGCATCAAGCACCCGCGTAGCCAGCGCTGCCGCCCTCCGCTCTGCTGCTGCCGCCGCCCCCAGCTCGTCCCGTCTCACGGCAGCTGTCTCCTCCAGGTCGCTCGTCACCAAGGCCGAGCGCTGGACCCCCGCACTCGCACACTCACCCGCCCTGCCCGACGCATCCAACCCGCAGACCAAGGCCGACCTCGCCGCGTCGCTCCCAAACATCGAGGCACGCTGGGCGTCCTTGTCGAAGGAGGAGCAGTTCGGTGTCTTCCGTCTCCTTGAGGAGATTCAGAAGAAGGACTGGAAGGAACTCTCCCTGGACGAGAAGAAGGCCGGTGAGTAATAATAACCCCTTATCCATCACATTCGGGCCGCCGGAAACCTGCCGGATCGCCCTCCTTGCTGTTCTAACTCCCGAACTCTCTTATCGGCATTCCCTTTCCTATCCATCAGCCTACTTCATCTCCTTTGGCCCTCACGGTCCCCGCAAACCCGTCGTTCAACCCGGACAAGGCATCCGCACTTTCATCGGTGTCGCTGTCTCTGTTGCCGCCTCTATTGCCGTCTTCTACGGCTTCCGAAGCCTTGGTGCGTCTTTCTTCTTCCCAGAGCAAGTTGCATGCTACCTATTGTCGGATCTCCCCGTGCAATGTGCGGGCAAAGTCGTATGGCAAGGGTAGCATTGCAACTCGTGCTTCCCATGTTGCGAACGCGCTCTGTTCTGATCTGTCTCCCCCTCACCATCTTCCTTGCAGCCGCTGCCCCGCCAAAGACCTTGACCACCGAATACCAGGAGCAAATGACCCAGAAGGCCATCGAGCAAAACCAGAACCCTATCACTGGTAAGCACCCGATCTACGTCGAATGCACTCTTTCAAACGACTTACACTTCTTGATGACATGGACACACAGGTATTGCCTCGGAGGGCTACAAGGGTCAGGGCCACGTCACAAAGAGCTACGCCTAGAGCAATGGTGTTCGCGCTTTCTCAGGAATCTCGTGCTTCCCTACACCTCTTTTCTCCATCCCCTGTCCTTTATCTCACCGTCCTTTTCATTCTCAATCCCAACAAAAGAGACTCTGCATATCACTCACAGGCTTGGACCTCGTCTTTCACAGTTCACGTATCCTCTTCGGGGGGCGAGCGTGGCCGGAGTCAAATTCTCCCTGTGTCGGGCTGTTATCCGCACGTACACCACGGAGCAGCGCAAGGCGAGCACGACGGGGACTCGACTTCAGAGCTTGCCGCAATCACTGCTTTCTTTCCCTCAATCAGCCTCTTCCTGACCGTCACATTTACCTCCTAGCGTCTCTCCCCAGCTCACCTGCTTCTCTTCCATATTCGATTTGCTCTGCAGATGCGCACTCCCTCCTTCGCCATTTGAAATCTCCCCCTCCTTCCCCTTTCCCCCCTCTTTCGTCTAGGTGCATCGAATTTCGCTCTCGTCTTGACCTTGACAACGGCAACGGCCCCTTCAAGTACTCTTCCATGTCGTCCGCGCAGCATCGGTGAAACTGAGTTCGGACCTCAACTCCGTCCAAGCAGGCTGGGCCGGTATCGACTCTGCATCTATCCCAGAGGCATCTTCCACTCGCACTGCGGACGGGCGAAAGACGGAGAAAGGATCGCCGAAGGTGAGGGTCTCCTCCAGCGTAGGTAGGATGAGTTTCCCACACTTCGTTCGTTAATCGAACTGCGATCCATGGCCTCCGCAGCTTCCTTATCGTCCTTATGCTGCATCGTTCATCGTTCATCATGACTCGTCGAAGATGATACATACCTGGGGGGATTCTGAAACAGGTCTGCTTGATGTATGCAGTGCTGATCGTGCTCAGTGCACGCTCGCATGCTGTAACTCGCGGTGTATATGCCCACTGTCTTCGTGCAATAGTCGCTGGCGTCGCCTTACCGCTGATAAATGCCCCCACTGCGGTCCCATGCTCTCCCTCGAACCTCGAGCTTCAACCCCATCCGGACACCCGACCCATTAGCTCCCTAGGTACGCACAAGCTCAAGTTTCACGATTTCAAGCGCTTGACGCGTACATCCTTCGAGCTCCGAAGTCAAATCGTACAGCCCCGCCTGGTGCGTTCCTGTGTTTGCTGCACAGACCACCCAAAAATGAATCCCGTCGATCCCTCGCGCTTCGCACCCAAAGGAGAACAAGCACTGCAGTCTATCTGTCTCGTACATAACAGACCTGCATCCTGCCACACCTGTCCGCGTTCCGCAGTCTATGGTCTGTCACTCTTATCGACAGTCGTCCACCCGCAGGCAAGCCGCAAGATCCCGTGAAGTGCGAACAAGAAACCACTCCCAGGCCTTCGCGCTTAAGCGCCCCAGCAGGCCAGCATCCGATCATGCTGGTTTGACTGCCTTTTCGGGGCGCCCTGCAGAACCACATGCTGGCCATGTGTTCTTCCGCACTCCTGCCGTCTGCGGTGTGCCGCCGACTGTGAAAGCTTTTGCACCGCCCAGAAGCAGCAGGCGGTTGCGAACTGCTTACTGCTTGCTGCTTTAGCGAGTAGAACAGCCAAGACTTGAGGGGCGTTCCGACCTGCACATGTAAAATTTCTTCTGGTGCGACTTGATGTTTGGGCTTGGGCCAACAGCGCTCATCGCGCATCGCTCATCGCTCATCCTTGTACAGGTATAAAACTGGAGAGGTCTCGATCTTGTTCTTATGCTTCTTCCCTTTTTCCCCTCCCGCACCTCGCATTTCGTCTCATCCTTCCTCGCAGACTCTTAAGCACGTTAAGCAACAATGTCACTGCTCACAACCATCTGTGAGTTTGCCTGCTGTTGCAACGGGCCTGGAAGAGCGTTGATCTGAGCTCCAGAGTGCTGACCCTCGCTCCCCTCTGTGCCGTTGTCTCCTGCAATTCCTCGACAGTCATTGTTCTCTTGGGTGTTCTAGCTCTCTTCTCGATCATCGAGGCTGGCGTCGCTACAAAATCCGCTCAGTTCCTATTCCAGGGCGGTCGGACCTTTAACGACGACTTCCAAACGTTTAGGAATGGAGCCGCTCTGCTCGCCTTCGATGGCTTCGTGACGTTTTTCCTCGCAACAGGCCTGTTGGTCTGGTACGTGATGGGTCGAACCGTGGCACCCCTTATTATCCTTCCCACCGTCATCATTCTGTTCATTCTCTGGCTGGCCGGCGCCGCCGCTTTCTCGCACGGATACGATACGTTCCTCGCCGACGCAATCTGCAACCTCAGCATCTGCAGCACCATCAAGGCCGCCGTAGCGTTCGGCTGGCTCGGTTGGATCACCCTCATTGCCCTTCTCGTCCTCGCTGTCCTGTTCCTCCGCAAGCCTCAGACCCACGACGAGAGCGCTGCTGCTACTGGTAAATCAGGCCGATCGGGTTTCTCCATGGCTGGTCTCCGCAAGAAGAACCAGACTTCCGACGTTGAGAAGGCATCAGTCCCACAAGACCAAACCTCGAGCGTGAACCCCGCCCCGGTCCCCGCCGCCTCTCAACCGTCTCACAACACCCCTGCCATGCCCGTTGCCGGTACAGGACACAACGCAGGTGCCGAGAACGTGGGAACTGGTTACCACGGCCAACCCCCAGCTGAGCAGCCTTTCTCGGGCGCGTACGGAGCTCCCGTCCCGCCGACTCACGAAGGCCAGAACCCAGCTTACGACCCTGCCCAAGCTTACGCCCAGCAATCTCAGTACGAGGGTCAAAAGCCCGCGGCTGACCCTACTGTCATGCCTCAAGCTCCCGCTCATCTAGCTCAGAACCAGGCTCCCGCAGGGTGGTCCGTGTCCCCTCTCGGAAATCAGCCTGCCCAGGGCTCAGCACCCGCTGCCGAGATCGTCCCCGGCAAGTCCGACATCTGAAGAGCACCGCCACGCATATCACATCGTCCTTTCGCGTCAGACGAACCATAGCGCAATTCTTTGCCGTATACCCTGGTTCTCTGGCACTTCCGTACCTTTGCAACGTTCCTATCAAGCCAAAAGTCATCCCACAGATAGCTCTCGGCTAACCTGTGTCGCTCCCGCCCGTTTCTTCGTTCTCCTGCGATGTATCCTCAGCGCCCCAGCCCTCAACGATGCTCGGTCCAAACTTACCTGAGCAAGGGTCTGTTGATCATCCATCATCTTACGAATCATACCCTTCCACGTCCGTCTGTCAACTCCGCTTTACAACAAATACATACCTCTTCGTCGACTTCTCCTGTGTATTTCGACCTGATCTGATTTGATGCCGTGATGCCAGAAGAAACAGATCCGTGGCGCGTGACGCGTGACGCCTCGCAGCTTCAACCTCTGCGAGAGCGCAGTTGTTCCGGCAGTGGGAAATAATAGAGAGAAGGAAGTGTATTCGCTGTCAGGGCACAGACGGGGCAGTAGCAAAAGTACAATAGGTTGGCAAAGGACGTGATGGAGAGAAGTCAAAAGGTAAGCATTCAAGCTGCGATGCGAAAGGAGTGTGTATGTGGGAGTGGGAGGTGGTGGGAGGGGGTTGGGGAGTGTGCAGGTGACTGGTTCCATTAAAAATACAGTGCAAGGGATGTGGACGGCGATCCACAGGCGGATGAAGTGTGATGTCCGGTCCTGTGATCCTCGTCCTTGATTATCTCGCGAAGGCATATGACGACACGGTTCCATCCACGACAGAGTCGTCTTCCAGATTGGCCGTGCGCGCTCGAGTTGGAGGTAGAAGATGTAAGAGAGAGGATGGAGTCGGGTGTATGCTGACGTCGGAATCTGGTTGCTGCCTGTCCTGATGCCGCTGGTCGTCGAAACAGTTCGGGCCAACGACGTCGACGCCGAAGTCGGGATGAGATGACGAGGCAGGGTAGAGGTTTCCAAAGACACCCAATCGGTCTGATGATTCCTGCTTCTCGTCCTCCCCTTCGCCTTCGCTTTCCTCCTCGACGAAATCCGCAGGCGGCTTTCGGAACGATTTATGATGTTGGGACCACTGCTGTGAGACCGATGGTCCGGGTGCGGACAGCTGCAGGTCGTCTCCGGTCCGATGGGTTCGCACGCCGACGAGACCCTGCTGCGCTCTGGCCTTGGAGAGCTTGATCGCCTTCATCTGCCGGATCAAGATACTGCTGATCAAAAAGAACCCGGGGAAGATCGCACCGTAGAACTCGAGTACACGTAGCACGCCCGCCAGCTTCACCCACTCAACGCCCCAATCAGGAACCTGTCCGGTATGCAGAGGTTGGAGGAACGAGCGATGGAACATGATGAGCGACGCCCCGATCTGTGTGAGCGCAATGATGAAGATACAACTGCCTTGTAATGCGGTGTGTAGCAAGAGCGAGCGTAAACCTGCCCGGGCCTGTCGCTCGCCAAAGCCTCCTGTTGGATCGTTGTACGCGTCCTTGGTGAGCGGCCGCAATCCCAGACCGTACATGACCAATTTCGGAAAGTGGTGCTTCAAATCCGAAGATGACCCTTTTCCCTTATCGCCGCTGATGGACGCGGTGTCGGCCAACGTGGTATTGTTGGTGGTGAAAGAGCTCTGCATCTGTTCTTCCTGGCGAGCGGGAACCTCCTTGACCCATTTTCGGATACCCGCACTTGCAGTCATGGACCTTGCCGTGTATTGGCCGGGTGTAGTGTAGGCCTGCGATGCGCCGGTCTGCATAGGAAGCTCTTCCGTAGTTCGAACATCTTGCCAACTGAGAAGGGATAAGTCGAAAACTCATGGGGTCAGTCTCAGTCAGACACCCCTGACCAATTTCACTGCGAGAGCTTGGCTGGGATCAAGGGCGCAAAGGACTGGGTGGACTCACTGTGTAATTAGAATACTGTATGTCACCACCAGGATGGCTGTTGCAAACAGTCCCGTCCAAACTAGGTAGGGGGCAGCCCAATAGAAAACCAGTTTTGAGTACTGGGCGAGCTCGACGCCCATCATGCGTCGAGCTAAATCGATTTGAGTTGTTGAAGGTGACTGCGCTCCGTTCGCAATCGCCTGGGTGATCGTGGGTCGCAGCTCGAGATACAGAGCCCAATAGGCATTCCAATGATTGGTAGCCTTGATCAATAAGAACAGGGAGCCGAGATGGACTCCAAAAGGGATAGCAAAGATCCTGTGACAGCATGGAAAAGATGCGGTGAGCTTTCAAGCCTTTTGAAACACAGAAGATGGTGCTGACGGCCAGAGGACAACACTGACCCGATATTCCATACGTATGCTGGCACCTTGAAAGAAGCCGGAGGCACCTTGACGAGGAAGAATCCCAGAAGAAAGATCCATCCGATGGTTGTCAGGATAATGAATCGCAAACCTGTGCAAAGTAAGGAAGGAGTGCGATGCTTCAGTATGATCGATGAACATAGCTAAGATTGGGGAAAAGAAGCAGACTCACAGAGTAGTGCTGGGAGGTTGTGCTGGTCAGATCGTTGGTAGTAGCAGAGAATTAGCTTGATGCAGTATCCTACGTCGTAGAGGGTATAGGCACCGATGAGCGTCGCTGAAGCGTCCAAGTGGTTCGGTACGATCACACGTCCCCGCTGGGCCGGTACTAGTCTGAGAAGCCAGAAACTGATATGTGCGAGGGATAGAATCTCGAGCATCAGCAAGTAAGCAAGCCAATAGGATGACGGCTCCCATTTGCAGTACACGTACCGTCCACTCTTGAACTGCTTCGCAAAAATGGGATACAAATGATGAAGAACACTGCATGCAAGCCTGAAAAAGAAATTGAAGGATGATGGACCGAGGTGAGCCAGATACAAGAGGTAGAGATTCCAAAGGTCTACGGTAGAACTTACTGGCATATAAAATCACGAAACCGATGTAAGCTGGAGGGAGGCGATGGTGTACGAGCGTTTCGATGAATTCCGAAAATTCATAGAGCGAGCTTGTCGCCCACGCCGGCAAGGGTGGTATTGATGCATCGATTACTGCTGTCATATTGCTGAACGATGGACCTCAAACGCTCGAGGTAAAATTGAGTCCGGTTTTTGGTGGAGCCTGGGGGACAACGGGGTGTCCAAATATGCCACGACAGGGATTGTGCGAGGTCGATGGAGTGGTGGGGTCCTGATATCGTGACTTCTTGAATTCTGGTCGAGTCTTATATATGGCTGAAGGAGCGATAGCGACGAGCGGGACCCTTGTTTTCTCCGTGCACCGGCTTGACGGCTTGGGGCTCGTGGGAGACCGGAGATTGCGACAGGCGAGAGAGGCAGACGGACGAGACGGGGTGGAAGGAGAACAAGAATAAGAAGTACCCAGCCGGAACCCGCTATTCTTCCGGTAGTAACACAACTGTTTGACGGCTGAACCGATGCTGGGAGAATAGTGTGAGCGATGCGTGATAGTGATGCGCGATGCTGGGTCCGAGTAGAGGAGATGTCCTTGCGGTGGTCGGGGTGCGAGCGCAGAACACCTAGCACTTGGCCGACCGCTGAAGAAAGTGGTGTTGCTTATATGTAAGGGAGGCGAGAGCTGATTTGAGAAAAGGATGGTGGACGACGGTCGACGATGGTCGATGCTGGAGGGGAGACTGGGAAGAGACACAGATTGAGCTCGGGTCTCGGGTGGAAGGAGTCGTCGAGGCGTGTGACGAGTGGGAGAGACGAGTGGGAGAGAAGAGATAGTAGTACTAGCAGGAGGAAACAAAGTGGTCAGCAATTGGGGCCAATTTGTCCTCCTTCGTGGTCTACCGCGGACCGTGTCGTCGCTTTTTCGAGGTTCCTATATGTACTCGCTCGCAAGAGTAGCAAATCAAAATGCTGGGCACAGGCGGGCTGTGGGCTGTGGTCTCTGGATGGAGAAAGAGCTGCCCCGTGCAGCAGCAGTCCATCTGGGAGCACCGTACTGGATCCTGTTCGCAGCTTACTTCGACCCGCAGCCGTGGTGCTTATCAGAACTTCGTAAACTGCTTGACCGACGACGCTGTCTTTGAACTCCGAGAGCAAATAATAAAAGCAAGCAGATGCCGCCGCTGCTTATGCCTTATGGCTAAAGTTCGGAGTTGTCGCTGTGGTTTGGGGGGTAGGTGCCGGGTGCCGGGTGATCGGCTGGTGGGGGGGTTTGGAAACCACTCGTCGTAAGTACATGCTGCTGCATCACTCGTTGCAGTAGTCCGTATGAAGTCAGCTCAGCGACCAACCTGAGGCACGAGGCCTGAGGTTGACTCCCGCCGCCTGAAGCAGCCCGAATCTCAAATCTCAAACCTCGCTCGTCGGCGTACAGTCGTCAATCAGGCACAATGCGCTCCATTGAAGCGGCCAAGAAACTCCAAATTCTAGCAAAGTAGCTCGCTCCCGCCAGCATACGCGTCTATCGTCTATCGTCTATCGTCGTCTTTGGCGATGGTGGTAATAATGAGTAATGAGTTAGTAGTGAGTACTGTACGACGTAGACTGCACCGCTGCATAGTGCCGAACGATGTGCTGCGTCCCGCCTGCCTGGTCTATACATATATGGTCTGTCGGGCGTGTATACATACGAGTACATATGTACTACGGCGGACCATGGACCAGTCAGAGGGCAAGCTGCGAATGCGAGGACACTGCCGGGGTGGAGTGAAGTATTTAGGGTACCAGGAAGGGGCAAGACATGCCTATGGCAACGAATCTGGATCAATTTGGGGAAACGAAGAATCATGTGGGCGACGATCCGTGGCGCTTGAGGCTTATATGTACCTATTGAGGAATAAGGCTCATTTACCCGCTTATTTGCTCAGTAATCGTTAATCATTTGTCCGGTCCATGCGGAGGTGTATTGTACGCCGCCTGTGCGCCTGCCTGTGGGTCGCCGTCGTCAACCGTGCACAAAATCCCCCCTCCTCCCCTTCGTTCGCCGTTCGTTCACAGTGTGTGCTGCGTCTAGAGTACAGCCAACTCTGTGGAGGACGGGGTAGTACCAGCTGCGGTGCGCGGTGAGGATCAGCTACCAACGACATCCTGGACGTGGCATGTTCAGTTCGATACTCATCCGCCCTCCGTTCCGGGCCTCTACCGCTGCGGGCGTTGATGGATGAGCACAGACCATGAATAGTCGATTCAGGTCCGCATCTTAGGGGTGTGGGGGGCGTGGGGGCTTCCGGCCTTGTCTGTTGATATCTGGGCATTGACGATGCGCTCTTGACAGTATGTGGAACCTACACCGATGCTAAGCAGCCTATATACGCTGGCGTCGGTCATCCTGATGACTGATACCTGAGCAGCGATGAGCGATGAGGACTCTCTGCGGACTGGAGCCTCACCCGATAGTGGGGATAGGACCGAAACCAGGTCTTTGCTGTGTCCGATTGGTGTCTGAGGCATGCAGAAGCAAGACCGCTTGACAAGCAGACCCAGACTTCTCGGGGTGCCCTTGCTCCTAGTGTCTTACTGTAGTGGAAAGGATGTGGAAAGGATACAGAGCAAGAAGGAAGAAGAGTCAACAAAGATGATGAACGAACGCAGATCATATGTGTTCGGAAGGAAGCCCATCTTCAATCCCTTCTCAGAAGATGCTGATCGTCCGCGAAATGAAGTCCGCAATCGCTCGAGCGAAATATGTATGGCAGCCCTCCGCTACTCATTCATGATGTCGATAAGCCATTCTGCGACAAGAGCGGGGAACTACCCTGTCAGCGATCTTCCCTGCCCAAAGAGGCTATCTCTGAGGCAGACGAGACGTTCTGAAACGCACTTACTTAAAAGTCCGGGGCTGCTCACCAGATGTAGAGTAATTCACCTTCCTCAGAGGATTCATACGTGGTGCGCATCAAGAGTCAAGTTCTCTCGAGCCGAGAGACCACTACGACGCTCACGGACTAGCAATAGTGACTGCTGCCCCCCCCCCCCCCCCAGTCAGAGTCAACTGCGAAGACTAGGAGAAGAAAAGAGGATGTTCGTATTCCGTGCGGTTCGAATCGTTTATCGAAGCATGGCATGAGAACTTGAGGATATCGGGACAGCGTCGCATCCGCTGACACTGTTGGAAGCAAGGCTCGCCCGCCGTGACGCTGAGCCTGAGTCATGTATTTTTCTCGGTGGCTCGGGTGACTCGGGAAGGTTGACCAGAGACGGCTTCCGAGAGAATCGAGGTATGTCGCTGGTCGCCCTACCTCTTCTTGGTAGGGTATAGAATGGCGCGGTGGTCAACTCGTCTGGAGTCGTGACATTACCGGCACTGCGGTCGTGCCTGTTGCCAGCAGGCCGATCCGAAGCAATGCGCCCTTCCGAGCCGATTCGCCGCAAGACTTTCAGAGCTTCCAAGGGCTTTGAGGTCCAGGCAGGGCGCGCGCGGGCAGAATCGCCTGCCGTACCGCCGTGCGCTCGTGCATGTGCGTCGGTTTTGATTTCATCCACTGTGACCATGCGCGGAGTGAAGCAAAAGACCGGCACGGGCACTTGCTGATCTTGCTGTTGTGCATCGCTGCCTGTGCCCGACTTAAGAAATGAACCGAAGCCGTCTTGAAAGCAACCCTGTTGGCCTTGGTCTTGCTCCCTGGGAAAGATCACCGTTCGCGAGCCTTTTCGGATCCGGTGTAGCACTGACGCCATGTAAAAATTGCCGAGGACGAGAAAGACCACCTGTTCGATGATCTGTGGAGTGAAGACCGCACTCATGATCGAGGAGTTCTTCGTTCGCATTGAGCTCGCCAGCACCGTTTGCAATCGTGCGGCAATCGCAGCGAACAGGACGAGAATGCCAGAACACAGCCCGAAAATGCATAGAATCTGCACCGTCGTGTGCACGAGCAGGCTCCGTAATTGCCTAAGGACAGCGACATGTTGCCGTTGCTCGGCCGCACCAGAATTCACGACGGGTGAGAAAGATACCGATTGTGGCGGCCCTGAAGAGATGTCGCTTCCGGGAGTTTGGATATTGTCCTGGTTGTAAAGCGAGTCGTCCAACACGCTTCCACCTTGATCGTCTGTCGACAAGGAGAGGTCTTGCAAGAGTCGTGCAGATGCCATATTCGCAGAGTCCGGACGATGTGAGGAGGAGGCCCGACTAGCCCTCTGTAGCTGAATGGCGGCCGAGTTGTTCTCCACGACCTGCTGACTCCTGACCTTGTCGCGAGTCTTGAAGTACTGCTTCGCGAGCCGCAAGACAGTGTGCGAGCCGACGATAAATAGACCCAGGACGAATGCGGATGTCCAGAAGACGCCAATCCAAACGTAAAGTAACGATGCACGTGCGGCGATGCGGTAGAGTTTGACGATCTTCATGAAAACCTTGATCTGTTCTGCCGTGAGCGCTTCGGAAGGGAGACTTTCTTTCAGGTGCTGATGAAGGTCCCAAGCTGGCGAGTAAAGCATGTCTGCTCGGTGGACGGCCCACATGAAGGATCCTACTAAGGCTGCTGGCACAGCAATGAGACTGTAGTGACATGCAGTGTCAGCAACAGGTGGCGACACAAGCATCTGATGGTACTGACCAGAAATTCCACACCATCGGGTAGCGCATCTTTCGGGCCTCGAACGGCCAAATACTCATGGTGGCTGCCAGAAGTAACCAGAACAAGATAATGGCGGGAATGCTGTAGCGGAGCTTTTTGGTGTCAGTGCCCAGTGGAAACCTTTCAGAAGATGTCTTCGGATCATTTGATACTCACTACCGGCATCCGAAGAATATTTGCCAGTGCTTACTTGCTGCGCTGTCTCGCTGCCAGACAAGGGTGAAAGCGCAATAAGGCAGGTCGATCAAGATGAACAGGAATGAGCAGGCCAAAAGTGCGTCGGTCGCTGGAGAGATAGCATTAAAAGGAAGGTGCTGTCAATAGAGGGCACTTGGTTTGCTCATGCGGATACTGAGTGACTCACAATTAGGAATAATCGCGGTGCCGTAGGGCCCGGAAGTGCATCTGACGAGTCGAAACCGATTCTTGATCCTCCAAAGGGCAACAGACGCCATGAGCAAGTAGCTGCAGTGTCCGACAATGTAGAGATAGGTAAAGCTGACGGCAGCTGGCGGAAGTTCAAACGCGTCGAGCTGATCAAGGGCATTGAAAATAGTGATCGTGACGTTCGACATTTCGACAGTGGAACACCTCAGGCGGCGGCAGCAAGGTTGGCGCGCGTCGAAAACAGGGAGCAAGGTCAGCAGAGAAAAGCAGGAAAGGATTCAGAACGAGCCATTGGGTGTCCGGCTGGAAGAGGAGGGAGAAAGTGAGCAGGAGCTTTTGTACAGGAAGTGGGGGCCTTGAGCCGTACCCGAAATGAGGGTAACTAGCTTCGACACATTTCATCTGTGTGGGTGGTATTCTGCGCCGCAATCGATACCAGGGCGTAGTAAGACATGAGACGGTCAATGCATTCGGCCAGATCGACCTCTATGCTCCGCAGGTCAATGGCTCGGGGCCCACCTAGGCGACCATCTCGGTGAGCTTTCCAGAAGCCTGGAGAGACTGCAGGTCAGAGTTACCTCCAACATGCTCTTGCTTGATGAAGATCTAAAGTCCAAGGCGTGGTGATACAAGGTCAGCTCACTGACATGCTAGAAAGTGTGTTAGCGAAGCCGCAACTCACGTTAGGGACCGTGCGCTGTCCGGTCCTGCTCTGAAGGTAGTCCTGTTGATGAAAACGAAAGGACCGGTTAGCATGAAACACGTCTACGCTGCACGAGCTCGAGCCTATGGTTACCTGGATCGCCGCGCCGTTCTTGTCGTGATCCAGCTCAATGACGGCCACTTTGTCTCCAAGGTTGAGATCGGAGAGAAGGCGCTTTGTGCGGGTGCAATACTGCATGGGTGTGGTGGCAATGCGTCAGCATGATTACCATCGACGAGCCTAGCAAATCCCGGGTTTGGAGGTCAATGCTCACAGGGCAGTAGCTGTGGAAAGACCAAGAGATGTCAGGGCAACGCTCGAAGCTAGGGTTTATGATAGTCCACTCACGATTTGCTGAAGACTGCGACCAGATTCTTCGCGATCAGGTCCTAAGAATAACGTGGCCAGACAAACCGGACCACCAAGACAGGAAAGAGGTGGAGACGGACAGCACGGTCAGCTTAGGAATAACGCGGGTGTCCCCATGAGGAATGATGCCTATGGCGTACCTCAGCGATTGTCTTTGCGGCGGCCATTTCTGTTGGAGAAGATTGGGGACGAGATGCGAAAGAGCCTGACCGTCGCGAGCAAAGCACAAAGACACAAGTCGTAAGCATTACTATCCGCAAGGCAGCCCATGCCTCCAGCACCACTCACCCATTGACTATGAGTAAGGTAGAGCTTTTATATATTCCGTCGATGCTGGTCGGTCGCCTTGCCTTAACTTGACTTCTTCCCAAGTAAGTGGCAAGGAATGTCAGCGCAAAATCACCACGTTCTCAGCATGTTCTCGTTCTGTTCCTCAGCTTGGACTCGGCCGAGACGGAAGCCCGTTCCTGCTGAGGAGGACGTAACGCCGCCTGTGCACAACACGACAGTAGCCTCAGCACAACCGACCTCGTCATCCTCCCACTTCAGACGTCCACCAACAACCAACGACCTTGCTCACTCGCTCACAAGCGCAAATCTCTAACAGAAAAGCATACATCATGGCGCCAAAGAGGGACTGGGAAAAGTACAAGGGCCCGGACTCGGACTCCAAGAGCAAGGACGAGGACAACATCCAGGCACTCGACGAAGACGACATCCAGCTCCTCCGAACATATGGGCAAGGTCCATACGCCAAGCAGCTCAAATCGATCGAGAACGAGGTCAAGGAAGTCCAGAAGCGCGTCAATGAGAAGATCGGCGTCAAGGAGTCCGACACGGGTCTTGCCCCGCCCAACCTGTGGGATATTGCCGCCGACAAGCAACGCATGGGCGAGGAACAGCCGCTCCAGGTTGCGCGCTGCACCAAGATCATCAAGGCTGAAAATCCGCGCGAGGTGACTGGTTCTTCAGCTTCGGGCGGCGCCGGTGCAAGAGGACAGGAAGAGGCCGTCAGACGACTTGCAGGTCTTGGTGGCATGGGCGGAGCCAACTTTGGCGCTCAGTCACCGAATGCTGAGGAGGAGGACAAATACGTGATCAACATCAAGCAGATAGCCAAGTTTGTTGTCGGATTGGGAGAGCGCGTTGCTCCCACTGATATCGAGGAGGGGATGCGTGTAGGGTGAGTCACCTTTCTCGTCGGAGGCGGCTATGCAATCTGGTCTGTGCCTTCAGCTCACAGGATCCCTCCTCTTCCTTCCCCGCAGTGTGGACCGTAACCGATACCAAATCCAAATCCCTCTGCCACCAAGAATCGACCCTACTGTCACAATGATGCAGGTGGAAGAGAAGCCAGACGTCACTTACGGAGACGTAGGAGGGTGCAAGGAGCAGATCGAGAAGCTTCGGGAAGTCGTGGAGACCCCATTACTGTCGGTAAGTGCAGCATTTTCTTCCCTGATACAGTGACTTCGTGTGTAGATTTGCTGAATCTTGTTATCTGCCCACGCCCAGCCCGAGCGATTTGTCAGTCTCGGTATCGACCCTCCCAAGGGTGTCCTCCTTTACGGTCCTCCAGGGACCGGAAAGACACTTTGTGCCCGAGCCGTCGCCAACCGAACAGATGCGACGTTTATCCGTGTCATCGGCTCCGAATTGGTGCAGAAGTACGTTGGTGAGGGTGCTCGAATGGTCCGAGAACTCTTCGAGATGGCGCGCACGAAGAAGGCGTGCATTATCTTCTTTGACGAGGTCGACGCTATTGGTGGCGCTCGTTTTGATGACGGTGCAGGTGGTGACAATGAGGTCCAGCGAACTATGCTTGAGGTGAGTCATTCGTGTTGAATGCTGGAAATTCGACACTCTAACGCTTACAGTGCGACCACAATCTATTTGAATCTCGTTCTTTCAGCTGATCAACCAGGTGAGCTGAAGCTACACGAATGTGACAACAGAAAAATCTTCAGTTCTGACACGATGCTCTATTCTTCCTTCCAGCTCGATGGTTTCGACCCACGAGGAAATATCAAGGTGTTGATGGCAACAAACAGGTGCGAAAGTTATGTGAAATTGAAGGGATCTGATCATTTATTAGATGCTGACTTCAAGATGACTTTGTTCATCAGGCCCGACACGCTTGATCCAGCCCTGCTTCGACCAGGTCGTTTGGACCGTAGAGTAGAGTTCGGCCTGCCCGACAATGAAGGCCGAGCCCACATCCTGCGCATTCACGCCCGTTCTATGAGCGTCGAACGTGACATCCGTTTCGATCTCATTGCGCGTCTGTGCCCCAACACGACCGGAGCGGAACTTAAGAGTGTCGCGACAGAGGTACGTCAGAAATTAGTCTTTGTTGGTGCACTTCCTCGAGCATCGGGTTGCTCAACTCCTTCGCATTCCTTGCAACTTTCAGGCTGGCATGTTTGCCATTCGAGCGCGAAGAAAGATGGCTACAGAGCGCGACTTCCTCGATGCCGTGGAGAAGGTCGTCCGGCAGGGCAGCAAGTTCTCATCTACGTCTTTGTATGCTCAGGTAAGTACCATCCCTACTCCGCGTCGCCCGAGATGCTTCAGAGCTGAGCAGTCTCCCACCTTTCTTTGCTACAGTACAACTGAGGTATCAGGCTTTCTTTGCAATGTACACACCATGTTCAAACTCGGGATGCGCGGAAGGTATAAGTTTGCCAAAGTGAGGGAGTGAAAGAGAACATTTCGTACGACCAGATTGGACTGGTGATTATGTATGAGAGATCAAGAAGTGTATTGTTCAAAGCTCGGTCTTAACAAGCCGCCCTGTCAGCTGGGCATGGATGGCAGACGCCTGCTCTGACGCCATGGTCCACTTCTCATTCATGAACCCTATGAGCGGGTTTGCTGTCTCAGGCTCCATGATGTACCACTGGGTAAAGGCACGACAAAAGCCAGGTCAGAGAGGCCTCCAATAATCTTGAGTCCTCGGCAGAGAAAAGCGACTCACCACGATCATGTAACCAACAAGCGCCGTCAAGCAAAGATGCTGGAGACGCCCACAAGAATGAGGAAGAATACCCGCATCGCTGCCTTGCGGTCCTTATCATCCTGAGCAGCTCGCGCGACTGGCGTGAGTCGAGACCGATAGAGATCGGCAGCTGTGGCCACAACGTTCTCGTCGAGCTCCTTGCCTGAGGCAAGAGCGGTACCACCATGGTATGGGGCCAATGGTTGGGCGGTGCCCGCTGCAGCCGCGGAGACGTACGGTCTGAGCGCGGCAGCGCGGACATCCGGAGCGCGGTTTTCTTGGACGGCAGAGACGAAACTTGGGTAGTAGGTCTCGCACCAAGTCTCGATCTGATTGAAGTTCATGTCAGCGCGACTTTAAGAGAGGATTTGACAAGCAATGAAGGGATAAACTCACGCGTCCAATCTCCACCGACCATCGTACAAAGTTGGGGTCATCTGGCGTGACCTTCTTGTGGATCATTCTGGCGTATGTCAAGAAGGTGTATGCTACATCGCGTGGGTTTACCGCGCGGATGATGAGCTGTAAGAATGGAGTTGAGATGTGAGCAGAGGACCTGACCAGTCGTTAGAAGATGTTGAATGCTTACCTGCACGGCCTGGCTCTTCCTGATCTTGACATTGCGCTTAAAGACGTCTGGGTTGCCTGCTAGAGCCTCGAATGTGGCGATGGCCATCACTTGAGGGATCGCACAGAAGTTGAAAACACTCTGATCCCGAATCACGGCGAGGTAGTCGAGGGAGTGTGTTGCATGGGAGATAGCATCGAGCAGCATGCCACTGAGCACAAACATCGCCGCTTTGCCATCGGGTCCGACGGCCTGGAACTTCGCACCCCTGGCATGAACTTCGGCACCTGTAGAAGCGCCGATGGGTTCGATTCCACGCGCCACGCTCGCCTGAGAGTCAAAACCACCGTTATACCGCTTGTCGCCCCAGCAGTCACGAGGCCAGAAGAAGCGTTGCTCCGCACAGTCTTCAGCATAGTCACGGATGATGTTGGTCTTTTGGAGGAAGAGACCCATGTGGTTGGAGAGTTGAAGCTGGTCGCCCAGCCAGGGTCGCTCGATCCCGCTCTCGGCGAGGATACGGGAGAGACCTTCGCCGACGAGACCGGCCACGAAGTGGCAGTAGAGATCGTAGTCTGCCCAAGCTTGGACTTTGAGCGGGGCCGAGGCGGAAGCTTCGATGTATGAGGCCATACCAGCTCCCATCTTGGCGGTGATGTCCGAAATGACAGTGCGGAATCTGGTGGTTCACGCAGTAGCGCTTGGGTCAGCCGTTACTCTTCCCAAGGACGCCCATACGCCGGCAAGCAATAACACTCCTGACTCACTGGGGCGACAGCATTTGGAACTCGGCGATGACTTTGTGATACTGGACGAGCAGCTCTCGGTCCTTCTCATCTGGTCCGTCTGAATTACGAGAAAGAAGTGGTCAGCAAGGAGCACAGCATACATCCCTCGGGCGAAACAAAGCATCCAACACTCACTCTCGGTAAAGTTCCAGCCTGGTTCGTCGAGTTTCTTGTAGAAGTCGAGGAGGAGCGGGATTTTCTTCTCGACGGGGATGGTCATGTCGTCCTCGACGGTGTCCAGGGCGCGTAGGACGAGGTAGAAGATGCAGATGACGCGACCGAGTTCCGCCTTGAGCTCCTTGATGACAGCGGCGAAGGAGCGCGATGTCTGGTCGAGGAGATCCCAGCAGTCACGCATCTGTTGACGGTCATATCCGCTTTGCTCTGGGTTCCGCGTGATGTCGTTGAGCGGGTCGCGCCAGAGCTTGTAGTGAATCAGCGACCGCACCTCAGACGGGTGGGTGAAGACAAGGAGCAGCAGCGAGAGGACACCCATCGTTCGAAGAGAGAGTCAGAGAGTGCAGAGCAGGAAGGTCGTCGTCCAGTTCTTCGCGCTTGGGACGCACCGCAACATCACAACCTCGCCTCGAACCATTTCCCGCGTGTGGAGAGAAACAGGAAAAGTCGTTCTGCAGCTGTTCTGGCCGTTCCCACCATCACAGCCAGAAGAAAAAATCTGTCCCTACCTCCCTCTCAGCTCAGGCGCTCTCTGGACCAGGTTCTTCTCACGCACGTCAGTCGTCATGGACACGCCCATCGCCCCGCCTTTGCGGCTCTCCACGACTGAGCCAGCACGACCTGCCTCCCATGCTGAGGTCGCATCCTCCATTCGCAATTTCCTGCATCAATACACGGCGCGGTCCGGATCGTCATCAGCCTCGGTCGGGCTCGGGGCGGAGGCAGGAACTCACGCATCCTCGACGAGTGCACAGCTGAGTCGGCTCGCTGAGCATCTCGAGAAGGAGCCAAGGAGATGAGCAATTTTTGTTCTTGCTCTATGAGGTGAGTTTGAGAGCACTCAGCTTCGTATCTGTTTCCGATGAACTTACTGGTTTTCAGTTCCCACAGTGATCCATGAAATTGCTCTGTACTATCCGCTGTTCGGCGAAGCCAACAAGTACTACCATCTGTCCTCACTCCTCAGGCCCATGGATCCATCACATCCAAGGTGAACGCTGAACGCCCAAGTCTTGATCTGGCCCAGTCACGTACATCTGGTTGATGCGAATGAACTCTTTGCTTACTTTTCTTCAATCCTCTTCCCATCGCAATCTCTTCTCTCCCCATTCACATCTGGACTCCTGCTGATCTTGCTTGTTCGTTTTCCAACAGGGACAGGTGCCGCACTCCGGATCGTCGCAGCTTCGACACGCTTCGTACTCCGCCATCGTGTATGAGCCAGACCTGCCTGCTGATTTTCTTCCGTCCTTGCTCCAGCACCTTATAGGTTGCGTGGCAGACCTAGGAAGTAGGAATCACGACCTCCTTCAGGCGTCGGCGTCTCACACCTCAGCGCCCCACTCCTCAGGATCACCATACACCTGCCACTTCGTTCTGCATTCTGCTCCGGCTAAGCGTCGGTGAAGTTCGCCAAACGCACGACCGACGCTAAAACGCCGTCACGCATCACTGGACCTGCGGCGAGCTGAACGCTGAACATGCATTTGGTTGCGAAAAGGTTGGAGGTTGATCTGTATTTCTCCTTCATCAGCGTTGCTACAACACGTTAGGCATCAGCGACCAGCGAAACTCCAAACTGACGTCTGCTTCAAGCGAAGTACCCCGCCTGTGAGTATGTGAGTTGACCATACTGCTGATCTCGTTCCTCTTGCTTGTAGTATGCAGTGACTATGACTGGTTACAATTACCGCACAGGCGTAAACTGTCTGAATCACGCTCGCATGTTCCTGTCAGGCATCAGGGTTCGCAGGATGAATCGAGTTTCGTTGAGTATGTTCGAGCATCGAGTACGAGACGTCGACCAGTCGGCCCTTTTCTGAGTTTCCGACCCTTCCAAAGGTTCGACAGCTCGTGCTGCCGGCTCCGTAAGCCGTAACTCGTGCACACTTTAAAGGTCGCCAAGGCTTTGATCAAGCGCGAGAACGTGGGATTTGAATAATGGGTTCGCTGATCTTCTTGCTTCGGATCCTACTTCCTTCCCGCCATTCGCCTCATCCGTCCAGACAGAGTTCAGCGTTCGCCTACCTCTGTTCTTCTGCCGCCTCGAGATACATGCAGCAGCCTCCTGCCTCCTCGCTCGCCGCCTGCTGTAGAAGAATGTAGATGCTGTGTTCCAGCTTCCCTGGCCGCAGACGATCTTCTCCACCTTCGGTTCGGTCGGCGTCTCACAAGAAACAACTTTAATGAGATTGCACTACTGCGGCTGTATTGCGGCCGGTCAGGCACTAATTTGTCCGAAAGCTTGGCGTTTTGTGGCGCATGGGTCCAACCCCACCCGTCGTGCGACACCTCCCACACCACGCCGACCTCGTGTCACAGATTCCAGCATAATGCATGTCATGCAACGTGCTCCCGGCGGTCAAGAACAAAAGCTCACGGACGAAAGTAGGTGAGCGGTGTCGTGCGCCACCATACACGCTCGGCAGTAGCAAGTACATATGTTTTCCGGCCTTTTAAGGCTGACGACCTCGTGTGCAGACCCCTCTTTAGATCAGGAACGTGATACATACGTATATCTCACCCCTCAATAGCAAGTTAACACTACTACTCATGCCAATTGGATGTGCTGACCTAGCTAACCTGTCCTTGTCTAGCTGCTTACTGCTCTGAAGCACATCGCTTTCCTTTGCGTTAGGGAGGAACCCATATGTTCATATAAAGGGGAAGATCTTTGAGAAGAAGCTAACATCTTTGTTTCCCCCCACCCTCTATCCCTCCAGCTCATTCTCACCCAGGAGCCACCTTTCTCCCCGCTCCCTCAACGTCTTCACGATGAAGTTCTCTCTCTCCATCATCAGCATCGCCATCATCCTTGCTCAGCAGAGCACCGCTGTCTCCGCCGCCGGGGACATGCCCAAGGTCAACAAGAAGCTGTTCAAGGGAAAGTCCATGATCCAGCTGATCAGCGATGGCTTCGGACCCGCCTCAGAGACCTTCGCCCGCTCCACTATGCAGCTCCAGACCGGTTCCGACTGGACGACCCAACTCCCCCTCGATAAGCACCACGTCGGCTCCATCCGCACGCGCTCCACCGACTCCTCGTTACCGACTCTGCTGCCTCAGCTACGGCCTATTCATGCGGTCTCAAATCAAAAAACGCCTATATCGGCGTTACTGAAGACCAGAAGCCTTGCGGTACCGTCCTTGAAGCTGCCAAGGCAAAAGGATACAATGTCGCACTCGTCACCACCAGCCGTGTGACCCACGCTACCCCGGCTTCGTACAGTGCGCACGTCAACGACCGCGACAACGAGAACGAGATTGCTTCGCAGCAGCTGGGTACGATTTCTGACCTGTCACAACATGCTTTACCTATGGAGGAAGCGCTAATTCATCATGTCTTTTCTTTTCCTTGACAGGTAACTACCTCCTCGGTCGTCAGGTCGATATCTTGTGGGGTGGCGGTCTTAGACACTTCACCAACGGGACCGGCACCAAGCGTACCGACGGTCGCGACTTGGTTGCCGAGGCTCGCAATGCCAACTGGTCCGTAGCTCTTACCCGATCGGACTTCGACGCGCTCGGAAACGGCAAGAACGTCAAGTTCCCCTCGCTTGGTCTCTTCACCTCCAGCCACATGAGCTACGAGATCGACCGAAACTCTACGGCCGAGCCCTCTCTCACAGAGATGGCCATTGCTGCTCTCAATGCCCTCAAGGCTGCTGGCAAGGTGAGCTACGAGCCTTGGTCCTATTTCGTTCATCTACACGCATATACAGAAGACATGGCTGAAAATGACCATCACATTCTCCTCTGAAGCCCTTCTTCATCATGGTAGAAGGCGCTAGAATCGACCACGCCGGCCACAACAACGACCCCGCCGGCCACTACGGCGACATCATCCAGTACAACGACCTTTTCACAGCCGTCACAAAGTGGGTGGACGCCAACGACGATGGTCTCATCGAGCCCTCTATCTTGTGAGTCTCTCCCTTTTGCACCCATCCGTAGATGCGGCACTGTTTCAGACCTCTCACATCTTCCTTGTTCCACTGCCTTTTCTTGTCCCTTTGCCTTGCCTTTGTGTAACGTTCAGCGTCGCCTCTACTTCCGATCACGAATGCGGTGGTCTGACCCTCGGTCTGGAGCGGCCAGAGGACAAGGGCGAAGCCGCCTACCTGTGGTACCCTGACGTTGTCCTGGCCGCGAAGCACTCCACCGAGTTCCTGGCTGCCGACTACCTCAAGTACCTCTCCTCCGCCACCCGCTCAGCTTCTGACGCCTTCTCGTACATGAAGCAGAACATCATCACCCAGGGTCTCGGCATCAGTGACGTCTCGGATGCTGAGGTTCAGCGTGCCGTTGACCTCGGTCCTTCCAAGTCTGGTCTGCCTTTGACGATCTGGCTCTCGAATCTGAGTGAGTCTTTCGCTCCGTTTATATGATTATCTACCCTGTTCGGCACACTGACAATCTGCGCGTCCTCTTTCAGTGAACTGGCGCGCACACCTCGGCTGGTCCACCACCGGCCACTCCGGTGTCGACGTCAACCTGTGAGTCTTTTGCTCCGCTGTTACAATTATCTACCCTCTTAGACCCACTGACACTCTCTGTGGCATCTTTCAGATACGCATACGTCGCCAGCAAGTGGTCGAAGCGCGCTGTTGTTACAAACTTCCTCAAGTCCCTAAAGGGAAACCAAGAAAACACATTCATCGGAACCTTGACCGCTGACCTTCTCGGTCTCGACCTCCAATCCGTCACCAACAAGCTCAACAACGGTACTTACTCTTGGACCGACTCCCACAAGGACCTCCGCCCTTTCACGACCGGTCTGGACAAGTACCACGGTGGTGTTGCTCATGTGATCCCCACCATCCTCTCGCGGCGTTCGGAGCTTGACAACTCGCCTGAGGAGGTCGGCCGTCTCCGCAAGCGCGGAGGCATGCACGCCAACGTCCGCCAGGAGCTCTGAGCCGGTCTGACTGCCCAGCTCGCTTGCCTCCTTCCTTTCTACTTCTCCTGTCATACTCATTCTTTTGGGCTTTAGGTTATTGGTTTCTATGTACCACGCTTTCGATTTGCAACGATGACCGGCGTGTCCTGTCTTTACTTATTCTCCATCGCTGTCTGATCGCTGTGGGATACTATTCACACCTGTTCATGGAGGTGCACGGTACGGGTCAGAATCTTGAGACCGACGCCTCCTCCATCGATTTGTCGAAGGGATCGTCCTGGCTCTCAACCACATCGATTCATTTCTGCGCAGTGAGAAGGCTGGACAGACATTCCGACGGTCTCCCAGGTTTCGAATTCAAGACTCCTTACTTCGAATGTGAAGGGGGATGTCGCAACGCTTCTTCCTCCTCACCGCCGGTTCGAATGCGCGCGGCCAACTCGGCATCGGCCACGACCAGGATGCGTTCCAATGGACGTTGGCGATGGGTCAAACGGATTCTGACTCCAAAACGTGCGACGAGTTCCCTCCCGTAGGGACCCGGGTGGTAGACTTGAAGGGCGGCGCAAATCACACGGTCGCGGTCGTGGAGGACCTCAAGTCGGGAGAGAGGACGTTATGGGGGACCGGCGATACTTCACAGGGTCAACTTGGACCTCAATTTCGAGCGAACGGAGATGCGGTCTCGAAGTTTACACAAATTTTCGATTTGCCTGAGGTCTTCGAACGATCAGGCGGAGGAGCGAGGCGCAGAGTCAAGCAGATTGCGGCCGCTTGGGAATCGACCTACCTCGCCTTCGCTGGTTCAAGTGAAGACGACGACATTCTCGTGTCCCTAGGCTCAAGTAACGACTTTGGTCAGCTCGGCGTCGAAGACGCGGACAGGGCAGACAACGACGTCCATACAGTCAAACTCAGACAAAGTCTCGAAAGATCCGAATGCGTAGGCGACACCCGCCGGCTTGGTCGGATCGAAATCATCAAACTCAGTGCTGGTGTTCGACACGCTTGCGCTGTGATCAGAACAGAGGTAGTTCCTTCCCCCGAAGAGCCATCAAGAAGCCTGGATTCCAAGGACACGATGGGACGCTGCATGACCTTCTTACTCGGCTGGGGTGCGGCTCGCCACGGCCAGCTGGACGCGATTTTAAACTCCAATGCCTCAACATCCTCAAAGCCGCCCCGTGCGTTTCCTACGGCCAAAGTCATGGGAGTGTGGGATGGTTTAGTCGACGTGGACGTGCGCTGCGGGCGGGACCATACCGCTATCATCGTGACGAGCAGCAAAAGCGAAAAAGACTCATCTCCAGAGCGTGAGCTGATAACTCTCGGTTCGAATCGCCAGAGCCAAAGTCCCTTTCGACCAATGCTCTCGCCAAGGCAAAACGTTGCCCCAGTCCAAGCTGTTGCGACTATGTGGAACACGACACTGACATTGCTGCAGGCCGGAACAGAGCAACGGATCGATGTCTGGGGCGCGGCTTCGAGAGGTCAAGCAGGGTCAGATCTGACTACATCGGCCACCGTCGAGAATCATCCAGTGGATATATCCCAAGTCTTGGGCAGCGGAACAGGCAGGATCGTCGATCTGGTCGCGGGAAGCGAACACGGCCTCCTGCTGTTGGAGACGATCTCCTCGGAACGCTCGAACAGAGAGGTCTGGGGCTGGGGCTGGACTGAGCATGGGAATCTACCTAGCAGTCATACGCCTGATCCGAAGGACCCCCGACAAGTCATCATAGTTCCAGAACGAATATGGCCTGCGCCGGTGCTGTCGCCTTCCCTCCCTGTCAACGGAGACGTTGACAAACTCTGGCGGGCTGCGCGACCACTTTCCTTCAGATTGCAATACCAACCAGATAGAAGCCCTCTTTCCTCCTGACAGCATCTTCCCTTATCCCTGCTGCAACCACGATGTTCCAACAGCTGTTGCGGTCTTTCTGCGGTACAGTTGAGAAACGGTGTGACCACTGTAAAGTTAAGTGTGAAAGAAGGCGTTCTTACGATCAGATCTCTGAAGAGCAAGACTAACACTGCTACCTGAGAACACTGCTATGTGTGCGATGTGTCCAGGGTTATGAGTGATTGATTGAAGAGAAGAAGAGAGAAGAAAACAGAAAGAACGGAAGCTGCTATCTTGAGCCTTCGGAAGGACCGGGCGCTCAGATCCCACGGCCCTTCTTCCGGCAGCGAGCTCACCGCTCACCGACTCATATATTTTCACTCTCCCTCCTGAATCCTGATGCGGTGGGCATCGCCAATCGCCTGGTCCGCCAGCTCAGGTACCGCACGCCGTCCTCGCCCTTTTACCGCATCATCTCATCTCTGCTCATGCTCACCAGCCACCGCCCACCACCCACCGATTACCGCCCGGGCCCATCACCTCATTTCCGAATCCGACTCCCATGCTCCGCATATCTCTGCTCCAAGCTCCCTGCCCTATTCTGCATGCCTCATCTGCGCTACTGTCCCAAGCTTGCCGTATCCCATCCTGATCGTCCTGCCGCAGCCATCCGCTGTTCTACCGAAATCTGCCCTTTCCCTCATTGACCCTTAGCCTCTACATCTTGCAGCCTTAGCTGCATGATGCCGTCCGCAAATCGAGATGGTGTTGCCGCCTTCGTCAGGATGTCGGCCGGATTGGCGTCGGTGTCCACTCGTCCTACTTGTACGTAGCCTGCCTTCTGGTAATCTCGAATAAGATGATGGTGTATGGGAATATGCTTCGTCCGGCCATGTGCCTCCGGATTTTTGCTGATAGCCTCGGCGCCCTGATTGTCTGTGAAGATGGGCACCGCCTCCTGTAGGCTGAAATGAAGCTCCCCAAGTAGAGTAATGATCCAGCGCACCTCTCGGCCTGCCTCCGAGAGGGCGAGGTACTCTGCTTCCGCGGTCGAGACTGTGACCGTCGGCTGTAATCGAGATCGCCAGCTGACAAGGTTTCCGTACAAGTAGACCGTGTAGGCAGAGACGCTTCTCCGAGTCCATCGATCCTGAGCAAAGTCGGAGTCACTGTATGCTGCGATTTGCGGTTCGCTACTCCGAGCGTACACGAGGCCAAGGGTCGAGGTTCCAGACAAATACCGAAGAATGCGCTTGGCTGCTTTAGAATGATCAGAAGAAGGATTAGCCATATAACGAGCAAGCTTTGAGACTGCAAATGAAATGTCTGGACGGGTGCATTGTGCGATCCACAAGAGGCAACCCAGCAGAGAGGCAAACCAGAAAATCTCCTCCTTCGTCGCACGACCGTTCTCCCTAGGTCCAAGATCCGAACCTGCTTGTGTCATGGGAGTTGGCACCGGCGCTGAATTCTTCATCCCAAACCGATCCAACACTCCCTCCACATATGCTGATTGGCTCAGTCGCGCCTTGTCATCGCCGAATGCGATTTTAATGCCGAGCATGTACGAAAGTGGCCGTTGTCCGTCATGTTAAACCACGAGCTCAACAGTTGCTTGAAGTCGACGATGATTGCTTCGCTCGAGCCCGCAAGCAACAGATCGTCCACGTAGACCGCCACTACCAGCATTTGACCTTTGTGCCGCTGAATGAAGACGCAAGGCTCACTGACTAGTTGTTTGAAGCCGGCTTCGAGAAGCTTGTTGGTGATCGTCTCGTGCCATTGCCGTCCAGCCTGCTTGAGACCGTAGATTGCGCGCTGGAGCAGACACACCCGGTCAGACCCATCGTCGAACATCTGCGGCTGCTCCATGTAGATCGTCTCGTGGAGCTTCCCATTCAGGTATGCTGTCTTGACGTCCATGGAATGAACGATGAGCTGATGCTGAATGGCGAGGGCGATGACGATGCGAATGGTGGTTATGCGAGCAACTGGGGCGAAGGTTTCTGAGAAATCGATCCCCTCCTTTTGGCTGTAACCCCGTGCTACCAGCCGAGCTTTCCGACGTTCTGCCTGGCCTTCCGCATTCAACTTGAGCTTGAACACCCATCTACACGTCACCACACTCCTGCCTTTAGGGCGTGGCACCAGTCTCCAAGTCTCCATAGACCTTAGTGACTCCATTTCCTCTCCCATTGCTGCATACCAATCACCCCAATCCTTGCGCCCCTTTGCCACTGCCAAAGATGCGGGTTCCAATTCCACTCCATCTGCACTCGACCGGCTGGCTTCCATGACGGCGTAGCAAAACGCCTCTGTTGCTATCTGGGTCGACTTCAGAACGCTGCCGTGATCCAGAGACGAACTCACCGCTCCTGCTCGCGCAGACGCTAGTGCTCGAAGGCGTGTGCTTCGACGGTGAGGAGCTGGTACGGTTGCTGATGGTGGTGGTGCGGGACGCGTTGGCGATGATGGTGAACGCACGAGCTGTTGGTCCGACAATGTTGAGTCACCACGCGGCACTTTTGTTGGGGTCTGCTGCCAAATATCATCGATATCGTCAAGGCCGATGCCGGGGGACATAGAAGGGTGATCACCAATGTCATCATCGTCATTCCACAGTGGTCCCAACAAGTCTGCTGACGCCATGCCGTCCGCCGTCGGTACCGCTCCGCCTTCGGAACTCGCACTGGGACTGTTCAGCTCGATGATGCTGATATCGTCCTCATGTCTATTGTCGGAAGAGAGCTCGGGAAAGAGATCATCCTCAATATCGTCGTCTTTGGGCTGTAATGATCCAATGAGAGGGGGATCCAGGGCAACGATGTCACCTGGCGGCCCCAGGTCGATCATTTCTTCTGAAGCTTGATCGAGGGGCACCGATGGGGACTCAGATTCGTCGGGAGCCTTGTGACGGCCTGCACGACGACCCCTTGCTGGCTGTCCCGGCGGCTCTAGGGCGATGTCTACGTTGACGTCCCCTCGCTGCTCGTGACGCTGTGGGTCGCTCAAGGTCAGACCCTCGTCGTATGTCCGGGTTTCGTCGAAGACGACGTTGCGAGAGTATCGGAGGGGGTTCGTCGCTGAGGATGGGACGTAGACGAGCCATGCCTTCCTGTCCTCTGAGTTGCCTAGGTACGTGCCGCGCACGGCACGCACCGACAGCTTCCCGTCCCCGCGCTGGCGCTTAGAGAGTACCACCCAGCACAGGCATCCAAAGGTCCTCACCGTCGACAAGTCGATTGAGCCAGATGACCACAGCTCCTGGGAAACCCGCCGTCCAAAGCAACCGTTGGGAGACGGTTGAGGACATAGACCGCCGCGCGAAACGCAAATGGCCAAAACCCTCCGGGCAACCGAGCACCCATCAACATAGCTCGTCCCTTCTCCTGTATAAGCCCATTTCTACGCTCCGCAATCCCATTTTGCTCACTCGTGTCTGGCGCAGTCCAACGCCAAGCCACACCAAGCCCCTTTGCCCATGATGACATGGCGGAGTTGTCAAACTCCCGCCCATTGTCTGAATGCAGCGTCTTGAGCGTCTGACCGCTCAAGCGCTCTGCACTCTTAGCCCATTCTGCCAAGGCTTTCTGTACCGTACCGGCCTCCTTATTAGGGAGGCAGATAATCCACGTCTTACGACTGTGGTTGTCCACGATCGTCAAGGCATACGCATATTCCGAGTTACCGGTGAACGCGCCCATCAGATCGACATGGACTAGAGCGAGTATGGACTCAGCTCGGGAGATTGAATCAGGAAAGGGAAGGTGTTTCTGGTTCGCGATGACACAGGTGTCACACTTCTCCCCAGACTTCAGCTGCTGTCGCACAGCTTCAACAGTGATGTCCTGGGGGCCCCGAATGAAGGAGCGAACGACCTGCAACAGCTTTTCCAGGCCCACATGTCCCAAACGACGATGCCATCGACGGACCATTCGTCGGACATAAGTGTCGCTTGACGTGGGGGCTGTGGAGGCGCTCTGCGGCTTAGGGGTAGGAATGGGGGATGATGGACTCAGACGGGAACCGATTGGAGAAGGAGTGTGTGGAGTCAAGAGAAAAGGAGAGATGTGTTTAGAAGCACGTGAATCGAGGGAAGTGGGAAGGAGAATAGGGTCATCAGAGAGGGGTGTATGCTGATCATCAGGAGCTATGCCAATGATGAAAGCAGAAGAGTAAGCATCAACATCAGACTGTCGGCTACCAGAGCCCACAGAACGAAGAAAGAAGCCATTACCATGTCCGGTCTTGAATGCTTCGGTCAAGTGACCGTGGTGCATCAGAAAGGTGCCGGAGGGGGAGAAGATGATGCGAAATCCATCTTTCACGAGCTGGGGAACGGAGAGAAGACGAACGGGAAGATCTGGAACTACTAGGGCTTGGTTCAGAGGAAGTGTGATAGGGCCATTCACTCCCTCCAAATCCAAAGTCCCAGAGCCAATATGGCTAGCAAAGGAACGCTGGCCATTGGCAACTTGAACAGAAATGGGTGGGGAAGGGAAAGTGACTGTGGACAAAGGAGAGCTGTCAGGGATGATGTGGTGGGTGGCGCCAGAGTCTAGAATCCAGTGAAAGGTCTGGTTCTGCTCTCGAAGCTTGAGGCGCCACCTCGGCAGTGGCCGTCCACCGGGATCAAAGGGTGGCGACGGAGGAAAATCTTCCGCCGCCGACAACTCCTAGTCCCGAGATCCCTGAACTACGAACGCATTGGCGTTGACGCCGCTGCCTTCGATGTGCTCACCAGTGTAGCTTTTGACATCGATGTGAGCGCGCAGGGGCTCATCATCGGGACCAAGCACCTGGAAAATCCCGGCATCGTCACTGTTGTCTGAAAGAAAGGTGGGGGAATGATCAGCACCGTCCTCCAGCGCTTCACAGCGCACGATCAGCGCCTTGATGTTCTGCAGGGCTGTTCCACGGACTTGACCAGAGGCCTTATCCTCCTGCAACTTAGGACATTGAGCAATTCTATGTTGCTCTGAGCCACACCAGAAGCACCCAGATCCCTGCTTCCCCTTGTTAACCGAGCCCACACCACGCAACTCCGGCTTGTAAGGTGCGCGCGAGCTATGGTGGCGTGGCGCGACAGCGGCCTCTGCTCGCTGCGCGGATGCACTCGAATGCGCCGGCTCGCGCTGGAACGTCGTCAACGCGTTCTCAGCGCGCGCAAGGCGACCCAACACTTCGTCAAAGGTTTTGACTTTTCCGGCGTGGTGGTCGTCCATGATTTGATTCTGTGTGATAAGGAGACGCCGTGCGACTCCTTTCAGCAGATAATCAATCTGATCCTCCTCGGGCACCACTGCTCCGAGACTTTGAAGGTCAAGAAATAGACCTCGGAGGCGCTCAGCATACGCTTCGACCTCCTCCTTCTGGTCCTGTTTTTCCTCCCAAATTTGATGCCGAATCTGCATGCGAGTGTGGCTATCCACACGCCGCACGTAGTCGAGCACAGATCTGTAGAAGAAAGAACCTCGATGCTCCCCCTGCCCTTGCAGATTGAAGATCGGCATCCGACAAGTCGGATCGATTGTGCCAATGAGGTTCGCACCGATCTCCTTATCCAGAAGAAGATCGTATCGATCATGCACCAATTCAGGCTGAGAGCCATCATACTTGGCGCCGTGAATGATACCTTCGAGGTGTTCATTCGCCAAAGGCACAGGAGATAAGATCGCCTGCACCTCCGACACCCACTGTCGCCAATTCTTGCGTGTGAGCTTGGTGACGCCCTTGAACGCAGCGGGATTGATGCGTGATTGGCGGGACATGTGTGTGTTCATGCCGGCACCGCTTGCAAAACCCTTGGCGGTGCGCTGATCTTCCCAATCGATGACCAGCTGCTTTTCCACCTCGCTGACAAGCAGCTCATCCGATGCTTGCGGCGAGCGCATTTCAGCGTGCCGGAAGTACGCGGGAAAGAGGCGGCGAGAGTACTCCTTGAAGGCCTCGTCTTGCGGATCCTCCTGAATGGCTTGACGTGCAGCAGCAGCTCGTTCGCGAGCTGTTGCCCGAGGGTCCGCCGCGCGTGTGACCGACTCCGAGGCTCGAGCGGTCGAGACATTGTGAGGAGTCAGTGGGATCATCATTCCAGATGCACCGCGTGCACGACTTGGGTCCTCGGCAGGGGTGAGGCCCTGTGGACCAGGTTTCGGTCCAGGATGCAGGGCGGGTGTGTAGCTGCCGTAGGGCAAGTACCGCCCACCGGGGGCATCTCCCCGAAGGAAAGCAACGCGTTCGGCGCGGGGTTCTGCTTTGACGGCCGCGGTGGCCGTAGTCGCAGCTGGTCCTGGACCAGGTCCGAAAGGATCTTCGGTCTCAGCACTGACTGGCACCGTAGCAGAGGCGGTGCGCTCGAGCGTACTGACTCTGGTGCCGAGCTGAGTGATGGCGTCCAGTATATCCTGGAGCGTTGGGCCGCGGATGGCGTAGTTCCAGTTGACGGGCCAGATCCAGCCGCTGCTGGATCTTTGGTAGTGTTCTTCGACGACATGTTGTCCTGCTCGGGGAGAGAATGGGCAAAGCTACCAAGTTGAGAAACGGTGTGACCACTGTAAAGTTAAGTGTGAAAGAAGGCGTTCTTACGATCAGATCTCTGAAGAGCAAGACTAACACTGCTACCTGAGAACACTGCTATGTGTGCGATGTGTCCAGGCTCCAGGGTTATGAGTGATTGATAGTGACCGTGGCCTAAGGGCCAAAGCCTTCCCCAGACTCTCGTGACTGTGGGCGTTTTGGAGTCATAGGGTCTCATATCCACATGGCACCTACACAGGCGCTCAGCTCTGTTATTTTCTTCTTCTTTTTCCTGCCCAATTCAACGAGGTTCATCATTGTTGTGATAGAGCGCGAACTGCGCGAGGGATGCGGGTACTTTGTCTATTGTACCCCTTGGCCAAGGTGCAGGCGTTCACCGTTTCAGAGCAAGAGTCAGCACCGCTGAGCAGCGCTTCATCAGGAAAAATGTATATCCTACCATCAAGCATTAAGCATCAAGCATCAAGCATCAAGCTCAGTGAAATGAATGAGTATGAAATGGTGATTCTGTTCCGGGCTTCAATAGGAAAAAGGAGATAATCCTCAAAACGGTCTTCTTTCACGATTTTAGACCTTTTTCATCATCGATGAATCTTTTTATGAACTCCTTTCCAAGTCCCGGCGTTGGCGTTGATTGTGGCAAATCCTCTTTCCGGATGTTTAATAGTATCCAGGTGTCTCCTTTTTTGAGCCGGAGACTCTGAAATGTCGGGAACCCATTTCATCCTCAATTCTTTCCTAATGCATCCCCCTTTGATTCTTGTTCCATCCTCAACTGCTGCCTGGCCTCCTCTTCGCTTGTTCATCTCCTTATCCTCCCTTTCAAGACGTCGATTCGTCTCCTTTCCCTCCGTTGACGATCTTATGGAGACTATTTGGTACTTGACTGGGGCCGAATAGATTGTGGAGATGGTACTTTGGCGTATTTTTGGTGATCGTTTGAGGTTGGCAGGAGAATGAAAAGAGACTGGGTTGAGAACAAAAACGCGTTCTTTGGCCCAGATGAAGCATTAAACGGTAATCGGAAGGAGATAAAATGGAGATGAGAAGGGTATTGATTAGGGAAAAGAGGATCTATTGAGGATGAAAAGAGAATTGGGAGGGTGTTTTCGAGGAGGTTATCATTAGGAGGAGTATGACTTGGTAGTGAAAAGAGACTGGAATGGGTATGATATGGTGACTCTGTCGTATTGTTCAGGATTCGATCGATGATGTGGATTGCTCTGAGCTGGTGCTATTGGCCATGCCCGTGCTCTGGCTGCCGGTGCTTGCGTTCGAGGTGCTGGCTCCGCCCTTGGTGGGGTTGGTTGTTGCAGGACTGGCGGGTTTAGGATTGGGGCGTGGCCGCTTTGAGGAGTTTGGAAGCTTGCTGCTCGGGATCTTCTCTGCCTGTTTTCGTTTGGGTGGATTGCCCGAGATTTTGGCTGATTCGACTTCCTGATGGGTGACAGGGGTTAACTTGTGAGCTTCGGTCAGCGTCTTGGATAGCGTTAGGGTCTTGCTCTTCAGATTGAAGGTGATCTTTCTGGTCTTGAGGATTTCGATCGTGATGGGTCGCTCGAGATGCTGTGGGTGGTTATTCGTTCGTGAGTTATCGTCAGGTCTTGTGGAAGGGTTACCATAACGGTCTTGAGATCTCACCTTGATCTGATCTTCGTCTAGGGTTGAGGTACCGTCTGGCGTCGTCTCGGGCTGGTTACATATATGGAAGAAACATCAGATGGCTGCTCTTCGTTGAATGGAGAAGTATAGAGCTTACCGAGTCGCTTCCCCTTGGCGCGTTGATGGCCTCGTGGCCTTGAGTCTGTGGGTTGTATGCGTTCATGGTTAGCTGATGGGTGGATATTTGGTTACAGAGCTGGGTGAGGTCCTCACTCTGTTCTCTTCTGTTGCGGCGACCGTGTTCTCTCGACCTTGAGTCTGTGGTATGGGTTGGGAAGGTTGGGAGTCAGTTGACGGACTAGGAGTTCATGGTTAGATCTGGGATACTTGCTTGGGATGGTTGGTAAGATCGGCGAACAAGACCGGGTTTGGATTTGGGGTCAGATGAGTTGGCCGGCGCTGTGTTGGTGTAGTCTTTGAGAGTGTCAGATGCTGGCGGGTGGTTGGGATAGGTTGAGCTGGGTTGTTTCCTGTTGTCCCTGCTGGTTCGCTAGAGTTCTTATCTGACGCCTGAGAAGGGGTCACGTCTGGAGCTGGTGAGGACGTGGCCGATGGATGATTGGGAGCGGGGTTCTTCTCCTGCGGTTGAGTCGAAGTCATGTCTGGAGCTGGTGAGGACGTGGCCGATGGATGATTGGGAGCGGGGTTCTTCTCCTGCGGTAGAGTCGGATTTTGTTCGTCTGCTAGGGCTGAGTTGAGGAGATCTTCTATGTCGGAGTCGTCGTCGTCCTCTTCGTCGCTGTCGATCTCGTCGTCGATATCGATTTGCTTTTTCTTGCCCTTACCTTTGTTCGCTTTGCTGTTCTTAGAGTTCGACGAGGAAGACCGAACCTCGCCGTTTGTCTTGCCGGCAGCCTCTTTCTTGTCTGCGTTGTTCGCGTATCGGATACAGCGAACTGTGACTGCGATTTGTTTCCATCGACCCTTGCACAATGCGAGCACCGGGTGTTTCTTTGTTTGCTTGTCCAGAAACCTGATGAACGCTGCCCGGTTAGCGTTCGCGATGTTGCGTTTACATCTGGTTTGACCTTCTCCGAGGCGAATGGTGAACAGATCTGTTCGAACGTCGTCCGTGATCTCCGCGACCATCGATCTCATCGCTGCGGTTGAAAGGAGAACTCCGGGAGCTGTGAACATGCACTTGCCCAGGGGATGCTCTGCGATGCCGTCTTGAACTTGTCCTTGGCGTCCTTCTTGTGGAATAACATCGATTTCTGCTCTTCTTCCTGTTGATTCATGATGGATAGGCCGAGGTTAGATAATGGTTAGATTATAGCTATGGATGGGTTATTTGTCTGTACTGGACTCACGGAGAAGGAATTTTTGATGTCCTGAGCCTGAGTCTTTGCATCCTGTTCCTGTTTGATCACTACCGTCTCTAGTTCCCCCGCACGGGTTGTCTGTGTCGCGAGGGCTAGGCTCAGAGCGTTGGCGGTCGACTGGAGAGCCTTGTAGTGTGGGTGTTGTTCGATAAGGTTGGGTTCCATCGCCAGAAGGGTTTTGAGGAGGTCCTTCTTCGCATTGGGAGCCTGGCCAAGTGATTCGAGCTGTTCCAGCTGGTTAATATCGAAGTGCATACTAGCCTCGGAGCTCTGGAGATTCGTGTCGGATGGCGACATTCGAGACAGAGGTCCCATGCTGCCGAATTGGGGAAAAGGGGACCCGAGTTGGAGGGACTGTTGGGTGAGGTTGTGGTTATGGGAGGGTGTAGGGTTCCTGCTCGGTGTCGACATAGACATGGGTCCGGCTTGGTATGGGTTCATGGAGTTGAAGCCCATGTGATTTGAGTTGAAGCCCTGATTGCTGCCGTTGAACATCTACGAGACGAGGGCTTCTTATCAGCCGTAGTTCTCGACATCGCGTGCTGGAGACTCACTTTGTTTGCGACTTATTCTTCTCGATGGGTTCGCCTGGTTAGTTGGGGTCGGTGTTGAGGGGGTGGTGGGTTGGTGTGTGGTAGGGGGTTGTCATGCGGGTTCCTTCCAGGTATCTTCCCGTTTTGAACCTCGGCCGAGAGAGAGGGAAAGGATTCTCACGCCAGGACCGATGTCGACCGAAATGAGATGTTGCGTGGACCGCTCTCCTGCTTCCGTAGTCGAGTGTCGAGGATTGGTGGCGGCGGGGTTTGGCTTGCGTTGTACCGGCGTCCTTCCCCTTCGAGCGTGTGAGTCCTGCCGACCACCATCGTCCCCCTTCTCCTATACTCCTATCTTCTTACCTTTGGTGCAGAACGTCGTCACCAGCCTACACGCCCACACGCTGTTCCGTCGCCCGCCTCGTAGACCATCGCCATGAGCCTCGACAATTTCGAATGGCCGACCGTCGGAGCATCGTTCTCCGATTTCGCTCATGAATTGGGCGTGACTATCGACGTTCCGGACTCCTTCGATCATGTCGATCCAGCCGAGGGACCCTCGCCCTCGCAGTCCTGCCTTAACCTTCTCGATCCTAACGTGCGCCTGGCGTACAACATGGCCTACACGTTCGCCAAGAATGCCCATGTCGCTGGAGAGTTACCAGACTGGACTTCTGTTTACGTGAGTCAGCGGGATACCCGATTGATTTGATGCGTTGAAGTTGGTTGCTTACCTTCAAAGTAATCGCAGCTCGAGGAGTGCTTCGCCAACACCCCTTCGACGATCCAGGAGCGCATGAAGAACCATTTTGATCGGTACTTCCGGGATGTCCATGATCGGCTGGCCGTTTCCGCTAGCATCGCAGCCGCAGCCGCAGCAACATCTCCAGCGCCCGTTGACGCTGCTAACGAGACTACGAATGAGAAGGAGCCACCCACGCAGGATGAGCCGACCGGTTCACTCTACAGTCAGTCTTCGACCGGGACGCTGGCCCTCTCGTCGGACGATGACTCAGGGTCCGAGTACCATCCGGTTGACGACCCTCCGGTCGATGCGGCAGTTGTTTCGAATGATTCGCCTGCAGACTTTCCTTTGACGCAGACGGTCGTAGCCCGCACCCGGTCCGGACGCGTCGTGAGAGACTTGGGTTCTACAACCTCCTCTGCCGAGCTCCCTTCGCGTCGACAGCCCGCCCCTTCGTACAAAGTACGATCGTCGATCAACTCCCGTGTTACTGGTCGCGGCGGAGTGTCTAAGGGTTGCCCACAGCCGTCCGCAGGCGTCAGAGGATCGCCGAATCTTGGTTCCTCTTCTTCTGAACATCATCCATCACGTCACGGGCGAGCCCAGTCATCGCGCGGCCAGTCGGTGGTTTCTTCGACTACCGGACGCCTGTCGTCGCCTCCACGTGCTGGACCATCCCGCTCTGCTGCGCCGCTGGGCAATCCAGACGTTGCTTCCTCGTCGGATTTGTCTAGCAGGGTTGCCACCTCCGCTCACAGCTTCCCGGTCCTTTCTAACTCCGCCAGGGCAGTCCTTCTGAGGTCTGGACCGCTCTATCCCAAGTGGGAATACCTCGGACTGGTTCGGTGGGCGAAGGGCGGACTGTCCGAAGAGGTGCCGTTGACGTTCGACGAGGTTCAGAGGGAGACTGCGAAACCTCGCGTGGGTCCTGAGCGATTCCCGTGGCTTCGAGAGCGGTGGCAGTGTCGCCTGTGCACGAATCTTCGTCATGAACCTGTGGGACAGACTTCCAACCTCACCAAGCATCACAAGAACAACAAGTGTTCCGGCCAGGTCACCAATTGACTTGGCGTACTCCAGTCTCCCTCGACTCCGTCTGCCTGTGCATACCCTCTTCCTCTACCGACGCCGCCACCGTCTTGATCGATGTTTGGCGCTTGACGATTTTGTGCTTCTCCATTTTCGATCTCCCTGCCGATGTTCTCTTGAATAGATCCTTATCTTTTTCTTTCTATGGCCTCTGGTCTGTTCCTGGCGGTCAAAGGCCTACTGTTAACGTCACGACAATGGTTAAAATGAGTGAGCGTAGGGGTTGTTCACAGTATCTGAGATACGGTTGCTCACTTGGGGATTTAGGAGAACTTCGGCGTTCTTGTAGATGAGAGACCGCCATAGAGGCCGAAATATGAGGTTGAGGAAACCCGATACTTGTTATGACAGAACTTATGTGTACCCTACTCTGGGTATGCTCCTGTTGGGGACCTGTCCCGTTCGTATCCACCCTCCTCGACGTGTCGACGCGTCGAATGAGCCAGAAAGGTATAAAACGAGCCCCGTTTTCCTGTGACTTGGCCCTTTTCCCTCTCCTTCCCTATCTCCATCGTCCTCTGCCTCTTCTTCTGCGTCTTCTGCCACATCTCCAACTCGCTCTACCACTCTTCATCCCTGCCCCTGAATAGCTTCTATCTCTCCACCACGCCATCCCTCTACCACACACTCTGACCCTAGACCTATACCCTCGTCATGGCTCGCACCAAGCAGACTGCGCGTATGTCTACCGGAGGCAAAGCTCCCAGGCCAGTACTGGCAAAGGTATCCGAAGCGGCAAAGCCTGCAGCTGGAGGAGGTTAGTCAGCTCATCTCTTCTTCAACGAGTTCGCTGTCGCATCGCTGACTCCTTTTCGATTGGTCCACTCACGATATAGTCAAGAAGCCCCACCGATACAAGCCGGGTACCATTGCCCTTCGCGAAATCCGACGCTATCAAAAGTCGACCGAATTGCTCATCCGCAAGATGCCGTTCCAACGACTCGTCAGGGAGATCTGCCAGAACAAGTTTTGGTTCTACGAAGAACTCCGTTTTCAATCGAGTGCCTTGTCCGCTCTGCAAGAGGCAACTGAAGCGTACTTAGTCGACTTCTTCAAAGACGTGTGAGTTTACATAGAGTGTTCCATGAGCTCACCGGTTGCACGGTACTGACTTAGTTCTCTCGCGCCTAACCAGTAACCTTGCCGCTATCCACGCAGGGCGGGTCACCATTCAGCCGCGTGACATGCATCTTGCTAGGCGTCTTCGAGGTGACCGATAGGGTTCTGCTGTACATATGTCGGTGGAGATTACGTGGATCGACGATAATCGTATTCCATAGCCATCTATATCTTAGCCGTCGCTATCTTCTCCGAGTGAACCGTCTGATGAGTCGGTGTACATGAAGTCGCTGTCTGATGACTCGTTACGTGCCCTCCTGTCCTGCTCGTCGTCGTTCTGCAATCGAAGATCCTCATCGTCGGCTTGCCAATCCTTTCTCTTGATGACGAAGTAGCGAGACCCTGACCGCAAGACACCGACAATCTCCTTTATGTCGCTAGCCTCCACCAGCGTATACGAGGCCTTCCAGTCTCCTACTGCAAAGGTCGGACGGCGATCGGTGACTAGGAATTCGCGTATCAGGGCGAGAGTCCAGACGGTATGGGTAGTCTCGACGGCCATGAACTCCACCACTTCGCCGTAGTCTACCGCTCCGTCTGTTCCAACGTACTGGAGGCATCAAATCGAAGAAGTATTGGTCAATTGTTCAATTAACTCTATAGGCACGCAGGTCCAAATGAGGGATACCGCACATCCTGCGACACTACTCACAGCAACCTTGGATGCGTCGTGGCGTTTGACTGCCAGGTCCTCGTGAGGTTCGATCCGGGTTGCTCGGACCGCGCCAATCTTCAGAGCCAGGCGCCCGAAGCGTCGAATGGCTATGATCGGTCCTGGGACGCCCCGCAAGAGCACAGTCTCTGCTTCCTCCTCAACGTTACTGAGAGGTAAATGACGGCGTACTATCTCAGTACCGAGCCGATCGTCTTCTGCATCGTCAGGCTTCGCAGGCTGTATGACGACTGCACCCTTTATCTTGAGAATGAACATGCGCGTCCTTTGCAGAGCCTTGTTGTCGAGAGCCGCGTAAGGCTGCTGGAATTGTTTCACGCCCTTCTTGATGAACCCAAAGTATCGCTCACAGGACGCTTGCGATGTGGCCTTCACGGATCCGATGGCGAGCATCTGATCTGCCACGTGTAGAAGCTGGTGCACAGATACCCTACAGAAGTGACCGTTCGGTTTGTTAGTCGAGACGTAAGAGCAATCGGATATCCGAATGTATACTCACGGCATCCTATCTAGCCCCTCATCGTTGCGGGCATACATGCTCTCCCATCCACGAACAAAGGTCGCGAACTTCCCTCGCATCGTCTCTATCTATTGACACATATGAAGAAGGTGAGGAAACGGTCAATCCCATACAAACCAGAATACAAGCCCACTCAGGTTGAATCGACTTAGACTGACCTCCTTCGCCCTAAGGCCTCCTCTGGTCAGGGCCATGTCGACAGCCTGAAGGAAAATACCCAGCAACTCTTGAAGCGCCGTAGGTGCCCCGATGTCGTAGAGAAAGGGTGGAATGAAGTGATGGAAGGCAGCGGCCCATTCGAAGATCCTATAATTGGAGTTGGCATTCTCATGGATGTCCCGCGGGGCCCCGGACATGAAGCAGGACGGGTAACGCAAATCATTGGCAGTCATGAAGAGGCCGAGTCGTTTTCGTTCCGATTCGTTCATACCGAACTGGGTTGGTCCTAGACGGTCTATTGTCTTCCAGGTCTTCCACATGAGACTGGGTACGTTGAGGTGGAGAAGGTGGAATGGGTCGATCGGGAAGAAATATGGCGATCCAAACAACCGAGAGAACGAAGCCAACGGCTCTTCAGGCTGGCCATTCTCACGCACGATGTTGGCCAACTCGGCCCTTCGACGACGTTGAGAACCTTCCAGGGCGTTGATAGAATCGATCCCTTCCTTGAAATGCTCTTTGGTACGGTGAGGTAGGTCGAGTGGGTCGTAATGGGGTCGACCGGCGTTGCGATCTAGATGCGATAGTAACGATCGTAAGGGAAAGTACGCACTGTTACCGTCGTTGTCCGCTAACGTGGCTCGGATCAGACAATACCGACATCCTCGCGTACCGTTCCCACCTACGTGAAGGCTAAACTTCACCGAACCCTTCTGATCAGCGTAGATCCCCGCCAGAAAAACTCGAAGTCGAAACCACTCCTTGCTGACTCCGTCCCACGTCCAGGCCCCTCTCTCTTGCAGGTGAGCCAGTTCCGCAAAGAGAGGCCATAGAAAGCTTTGTATATCCTTCGGCTGTGTCGGTCCCGGAATCAGTAAAGAAGGATGATGGTGATGAACGGAGAACCGTTCGGAAGGAGGGAGATTGAGATTCTGCAAGATGACCGCCCACGCCTTTGTCTTGCTCTTGCGATTACCCACTAGTTGCGCGCCGTCGGTAGTGATTGCCACAACACAGTCCCGCTCCGCGAGAAGTCCTTTCTGCCCGGCCGGTTCGTACCCATCATGAAGGTCTCGGAAAAGTCGCTGATCAAGATCATGAAAATCAAGCAGGGAGTCGGAATCCTTCATCCTCCGGGAACGGTATCGAAGAGAACGGGAGAGTGCCGGGTCCGAATACATGGCCTGGAGTCGGGGCAGGAAGGGGATGTAGTTAAACGTCCGGACTGGCACCGCTCCACCACGCTTGTAACGATCTCGTTTGCACTCTGGGCACTTGAGAAGGTTCAGATGCGGACCGAGGAAAGCGACACATGCAACCGGACACATCTCGTATGTTTCGAATTCAAGCCCGCTCTCGTTCAAGGCGAGCTGTTGCGCGAGGTGCAGAGTAGGAATGTCCAAATTGCACCGACGTAGCGCCCTCGCATATATCTCGAAGTCTGGAACCTTGCCCTGTGTGATGACCCAGTTATTCAGATGATCGAGGGTTTCGAGCTCGTCGACAGAGTATTCTCGCTCGTCAGGAGGGTCGGAAGGTGGATCCTCTGGAACTACGAATGGGTGGTGCTTGATGGGGAACTCGGCAGCGAGTAGCGCTTGTAGGTTGTCGTTGCCCATATGATATCTTGAAGTTCGTTCGTTGTCTTCCCCACCCGCTCGCTCATCTCCCCGCTCTAGCCGGCCAAAATCTCGCTCCCAACGGGCTTCGTCACGGAAAAACTGGTGGCGAGCCTTCTCCTTTGTAGACAATGTATTGACGTCTTCTTGGGGTTGTTCTTGGGGTCGTTCGTCGGGTTGCTCGTCGGGTTGCTCGTTACGATCCAGATCGGCATGCTCATCGGGTCCTTCGCCATCAGGCTCAATGTGCATGGGATCATCGCCTACGCCATCATTGCCATCCACACGCTCTTCGACTCGAGCACCAGTCCCTCCAACAGCAGCATCAAGTACTGTAACCATAGGTTGCTCCGTCAGCTGAGGTGGTCTAGCCACTGCTTAAGTCATCTGTCTTAACTCACGTCCATTACGTCCACCGGGATGCCTCCCTCGGCCAGGACCATAGTCTGAGTCCGCTTGAGCGAGATTGTCCCGCAATGCTTGATGTAGGAAGTCGACGACAGGCCCGGTATCGTAAGCGTAAAGTTCAAACCGCCTCTGATCGGCCGAAATATGGTTTGCTCGTGTCCCTCGAGAACGCAGTCGCCCGGCGGCCCCAGGGTAAGGTCGACAGGCGGTACAGTAGCAAACGACGCCAGGTTCCGCAGGCTCCATAGCCGGCGGCGCAGATCGAGACCCTGATGTGCCTCCGCCCGCAGCAGCAGCAGTCTGTCCTTGATCCGTTTGAGTAGATTGCATCCAGGTCGGTGTCTGTGGAGGCTCTACAGCACAAGCAAACAAAAGTAACTTAGAGTAAGTAAACATGCAGGGCGGATTCCATCTCTCGAGCGGCTGACCAATTACTCACTTGTGTGCGAAGTCGCAAATCCTGAGGGAAGTAAGAGCCAATCGGACGGCCAACCGAACAGAACACCTTTGAAGACAGCGAGAGTCGAAGCTCCTTAACGCGCAGCCGATGGAAAGGTGCAAAGAGGGGTAATAGCACAGCACCGAGCTGTAAGGATCCGAACCAGAAGTCTGCAGGCACGCAAGAGAATCAGACGGAGACAAGCCAAGTATGATACGTTAGCAGACGATTTCGATCGGCTCATACAGCACACCATTTCACTCACGAGACAGATAAAGCGCACACGAAGATGGCAGACGTAGCAGACCGGGAGGATTCGCGCAGTTCGAGCGCCGGACGGATAGCTGTAGAGGAGGCGATGGTTTGCGTTGGGTCTGTGGTAGTTGAATAGAAGTATTTACATAGAGCTTAGGTAGAAGGTAGGATGAACCGACACAAAGGGACGATGATAACCATACGATCGGGCGGATCGGGCGTTCGCTTCAAGGCATCGCGATTCGAATCATATGAGGAAAGCTCGATCCCTCCAAGCAGCTAACCATATCCCGCCATAACCCTCATCACCTGCGCGACTGCCTTTTTCTTCACGACCACCACAACCACCCATGTTCGCCCTAATCTGCGCACATCCCTCTTCCATCGGCTTTCTACCATCGTCATACCGAGCTCAGAAGGATACCAACGACCCGTCCCAACAGAACAAAGTGAGTAGGGCGTCTTCCGGACTGGTCGAGGCCGTAACTGCAGTAGAAGGTACTGACTGAGCAACTCCATCCTTGTAGTCAACAGTCCAACTGCTCAACGACACGTACGGAGACCAACGATACCCAAACATTCCCCGATGAGCACGTTTTGCAACTTCCTTCGGGACCATCTCGAAGACGAGCTCGAAGAGGCTCTCAAGGAACCCAATCAGAGGAAGATCAGAGCGCGCATATGGGACATCATCGAAGAGCAGCTAGTCCGCGTGGAGAATATGAACGCGGAGATCAAAGCCGGCCAAGAGACGATTCGGTTCCTTCGAGCGTCGCAAACCCTGGATCCCCTCCAAGAAGAGCTGGCGGATATGCGCAAGGACAAGCTTGCGCTCGAGCAGGCCCTCCAATCAACCCGGTCGGAGCTCAAACGCCTCACAGCAGAACAGGACGAGAAGATCGCAACGGAGATCAACTTCAACGACCGAGTAGTAGGCATACACTTCCGCCAGAAGGAGCGCGCCATGCGGGACGACTTCCGAGAAGAGATGGAGGCGCTGGAAGGCCAATACAAGGACATGATGGATAAACTTCGCAGAGAATGCGAACAAGAGATCAAGGAAGCCTTGAAGCAACAGACGTCCGGATCAAGCGACTACAGCGAACACACCGAGAAGATAGCCAAGGTCCAACAGGAGCTGGCCCGGACGAAGAAGGACCGTGACCTGTGGGAACAGCAGGCCGAGCTGTGGCAGGCGGAAGCTGCAAGGTGGGAACTACTGGTCGAACAGACGCGCGCATCAGAGAGGAGCGAACCCAAGACGGACGACTCAAGGCCACCTCACGACCAATCCTCGACCTCTTCACCGCCTAGTAACTCAAACGCCCTGCCACGATGGGCCAGTTCTCCTCCCATTCTGACGGTTCTTCCGTTTGCAACATGGGTGGACATGGACGTCGATATGATCTCGGACAAGGCACTGGCACGAGCAAGTAGCCCGGTCATGAGCGCAACCGCAAGCACTTTAACATTAAGCACCAGGTCAGAACGCAGCTCCACTCGGCCAGAAGGAATCGCCAGCGAATCAGCACCCTTGCCAGAAGGAATCGCCACCGAAGCAGCACTCTTGCCAGGAGGGATCGCCGGCGAAGCAGCACACTTGCCAGGAGGAGTCGCCAGTGAAGCAGCACTCTTGGAGGCACTCTTACCAAAGGGAATCGCGATCGAAGCAGCACACTTAGAGGCAAACTTGTCTAACGCCAGGGACGAAGAGGAGACCAGGGGCATCCGAGCACGTACATGGGTTGGATGGCAACAACAGTCGGAATGGGCAATCATGGGACGTCCTAACTGAATTCCCCTACCTGCATTCTTCTCAAAAGTAGTGACCGATAACCCATGCGCAACATCGATATAAACTCGTATCTCTCCTCCTCGAAAGTAATGCATTCCAACGTCCTCAACGAACTGTCTCTCTTACACAACGTCTGCTATCCTCTTCAGCTCGTATGTATCCTCCCCGCGAGAGATCGCATGGCTAACCCAAGATCTACGTTCTTCAACTGAAGGAATCGTAACGCAAATACGTCGGATAACCTGCAAATCCGACGAAGATCCAAACCGAGAAATTTCCCTAAGGTCAAAACCTCTTTTCGTCATCTTTCATACTCTTTTTGTCTACTTCCCGAGAAGGCGACAAACCGGATTACCGTTTCACACTCATCTGATCATATTCTGCCATTTTATCACCATTTCATACTCATTCATTTTCACTGAGCATCAAGCATCAAGACTCATAGATATAGTAATATAGGTGCGGATTGCCAGATAATGATAGTGAGATTGCAAGAACGCGTTCGAGGAATGATAAAATGATGAAATTTACAGAAGGCAGCGACAGATGTGGTGAAGACAGAAAAGAAAGGGCAGGCTGAGCTTTCAGAGTGAGCGAACCCCAACACATCATGTGGATAAGGAAAAGCACAGAGTCGTTGCCAGCCGTCGTTGGTGGGGGTTTGGGAAGGTGAAAAGTCAGCGATCGAGTGAGTTTTTCGTGGGGGTGTCGAGTGAGAATACTGACGTTGTTGAGGTCCTTTCAGGAGGTGGGGACGGGTTGGGACACAGCTGCAGGTACAGTGGGATGGGGAGCATCGGCGGAGGAGTAGTGAGGGATGAAGAAGGTCGTCGTCGTCAAGGTGGGTGAGCACCCCTGCTGTATGCGGAAAAGGAATGTTGAGGTCAGATGGACGCATTCATGCTGCGTAGGCGAAGGAAGGACCTACCGTAATCAGGACACGATAGACGGACGGTCCATGGAGGCTGTTGGGGAATTGATAGGAACTGTGAGGCA